>CAWUFW010016666.1:0-298279 GCA_963921515.1 Calotriton arnoldi | reverse complement strand
TGCTTCGTTCAGTTACGGTATTGCTAGGCATGGGGCCCCCACCCCAGCCGATTTAAGCCCCTGGGATCCCATGCACTGGGGGCCAGCCTTTTTTAACTTTATTTTTATATATATTTAGGAGAGGGGGACCGTGCAACCCCAGATTTTAGCCCCGGGGACCCCAGTCTCCACTGGGACCACGGGGAGAGCCTGAAGGCCCCTGCGGTCCCTACCAGCTCATGCGGGAGCGGACATTGCATTCACACAGAGGGAGCTGCTGGAAAAGCAGCTCCCTCTGTGTGAAAGCATTTTGCTGTGGCTTGGCAGGAACGGTAAAGCTCCTGCCAAGCCACAGCAAACAGCTATGTCCTCCCCAGGACATACCAACAAGCAGGTCCTGGAACCTTTAATCACTCCAGGAATGAGGCCACACGGCCCCACCTCTCTTGTTGAAGTTGGCCCCAGGGAGGTGGTGGTCCCCGGGACCCGTGGGGATCCCTGAAGCCCCTCATTACAAATTTGAAAACCCCAGGAGGTGGTGGTCCCCAGGGCATGGGGGGCCCAGGAAGACCCCCTATTTAATTTTGTAATGTGGCCCTGGGGGGTGGTGATCCCTGGGGCCCGGGGGGTTTGAGAGGCACCCCATTGCATTAGCCCCGGGGAGGTGCCCAGAGCATGGGGGGACCAAGAGGCCCCTGATTTGTTTTTTGCGAGTGGCTCTGGGGAGATGTTTGTCCCCAGGGCCTAGGGGGTCCAAGAGGCTCCCCATTTGAAAATATGTATAAGTCCCAGGAGGGGGGGCCTCTGCGCCCCTCTCCTTTATTATAAAAATGCTTCTGGGATCTGACCCACCTTGGGACCAATTACTACAAAGCGTGGGAGCCTGCGCTTTGTTTTGTTTTTTTTCACTTTTTGGCGGTGCCCAGATCCTGTGTGACTCCAGCTGAAAGCTTTTAATAAAAATGCTTTTTTGGCACTGCTGGGTCCCTGTGGGGCCCCCCCAAGGGGCCTGGGGATCAGGGTATTTCTACCCTGCCCCCTTTCCTTTTTTTAAAACTTTTTTTCTGGGACTCAGCTCAAGCAGAGTCCCAAGATGGCTGCCAAAACTTCCTGTTTGAAGTGTTGGCAGCCAATCAGATCCCAGCACCAGCCGGGAGGGGTCGTGGACCCTCTGCATCCATATATATACAATCAGAAATATCTTTAAATAACTCCACATTTAGTGAACGGATTTACACCAAATCACAAAAAGGCGCACTTCCCTGGACCAACATCTATCTTTGTGCCAAATGTGGTGTAATTCTGTACAGCAGTTCAGGCTGTAGCAATGTCTAAAGATCCTATGGGAACTAACATAGGAAAAACACGTTTTTTGGCCCTCCCCTTTTTCTCAGCGCCTGCTTGACCGATCACCCCGAAACTTTCCATGCGCCACAAGAATCACTGGGGCACTTTTTGGGGAAAATTTTGTGAAGACTCGTCAAACGAAACTAGGTGCTAACTATAACTACCTACTGGTGACCGCCAATAGGATATATGTATATATATATATATATATATATATATATAAAATTCACTGAAAAAACCATAGGTTTTAGGGACAGTTATAGTTAGTTGGACATTGCACTCGTACAAAACCCGTGAAATTCCCCTGTTATAGTTAGTTCAGCTAACTATAACTCGCTCCCCGCAATGCACTGCTGATGACGTCACATATTACATCACTCATGACATGGTCAGTGACATCACTGATGACATCACTGATGACATCTCAAATGACATCACTGATGACATCATCCAGTGACTGTGTTTCTGTAAAGTTTAAATATGTTTAATATATATAGGGAAAGGCGTATTGAAGAATGAGTGGGTGTATAAGTGTCTGAATGGATGATTTAGTACGTGAGTGACTGACTCTACAAGTGAGTGATTAAACGTATCTTACTGAATGCATGGGTTAGTGACTAAACTGTGTGAATGTCTGTATCCGTCTGTTTGTTGGTGTGTAAGTGGATGCATGGATTTGCGAATAGCTACATGAGTGTCTATATGGGTTATTGATTGGTTCTCTGAGTATCTGTATGGCTGCCTGAGTGTTTGTGTGGGTGGGGTGTGTGTGACTCTATACATAGATGTGTGAGTGGGTGATTCACTGGGTGCATGATTTCAAGAGTGCATCTGTGATGGACTGCTTGGGTGGGTGAGTGTGTGTATGGGTGTGTTAGTGAGTGAATGTATATCTCAGTGGTACATGTGCGAGTAACTACATATGTAAAAGGCAATATATATGTGTGTTAGAGTATTTAAATGGCTATAAGTGAGAGTGTGTTATTGTGAGAGTGGCTGTATGGATGCGTGTGTGCTTGTATCAGTTATTGTATAAGAGCGTAAGAATGGGCTAGTATTTGTATGAGTAAGTGAGCTGGTGTGTGTATAACTGTATAGGTGAGTAAATGGGTGTGTGATTAATTTTTGCATGACTGACTAGGTGTGTGAGTACCTCTATGGATGAGTGGCGGTGTGTGAGTGTTTATATAGGTGTATGAGTGCATATGATAGTCCTGTATTGAGTGACTGTAAGTATGAGTGACTGTACAGGTGAGTGAGTGGATGTGTGTGTAGACCTAAGAATCAGTGAGTGGGTATGTAGTTTTTGGTGTTGGAGTGTCTATGGTTTTGAGAATGGCAGTCTGTAATTTAGAGTGGGTGTATCAAAAGTTATATTAGGGTGTGAGAAGATGCATGAAATTATCACATGGATGATGTCATCAGTGATGTCATTTGAGATGTCATCAGTGATGTCATCAGTGATGTCACTGACCATGTCATGAGTGATGTAATATGTGACGTCATCAGCAGTGCATTGCGGGGCGCGAGTTATAGTTAGCTGAACTAACTATAACAGGGGAATTTCACGGGTTTTGTACGAGTGCAATGTCCAACTAACTATAACTGTCCCTAAAACCTATGGTTTTTTCAGTGAATTTCAAAGGTTTTTTAAATACTAATTTCTAACTATAATGTGTCTGAAACCTATGGTTTTTTCAGTGAATTTCAAAGGTTTTTTAAATGCTAATTTCTAACTATAACGTGCCTGAAACCTATGGTTTTTTCAGTGAATTTCAAAGGTTTTTTAAATGCTAATTTCTAACTATAACGTGCCTGAAACCTATGGTTTTTTCAGTGAATTTAAAAGGTTTTTTAAATGCTAATTTCTAACTATAACGTGCCTGAAACCTATGATTTTTTAAGTGAATTTCAAAGGTTTTTTAAATGCTAGTTTCTAACTATGCCAACAGAGGTAGGACATGTGAAGAAAGAAGAAAAAACGCACAGAAAGAAGCAAAAGATGTGCAGAAAGAACCAACAGAGGAGCAGAAAGAGGCCTTGTTGCAAAATCATCCTGTGCCCACAACTTTTTCAGACGGGTACTGGTGGTAACTGACTCTGACTAACCAGAGCCAGTGCGCGTTTGCACAGTGGTGAAGGGAGGGGGCCTGAGGTGACATGTGTGCAAACGCACCCCGTGGCGCGTTTTAAGTTGCGGGATTAAGTCCCCTTGAATCCTGAGGGTCCCTGGGGCCCAACTAGCCCCCCAGGTACCTACAGTTAGGACCACAGAGCTGAGTTGCAGAGAGGCGTTCCGAGGCCACGCACCTTTTTCACCTCTCTGCAACGCAACTCTGTTGTGCTTACTGAAGGTACCTGGTGGGCTAGTTGGCCCCCAGGATTCAAAGGGAATTAACTCCCCAACTTAAAACACACCACAGGGCGTGTTTGTGCACATGTCACCTGAGGCCCCGCCCCCTCCCTTCACCACTGTGCAAACGCGCCCCGTGGTGCGTTTTAAGTTGGGGGATTAGGTCACCTTGAATCCTGAGAGTCCCTGGGGCCCAACTAGCCCACCAGGTACTTCCAGTAAGCACCACAGGCCTGCGTTGCAATGCCTGTAACAAATTGTGCAGTTGTGTTTAGGTAGTGAAGAGGGTCGTGCTGGGGGTAGTGTTTTAGGGTTTAGGGTAGTGCAGTGGTGTTTGTGTAGTGTAGGGGGTCATGCTGGGGGTAGATTTAGGGTTTAGGGTAGTGCAGTGGTGTTTGGGTAGTGTAGGGAGTCGTGCTGGGGGAGTGTTTTAGGGTTTAGGGTAGTACAGTGGTGTTTGGGTAGTGTAGGGGGTCGTGCTGGGGGTTAGTGTTTTAGGGTTTTAGGGTTTAGGGTAGTGCAGTGGTGTTTGGGTAGTGTAGGGGATACTGCTGGGGGTAGTGTTTTAGGGTTTAGGGTAGTGCAATGGTGTTTGGGTAGTGTAGGGGTACTGCTGGGGGTAGTGTTTTAGGGTTTAGGGTAGTGCAGTGGTGTTTGGGTAGCGTAGGGGGTACTGCTGGGGGTAGTGTTTTATGGTTTAGGGTAGTGCAGTGGTGTTTGGGTAGTGTAGGGGTTCGTGCTGGGGTAGTTTTTAGGGTTTAGGGTAGTGCAGTGGTGTTTGTGTAGTGTAGGAGGTCGTGTTTTAGGGTTTAGGGTAGTGCAGTGGTCTTTGGGTAGTGTAGGGAGTCGTGCGGGCGTATTGTTTTAGAGTTTAGGGTAGTGCAGTGGTCTTTGGGTAGTGTAGGGGGTTGTGCGGGGGTAATGTTTTAGGGATTAGGGTAGTGCATTGGTATTTAGGTAGTGTAGGGGTCATGCGGGGGTAGTGTTTTAGGGTTTAGGGCAGTGCAGTGGTGTTTAGGTAGTGTAGGGGGTCGTGCTGGGGGGGTGTTTTAGGGTTTAGGGCAGTGCAGTGGTGTTCGGGTAGTGTAGGGGGTCGTGCTGGGGTGGTGTTTTAGGGTTTAGGGCAGTGCAGTGGTGTTCGGACAGTGTAGGGGGTCGTGCTGGGGGTGGTGTTTCAGGGTTTAGGGCAGTGCAGTGGTGTTCGGGCAGTGTAGGGGGTCATGCTGGGGGTGGTGTTTCAGGGTTTGGGGCAGTGCAGTGGTGTTCGAGCAGTAAAGGGGGTCGTGCTGGGGGTGGTGTTTCAGGGTTTAGGGCAGTGCAGTGGTGTTCCGGCAGTGTAGGGGGTCGTGCAGGGGTGGTGTTTCAGGGTTTAGTGCAGTGGTGTTCGGGCAGTGTAGGGGGTCGTGCTGGGGTGGTGTTTCAGGGTTTAGGGCAGTGCAGTGGTGTTCGGGCAGTGTAGGGTGTCGTGCTGAGGGGTGGTGTTTCAGGGTTTAGGGCAGTGCAGTAGTGTTTGGGCAGTGTAGGGGGTCGTGCTGGGGGAGTGTTTTAGGGTTTAGGGCAGTGCAGTCGTGTTCAGGTAGTGTAGGGGGTCATGCTGGGGGAGTATTTTAGGGTTTAGGGTAGTGCAGTGGTGTTCGGGTAGTGTAGGGGGTCATGCTGGGGGTAGTGTTCTAGGGTTTAGGGCAGTGCAGTGGTGTTCGGGCAGTGTAGGGGGTCGTGCTGGGGGTGGTGTTTTAGGGTTTAGGGCAGTGCAGTGGTGTTCGGGCAGTGTAGGGGGTCGTCTTGGGGGTGGTGTTTCAGGGTTTAGGGCAGTGCAGTGGTGTTCGGGCAGTGTAGGGGGTCGTGCTGGGGGTGGTGTTTCAGGGTTTAGGGCAGTGCAGTGGTGTTCGGGCAGTGTAGGGGGTCGTGCTGGGGCTGGTGTTTCAGGGTTTTGGGCAGAGCAGTGGTGTTCGGGCAGTGTAGGGGGTCGTGCTGGGGGTGGTGTTTCAGGGTTTAGAGCAGTGCAGTGGTGTTCGGGCAGTGTAGGGGGTCTTGCTGGGGGTGGTGTTTCAGGGTTTAGGGCAGTGCAGTGGTGTTCGGGCAGTGTAGGGGGTCTTGCTGGGGGTGGTGTTTCAGGGTTTAGGGCAGTGGTGTTCGGGCAGTGTAGGGGGTCTTGCTGGGGGTGATGTTTCAGGGTTTAGGGCAGTGCAGTGGTGTTCGGGCAGTGTAGGGCGTCTTGCTGGGGGTAGTGTTTCAGGGTTTAGGGTGGTGCAGTGGTGTTCGTGCAGTGTAGGGGGTCGTGCTGGGGGTGGTGTTTCAGGGTTTAGGGCAGTGCAGTAGTGTTCGGGCAGTGTAGGATGTCGTGCAGGGGGTGGTGTTTCAGGGTTTAGGGCAGTGCAGTGGTGTTCTGGCAGTGTAGGGGGTCATGCTGGGGGTGGGGTTTCAGGGTTTAGGGCAGTACAGTGGTGTTCGGGCAGTGTAGGGGTCGTGCTGGGGCTGGTGTTTCAGGGTTTAGGGCAGTGCAGTGGTGTTCGGGCAGTGTAGGGGGTCTTGCTGGGGGTGATGTTTCAGGGTTTAGGGCAGTGGTGTTCGGGCAGTGTAGGGGGTCTTGCTGGGGGTGATGTTTCAGGGTTTAGGGCAGTGCAGTGGTGTTCGGGCAGTGTAGGGGGTCTTGCTGGGGGTAGTGTTTCAGGGTTTAGGGCAGTGCAGTGGTGTTCGTGCAGTATAGGGGGTCGTGCTGGGGATGGTGTTTCTGGGTTTAGGGCAGTGCAGTAGTGTTCGAGCAGTGTAGGGGGTTGTGCAGGGGTGGTGTTTCAGGGTTTTGGGCAGTGCAGTGGTGTTCGGGCAGTGTAGGGGGTCGCGCTGGGGGTGGTGTTTCAGGGTTTAGGGCAGTGCAGTGGTGTTCGGGCAGTGTAGGGGGTCATGCACGGGGTGGTGTTTCAGGGTTTAGGGCAGTGCAGTGGTGTTCGGGCAGTGTAGGGTGTTGTGCTGGGGCTGGTGTTTCAGGGTTCAGGGCAGTGCAGTGGTGTTCAGGCAGTGTAGGGGTCGTGCTGAGGCTGGTGTTTCACGGTTTAGGGCAGTGCAGTGGTGTTCGGGCAGTGTAGGGGGTCGTGCTGGGGCTGGTGTTTCAGGGTTTAGGGCAGTGCAGTGGTGTTCGGGCAGTGTAGGCGGTCGTGCTGGGGCTGGTGTTTCAGGGTTTAGGGCAGTGCAGTGGTGTTCGGGCAGTGTAGGGGGTTGTGCTGGGGCTGGTGTTTCAGGGTTTAGGGCAGTGCAGTGGTGCTCGGGCAGTGTAGGGGGTCATGCTGGGGGTGATGTTTCAGGGTTTAGGGTAGTGCAGTGGTGTTCGGGCAGTGTAGGGGGTCGTGCAGGGGTTGGTGTTTCAAGGTTTAGGGCAGTGCAGTGGTGTTCGGGCAGTGTAGGGGGTCGTGCTGGGGCTGGTGTTTCAGGGTTTTGGGCAGAGCAGTGGTGTTCGGGCAGTGTAGGGGGTCATGCTGGGGGTAGTGTTTCAGGGTTTAGGGAAGTGCAGTGGTGTTCGGGCAGTGTAGGGGGTTGTGCTGGGGGTGGTGTTTCAGGGTTTAGGTCAGTGGTGTTCGGGCAGTGTAGGGGGTCTTGCTGGGGGTGATGTTTCAGGGTTTAGGGCAGTGCAGTGGTGTTCGGGCAGTGTAGGGGGTCTTGCTGGGGGTAGTGTTTCAGGGTTTAGGGCAGTGCAGTGGTGTTCGGGCAGTGTAGGGGGTCATGTTGGGGGTGGTGTTTTAGGGTTTAGGGCAGTGCAGTGGTGTTAGG
The DNA here is from genome assembly GCA_963921515.1 of Calotriton arnoldi. Classification (NCBI taxonomy): domain Eukaryota; kingdom Metazoa; phylum Chordata; class Amphibia; order Caudata; family Salamandridae; genus Calotriton; species Calotriton arnoldi. Next base: position 290,838 of record CAWUFW010016666.1, on the reverse strand, counting down.
GCAGTGTAGGGGGTCGTGAAGGGGTTAGTGTTTCAGGGTTTAGGGCAGTGCAGTGGTGTTCGGGCAGTGTAGGGGGTCGTGCTAGGGGTGGTGTTTCAGGGTTTAGGGCAGTGCAGTGGTGTTCGGGCAGTGTAGGGGGTCATGCAGGGGCTGGTGTTTCAGGGTTTAGGGCAGTGCAGTGGTGTTCGGGCAGTGTAGGGTCGTGCTGGGGGTAGTGTTTTAGGGTTTAGGGTAGTGCAGTGGTGCTTGTGTAGTGTAGGGGGTCGTGCTGGGGGTAGTGTTTTAGGGTTTAGGGTAGTGCAGTGGTGTTTGTGTAGTGTAGGGGGTCATGTTTTAGGGTAGTGCAGTGGTGTTTGGGTAGTGTAGGGGGTCGTGCTGGTGGTAGTGTTTTAGGATTTAGGTTAGTGCAGTGGTGTTTGGGTAGTGTAGGGGGTCGTGCTGGGGGTAGTGTTTTAGGGTTTAGGATAGTGCAGTGGTGCTTGTGTAGTGTAGGGGGTCGTGCTGGGGGTAGTGTTTTAGGGTTTAAGGTAGTGCAGTTGTGTTTTTGTAGTGTAGGGGGGTCATGTTTTAAGATGCAATACTCCAATACCTGACCAGTCTGCACTACATAAAACTGCAAAAAAACAAAAATAAAAAGTGTTTTGCACACTTTTGTCATTGGGCTATATGTGGGCTACATCTGGGTAATATTTGTGCTACATTTGGGCTCTTTTTTCACTGGTGGCCATCTTGGAAGACTTCTTTGTTATGAAGTTTCCTAATTTCTTCATTTACTGCAGTCTTCTCAGTAGGAAATGCTTTCAGTTTTTACTTTGATTCCATCAAGAAGGCATTCAGATGTGTCTCACATCTGCCATAAATTCAGAATGTTAGCACTCTAGTTGCTCATTAGATCACTGGAGTAAAGCTACTGCTCACCAGGGAGTTAACTGGTAGTCTGCTGCTGGTATTGAAAGTGATTGTTTCAGTCTGCATGTCAGAATTTTCTAATGAAATAGAAGAGGATATGAGATCTCACTTAAAACATGCCCTAATTTTTCTTTCTGCAGCACTAACCATAATTTCTATTTCAAAAAGAACCCCTCATTTTGTTCCTTTTTAAATTAAATGTTTTAAGTGTTACCGGTTTATTCCAATCAAGATGGCTTCAGGTGTGCCATACTTTTGTCATAAGTAAGGCTGTTAGCGCTCTAGTTGTTCTTTAGAACACTCTGGGAAGCTGCAGTAGAACACAAAGGCATCAACTGGCAGGCTGCTCCTGTTGAAATATAACAGGAAGATATTTGAGATCACACTTGAAATATGTCCTAATTTTTCTTTCTACAGCACTAACCATAATTTCTATGACAAAATGAACCCCCTCATTTTGTTCCTTTTTAAATTAAATGTTTTAAGTGTTACCAGTTTATTCCAATCAAGATGGCTTCAGGTGTGCCATACTTTTGTCATAAGTAAGGCTGTTAGCACTCTAGTTGTTCTTTAGAACACTCTGGGAAGCTGCAGTAGAACACAAAGGCATCAACTGGCAGGCTGCTCCTGTTGAAATATAACAGGAAGATATTTGAGATCACACTTGAAACATGTCCTAATTTTTCTTTCTACAGCACTAACCATAATTTCTATGACAAAATGAACCCCATCATTTTGTTCCTTTTTAAATTAAATTGTTTAAGTGTTACCAGTTTATTCCAATCAAGATGGCTTCAGGTGTGCCATACTTTTGTCATAAGTAAGGCTGTTAGCACTCTAGTTGTTCTTTAGAACACTCTGGGAAGCTGCAGTAGAACACAAAGGAATCAACTGACAGTCTCTGCCCTTGTTGGATGTATATGTTTTACTGAGAATGTCAGACTTCATTCTCACATGAGTGATAAAGATAATGTGAATTTACAGAAAATATGCTCTCATTTTAGCTTCTGGAGCACCTTCCAAACCTCCATGGGACAAGCATGAGAAAATAGTGTTCTCTCAAACATGATTCATGATATCCCAGCAGAAGGTTTTTCACATGGTAAAATCACCTTAGAATACACCACAATTCCTAAAATTAGTATGTACCATCAACAAATAAATTCTAATGTAACTAAAGCCTGTTATCACCCTTTATAGTTCTCCTTTTGGTGACCCTCAAAATCTTCTATTCACTACAATGCATTTCAATGAGGTACTATCATTTATATTGGTCCCAAGATGGCTGCCAGCAATTCCAGGATGAAGTGCTGACAGCCAATCAGATCTCACGATGACATGTGTGGTTAGGCTCCGCCCAGATATATATGTGACTTTACTTTTGATTTTCTCAGGAACTACTGAACGGATTTACACCATTTAAGCAAAAGGCACGACACTGAACCAAGGGCTACCTCTTTGCCAAATTTGGTGTAATTCCGTTCAGCAGTTCGGGCTGTAGCTGCGACTAAAGGTTCCTATGGAAAAATGAATGGGGAAAACGCGTTTTGGGACCCCCTTTTTCTCGGCCCCCGCTTGACGTATCACCCCGAGACTTTCAGGATAGGAGCGGACCGGAGCGCCCCAACAAGTTGGAAACTTTCGCGAAGATTCGTCAACCGGCGCCAACGTTATTTCAAATAGAATGTCGCGGATTTCCTATGGATAATAGGTTTTAACTATAACTATCTACTGGCGACCGCCAGTAGATAATATATATATATATCCTATTGGCGGTCACCAGTAGGTATATATATATATATATATATATATATATATATATATATATATATATATATATATATATATACGGGTTTGTGGATACACTTGCTTTATTAGCACCGGCATGGCGCTTTTCAGCATAATACTGCCTTTCTCCACCCGCCATTATGTCCGCACCAATCACAAGTTAGCAATCAGCATATTAAATGCGCACTCTTTGAAAGCACCTGTGATTTTTGGCATTTGAGAAAGGCAGTATTATGCTGAAACGCGTCATGCCGGTGCTAATAAAGCAACTGTTCCCGCAAACCCGTGTGTGCTCGTCTTTGCCGTAGGGGAAGGACATTGGACTGTATATATATATATATATATATATATATATATATATATATATATATATATATATATATATATATATATATATATATATATATATATATATATATATATATATATATATATATATCATACATATATATATATATATATATATATATATATATATATATATATACACACATATATATAGGTATAGATATAGTTATATATATTTGTTTCTCTCCCCCAAAGGAACGTTGTGCACTCCGGAGTGTTTCTTAATGATAATAATTTATTGTGTTCTCAACAAACTAACTGACAGTTTCGCCCCCCCAGCCTTTGTCAATGTCAGCGTTCATTCACAATTTTTTTATAGCAAACAACACCATTACTGGACTGCAAAAGTATTACAAAAACAAATGATGGACCACATAATATCTCTGAACACACTGCACATCTCTGTGGCGGCCATCTTGGTATGTATTCTTGTGCTGACTGTAGCACATAGCCAATCACAATATGACATTTTCTACCACCGGGTCCTGTCTTGTCTTATCAAACAAAATGGATCCAATGTATATAAATATTAATCTTTATAAATATTAATTTAGATATTTCATAAATATTACAATAAACCTCTTATACTTCTATAAAAGCCAAATAACAATATTGACTAAAATTAATTTCTTCTTTCTAAGTAAAACACCTTCTACTTCAGCTTATGTTTGCCCAGTTAAAGCGATTAATTCAATAAATCCCATGTTATCAACCATGTGTTCCTGCATTTAACTGAATAATTTCAAATACAACCAGACACATTTATGATAGTCCGCCTTCAGCGAATTACTAGTATGCTGTTGAAAGGTTAGCTGTTATCATTCTGGTTATAAAAAGAATTGGGCCCGTGAATGGGCTTAAAATAACCTTGAAGGTCACCATCGGATATACCAGTGCCTTGAATTAAAGTGTCTAAAGTGCTTATGGTAGTCTTTGCATTGATTGCACCCTGAATTGGCTTTTATATACCTACAAGGGATGCAATCAAAAGTGACTGTGCCTGATAATGAAGCGACTAAGTGCATTGTGCTCACTGATTATCTAAAAGGTGATACTCCTTAAAATCCTAGAGTATGGACCAGGGTTGCTAGTATGTAATTCACAGATCACTCAGCCTATATGTGTCCACAACTCTTCAACACTGTTCAAACCCCATGGGACACGAGTTAGAATTTCTACAATATATCTTGATTCAAGTCGTCTGAGAGCCCTGACTCTATCTTCTCCCCTCTCCTTTGTTGGTACTTGGTCTACACAACAAAAACGTAGGAGTCTGCTGTCGCTCTTATATTCTGCAGCAAAGTGTCTCACCACTGGGTCTAACTCATCCTTATTCGTTATTGCCCTGGTATGTTCTAATAGACAGTATACCACAAAGCTTGAGTTGCAGTTGAGGAGCTTACTGATCTGTTTCACTTTTTTAGCTCCCGGGATTTCATATTCTTTGACCTTCTTACTGCTCTTATATGCTTTGCACCTCGTGCAAGGAAAGAAACCCACCACCTTATATTTCTCCACAGGTATTTCAACAGAGTGACTAAGCACTAATAGATCTTTCAATGAGGTACTCTTTCTGTGGGTAATGGTTGGTGTTGCGGGCAAAGATGGGCAATGATGGGATCTGCCTGTAGGATGCCCCAATGCTTTGTCACTGTTTTCCTAATCTCATTGGATCCTGCTGAGAAATTAAAAATTATTCTCGTTACTAATTTGACTTCTTTTTCTTTAGATTTTGGGATCAGTAATGTCTGTCCGTCCACTGCTTGGACTTTTCTAACTGCTTCCCCTAGGACATTTCTGGAATATCCTCTCTTTACATACCTATTGATTGCTTCCTCCTCTGCCTGTTTATAACTCTGCAGTGTGAACCAATTGCATTTAAGGCGCAATAGCTTTCCGTAAGGAAAGTTGTTTACCAGGCTGCGCAAGTGTTGGCTTTTTGCATGCAATATCAAATCACCAGCCGTGGGTTTTCTAAATAGCCTTGTACGGAGTCATTTATCTTCCACATACACCAGAAGATCTAGAAAGGCTACTTCTGTGCTATTGATACAGCTTATAAATTGCAAATTCAGATTGTTATAATTTAGAACTGTTATGTATTTTTCAGCCTCTTCCTGAGATATCCTCCAAATGATGAATAAATCATCGATATATCAGGTCCAAAGGACCCCTTTTTCTACCCATTGATCATTGGGCTCTGCCCAGGCAATGTGCTTCTCCCACCAGCCAAGGAATATATTCGCGTATCTGGGGGCGAAGCATGTGTCCACCGTGGTCCCTTGCTTTTGTAAATACAGCTGGCAGGCATAGAGAAAAATATTATTGTTAAGGCCGAAGGATATCAGCTGCAGTATCATCATACTGTGTTCTTGAAACTTGAGAGATTTTCCTTTAAAAAAATATTCCACTGCTGATAACCCCTAATGATGTGAAATACAGGCGTACAAACTTGTAATGTCTAAGGTGACAAGAAGAAACTTTCCTCTCATACGATATCTTGAATTGTTCTTATAAAATCAGTCATATCTTTGATATAAAAACTTAAGTCTTTGACAAAGGGAAACAGAAATGAGTCAACAAAAGTTGAAGCATTCTCAAGCAGGTTCCATTTTGATGAGATGATAGGGCATCCCGGAGGTCTCTCCCTGTTTTTATGGATCTTTGGTATATGATAGAACGTAGGGATGACCGATATTCAACCTTTAAAAAGCTATATTCATCTCGCTCCAGGACACCTCTATCTCTCCGACCAGTGATCAGATCATAGAATGTCTGGATACTCATATTGTATTTTTCCTTTGTAATGGACTGGTAGCATTGTACATCACTTAGCAGTCTCAGAGCTTCCTCATGATAACCGTGGGTGTGGGGGTGGGGAGTAGGGAAAGAAGTTTCTTTCCAGGAAAAAATGTTTTCTGCTTGGAGAAAAAAATAAAAAAAAATAAGTTTGCGCAATTGCGTGACAGGGCTTGCTTCCTTTCCCAAATGCAAAATTGTATCCTTTGTCAGCTGTCCAAGCACACTACACTGAATTACAAAAAAGAATAAAGCTACTCCTTTTCATTGGAGTATTAATACGAGTACAAAATCCTATTCATTTTTGTGAACCAGGACCATTTAAAATAAATATAAAGTTAATTGGGGTCGAGGTAAAAATGGAGGTTGAAAGAAAAACATGGTCGTTTTTCGATAAAAAAAAAAAATAACACTTGCTTAAAAGCATCTGTAACACCAATTATCAAATCTGTTGGTTTAGAAATGACACTACTATTGAGATTGCAAATACAATGCAAGAAACAAACAGATGGTGCATGTTTTTGTGTTTTAGGGTAAATCTTTGCATAACCGAAGCATGACCAAACTTCGTTCTTCAAAGAATTTCCCTGGACAGCCATTTCGGGTCGTGTGGAGACATAAGCAGTAACCAGGGAGTGGAGGAAGCTTCAGTGAAATAATCATTTTTTCTTTCATAGCCACAGAGCAATTTGAGGTTGATCATGAAGACGGATGAACGCCATTGACCAGAGAAAGCGGACTCTAGAGGCGCATTGAGGTAAATCGAAAGGCAGCTATTATTGGTAAACTGCCAGAGAGAAACCACCCATTAAGGATCTCCCATTGAAGCAAACATCGAACAACCCGCTTAGCACAAGGGGATGGCGTGAAGAGGCCGCTCATTCTTGCAGCTGGCATCTGTTTGATGACTCAGGTTGCCCAGGCCCTGTCTCACAACAGTTGTAGGTGGTGAAATCACTTCACTTGATGACATAAATTTGCTATCTAGAAGATCCAAGGGAATAATTTCAACAAGGTTAGAAAGTTCTGTTTATCTTTAAAAACAATGATGAGTATTGACTGCTGGGTCGCGGACAGAGTGGAGCAGCATGTGGCAGACCACAAGCCCCACTAACCTTCGTGGCAGGAGCACCCAACAATGCTAGTTTACACCCAGAGGAGCTACTAATTTAGCTTGGGCTACCCACTGCATGGGACGCAGACAGAGCGGAGCAGCCTTGGAGCAGACCACAAGCCCCACCAAGCTTTGCAGCAGGAGGCGCCAACAATGCTAGTACATGTCCCGAGGTGCTACTAATTCATCTTGGGCTTCCTGCTGCACAGGACGTGCTCGGGCGCGTGCCCGGGCGAAGACCGGGCCAAGAGCTGGCCCTTCTGCGCCTGTCCACAGCCAGAAGAGTCTGGGCCACTCCCCTTGCTTTTATAGCGAATGAAATAGAAGTAACGGAACACAGGTTGTCCCTAGACCATGGTATGTTAACAGCTTACCAAATTCCAAGTGAGATTAGTGTTTCACAACCCTTAGATGGAAGGGTAGGCTTGCTGGCTGAGAGCGATAGTGTTAGTGCCAGTGCAGTTACTCGTGTGAGTTCTGATGATGTAGGGTCAGAGTTGCCTGACAATTCCACTACAAAGCCCACTCTAAGTTTAGATATGAAGCGTAAGAGACTACCTGGGAAGACAGTGACTGCCAAGTGGAAACAATCTTCTTCTACTCACAATAATAAAGGCAAAATACTTTTGTTGGCTCAATCCTCATCGCAGTCAACAACTCAGTCTTCTGCCAGCCATACATGTGATGCGTTATTACATTTCTTCCTCTCATTGGATGCTGTATGTGACAAAGTGAGTGCTATCATCTAGGAGAAAATTCAACCACTGACAGAAGGGCTGGACCATATTGTGGGACTCTTGACTAATGGTCTAGACAATATAAGACTTCACCCAGCTGGTTGTTGCCCATTTGGGGGAAAAACACACTACCTGTGCAAAATTCACAATGTATATCCTCATCAAATGTGGGTAAGAGCTCTTACATAAACACCGGGAGGCCTAATTTAGTGACAGGCAGTGGTGGTATGATCACCAAGAAGACTGGATCTCAAGATATTAGCACTCGATCAACTCCAGCCCAGCCTGACCTGGCACTTCCGTTCTTAATCCCTCTGGTTACCTGGAACACTCTTTCTTTCCACACAATGTCACGTCACATTGAATCTTCCACCTGCGGCCTGCCCTTATGTCCTAATTTTGGCTGAGGTGTCAACGCTGTTGGCTGGCCAGCAAGAGTCTTGGGCACAGCTTTGGAATAAAGTGGCTCATTGGACTCATAAACATAAACATTTCAATGCATGGGATTTTAAGAATGAGACTATATTGGTGAGATGGGTGGGAGGGCTTGGTAAATCCCAAAAAAACATAGCAGGGGACTGGATTATTGTAACTATTTTTAATCCTGTCTGTGTCAGAAATATTCTAAGCGCAAAAGAATATGATAGCCTTACAGAAACTCAGATTGTCACCCTGCCTTTAGGGTATTTTTACAAGTCCCCCCACCCTTCCATTAGTTAACTAGGGATCACAAAAATCATTATTTGATATAGCAAGCACTAATATGTTCTCAGCTGCCTTGAAAATATAGACTGACGCTTTAATGACCTATAAGAGCCGCACTTTTCTTATAATGTTGGTTATTTGGTATACCCAGCTATTCATATGCCAGGGAACTTAGTGGAAGGAAAACAGCCTGGGGTGCTAGCTGCCCCTATAATAGGGGGACTGCAGGCAGGTCAACAGCTTGGGGCGTTAGTAGTCCTTCTCTGTGTCACTGTTAATGCTGATTCTGTAGCAAATATCTTTGCAATTAACCCAAGGATTCCTGCCATAGATGGATGTAGGCCCCTCCTTAAAATATTAAGTTGGAATTTGGCCAGTCTACGGGCAAAACTTAATATACAGGACAGGCTAAACTTTGTTAGGAGCTATGATATCATCCTGTTTCAGGAAACGTGGGATGTTGCCCCCTCACTAGTGGATGGATTCCAATGCTTCAGTGTCCCAGCTATTTCATCACAATGTGGGTGTGCTTCAGGTGGGCTGGCAATATGGATAAGGGTAACCCTAGGGGGACATGTTAGAGCATTGGAGACAGCGGATAGTAATTTCCAAGCAATAGTGTTAATGATTGGTGTGAGCTTGCCCATTGTGAGCTTTTATAATAATTGATTTTATCGGGAGGCCAGATATGAAATTTCCTACACTATTTAATTTTATTCCTAAAATATTAGATGATTTGGTACAATTAGGGCATATTGCCTATCTTTGCCTGGCGGCAGACTTTAATGTGTGTCTTCCTTGGCTGAATGCAACATGTGAATTGCTGACTCCCATTGATTTGACTGCCAATGGTAATTCACGAGGTGTGGAACTAGCTTCATTTCTTACTCCACTTGATTTGGTCAATGTTCTAGAGTGTACATTCCTTACTTTTCATGGAACAGGTAGCTCCTCCATAACTGATTAAATATTTGTTACTCGTAGTCTGGAGCAGTTACTTGCTCATGGCTCAGTGGTCCCTGCCACCTTTAGTGATCATAACCCTATTGAGCCTTCACTATTTATTTGCCCAAAGAATAGGTTTAGGGTGGATGTTGGAGCTTGCAATCTGGAACCTACTGATAATTTGAGGCTGGTTTGGAGTCTAGGGGACTTTGTCCAATTTTTTAACACTATAATTGGAGCAAACCAGGGGGTGGTGGAGCAGTGTTTAACTATAGAGGCCATGATGGCTCAGTGGTGGATGCATATATCACATTATGTGATAGAGTCAGGATGGCTCTATTATAACCTGTACGACCCTTGTAGAACTCCCCTAGATGGTTCAACACTGAGTGTTTAGTGGCAAATGGGGCATTGAGATCAACTTTGACCTCTGAATCCAGGGACCCAGCCCTAGTATTGAAAATGCGTAAGCAATATAAAGAAGTCACCGTCAAAAAAAGAAGGCAGGTAGTAATTAAGAGCCATTGGAAGATATTAGTACAGGCATCAGTAAAGAATAATAGTAGATCTGTTTGGCTTATTATATCTGAGCTGAAGCGTAAAAATAGGCCACTTAGCACCATCGCATGTCACATCCCCAGTGGACTATGGGAGGAGCATTTTAGGAAAATATATGGTCCACCCCCAATGTCTAGGATTTTTTACATTGACCCTCGCCTTGTCAAACAGTATCAGGTAACCTTGACAGAAGTGGAAGAAGCTATTAATCAAAGTATTGGAGGTAAGGAGTCAGGACGTGAGGGTGTCCCTATTGATCTGATCAAAGGTAATATCATTTTTGGGCACCACTCCTTACAAATGTTTTTAATAACCTTGTATATTCTCCACTTCCTGCGTCATGGGGCACATCAATTATTGTACCCATTTTGTTAAGAAAGATGATAGATCGGCCTCAAACTGTTACCACCCCATTTCCTTAATTGACATCACCGTTAAAATCTTGGGGAGGACAATCTATAATAGAATTAGCGAATGGGCTGATGAGGAGTATTTGTTATACCCTTGCCGGTATGGGTTCAGGCATAAAGTGGGTACCATTGTGCAGTGTCTCAATTTGAACTCGATTCTTAGAAAGTATACGGTTGATAAAAAATCTCTTTATTTAGCTTTTATGGATCTCTCATAAGCCTTCGACTGTGTAAATAGGGCAAAACTGTGGTCTCTTCTTATAGATCATGGTACGGCTACTGATTTAGTCCAGTTTTTGCCATATTTACATAGTGACATGAGGGCAAGGTCCTGCATTAGTTCTCAAGGGGAGGTATCTGGAGACATAAGCATACATTGAGAGGTAAGACAAGGGTGTGTACTAGCTCCCCTTCTATATATTCTTTATATTAACAAGCTCCACCTGTTTCTTGTGCAGTCAACCCTAGATGTATCGAAAATTAAGGGTAAGCCACTACCGACATTATTAAATGCCGATGATGCAGTGCTCATGGGGCGCACCCTTAGGGCACTGTGACAACTAGTGCAAGCTTTTGTGAATTTTATGGCCTCACACGATCTGCAGACAAACTGTGCTAAATCTCATATTATGTCCTGCGAACCAAAGGCTGTTCCTATGACAAACATAACGATTGGCTTTTAATATCTGTGTCACTCTAGCCCTTTTCCTTATCTTGGTGTGATTTTTTCGGCACAAGGTTCTTGGTTAGCAAATATCACCCACCGCAGCATGAAATTTGCATCAACCAATGGTTCTTTGTGTAGCATCCCCCAACCTGCGAGGGTGGCTCCCTTAAGCGACTTCTCCAAATTTAGAAGGTGCAACGCATTCCGATTACTATGTATGGTGCTGAGGTTTGGGGTGTCTCGAATTGTAAGGGTATACAGTGTAAGGAAAATCGATTTTGCAGAAAACCCTTGTCTGTTCCCATTTCTGCCTCACACTACATCTGCAACAGAGAGCTTTGTCTTCCTTACCTAGCTGATTACATTAGGGCTTTCCCTGTTCTACTGTGGCTTGCAATCTGGAAGAATGTTGAGGCTGTGCTAACACGGTATTATTCTGGACTGTCTTTCTTTGGAGAAGGGTTTACTTATTTCCTGGTTGGCCTACTTAAAAGCTGAATATTGTAAAATTGGAATGGAAATTGCTTTTAATGAACCATCATCTTGCATTGACATAGATAAAAATATAGTAGCACATGCACTTTATGACCATGAACAATCTCAGCGTTTGCGGGATATGTTGGCTAAGCCTAATGTGTCAGCACATATAGAACTATGTGAACTTGACTGTTGTACCGATTACACCTGTTATGTATGGAGCAGATGGGAACGATCTTTGTCATTCCGCTTTCGGTCAGACACAATGAAATATCTGTTGTGCTTTCCCCAGGGTTTTGCTCATAATTTGAAGGCTGTATTATGTCCCTGTGATAATGTATCAGGTCAATCAATTCTCCATTTTACTTTTTTCTGCAAAGTTTATGTAAGGTACACAAGGCTGTTTTTAATCCTGGTCTTAAAAAAGCATTTTAGAGGCATTTGTCAATGTAGGCCAGCTCTCAAACTTCTAATGACCCTACCCAATGCTGAAATTGTCTTGTATGTCGCTGCCTCTTTAAAATTTGCTGTGTGCACTCGCAGGTCTATGTTGTCCTAAAATTATTTTAACACATATTGTTATGTTTTTAAACTTTTAACTTTTTAACTTTTGTTAGATGAAATATTATGAATTCTATTTGATGTAATATTGTATGTGCTTTTATGGATGTTTACATACTTGTGAATAAAGCTTTTATGATGATGATGATGATGACTGCTCTCCCCTCAACCTTGCTTAGTTGTAAATTAAAAGATTTTCTTGAGCGCTCTATATCGCTCTTCTGTTACATCAGAGGACTGTAAGAGTAGCAGTCAGTACATAGGGAAGCAGTTGAGTTTAGTTCCTTTTATAAGGTCAGTGGGATTCTATGAATGGGTGCTAACCCTGCCCTGTGGGTGGAGTTTTACCACTCCCCTTGGAACGCAGAGTTCAGCAAATACTCCACTAACCCACCAGTGGAGCGGAGTTTACCGACGCGCTCACCCCTAGTCTCAGCCATCCTGCTGTGGGGGACTTACTTGTGGCAACAATAGGGGCTCTTGGCCCCCAACGACCCTCAGCAGCCAAGGGGACTTCATCCTCTAACCAGTAGTGTGCCAGGAAGCCCCTTTGGAGAGTCGTTGAGATAGGGGGCGGGGCCTCCAATGACATCTCAGCAATCCCACTGTGGGGGACTTACTTGTTGCAACAATAGGGGCTCTTGGCCCCACACGACCCACAGCAGCAAAGGGGACTTCATCCCCCCCAACCAGTAGTGCACCTTGAGGCCCCTTTGCAGAATGGTTGAGAAAGGGGGCAGGGCCTCTGATGACATCTCAGCTATCCCGCTGTGGCGGACTTACTTGTGGCAACAGTAGGGGTTCTTGGCCCCCAACGACCCTCAGCAGCTAAGGGGACTTCATTAGGGGTGGCCGAGCAATACTCTGCCCTCTCACTGAACGCTGCAGAATTTGGCTGAGTTTTTCAGCAACTCAGTGGAATTCCCCGTAGTGAAACTCTGTGAGCTCTGCCAAGGCCTATGCAATTCTCAATTCAACCGGGAATGGTGCTTCTGGCCAAATCAGAAAGTTTGGAGGTACAGAATTATTGCATCCCCAGTATTTCCACAATACCGCCACAGGAAAGTTTACTAGCTAAATACTGCTGAAATCCCTGGGTGGTAAACAAGGAAGTGGTACTTGTATTCCTGATTTAACCTGTAATTCCCTACTTCTCCAGGGCCAATCTGGCTACTCTGCATAATGGGAAGATAATTTTGGGCATAAAATTACCAATGTGAGTTTACCGCACAACATGTAGTAGTGATGTTAGAGTACACTTGGTGATGGCAGGCTAGGCCAGAAATCTTCACTTGGGTCCTTTGGTACAAAATTTCCATTTGAAGCTTCCAGGAACATTTTGGTTTTAAGGTCACTCTTGAAGTGCATACAGCTGGTAGGTGGTCTTCGACCTCGGTTCAATGTATCCCCAGTCTAGGACTCTGAAGTCTATATTCAAACAAATTGAATGCTCTTTGAGTAATTTGGAGGGCAGATGTAGAATGCAGGCTCCGGTGAGCTCCTTATGAGTATTATACAGTATATGGTTTGGTTTGTTTAATTTGGTTTTGATTTGAGGAATAATATCAATCAGCAGCTACATTCTGTTTGCAAGAAAAGTCAAGGAGGACTTATTTGATTTTATTACAATACATCGTAAACCTAACTAAAACATAAGCACAAAGACAGATTATTGCATTTATTGAAGTTTACAATCCTTACTCACAAATTGATTAAGTGTATTTTATCAATGATGATGTCAAAATACAGCCACAGAGACTACCACTTCCTGGTGCATAGGGAAGAAGTTGCATAACTAATCTCGTGGTTATTATGAATGAAAATTCAGAAGCAAAATCAGCTTGCAATTCAAGAAAACGTTCTTCTTATGTGCTCGGAATCAGGATTGTAGCCACCTCTAGGTCACTGAGTCAGATAGGACCAATATCAAGTCAATGAGTGGTGCTTCGTCCAAACATTTGCATCCTCTCCAACGTGGGCTATGACCTTAAATAGTGCTAATCGCATTTTGTTTAGTTAAATCCACAGATGTGTTCTTCTTTCCTTAGCTTGGCACACAAGCAGTCAGGCTTAACTTAAAGGCAAACTGTAAAGTATTTGTGCAGCACAGAAGCAGCAATAAAGTGAAAAAACAACACAAGAAAAATACCAAACAAATTTAGAAAAATAGGGAGAATGCTAATAAATAAATGGACATCAGAACCCAAAATCCAAACAGTTGAAACAGAAATAGCAATTTTAAAGTTTTAGGTCATAATAGCACCTAAAAGCACAAGCGGCATTCATGGTCATCTGGTCACGGTAGCTAGATCAGGGGTATGTCACAAATTCAGGCAGACCGCAATGGAGCGCAGGCCACATACAGGGACCAGGGTAGTCTTGTTGAAAAAGTTACCATCTCAAACTCCCGGGCAAAGAGCTCCATTAGCTGTGGAGGAGGCAGAGAGGAGCAGGGAGAGCATAGTGGATAGTTGTTGCTGGCAGCAGGCAGGCTGTGCGCGCTCTCATTGCTGTAGCACGAACAGCCAGCCAGGCATCGTGGGCAGTTATTATTGGAGCTTTGCATTGGTGGTCACCTTGGGCTGTTTTTGCTGTAGCGTGAAGTGCAGATCTCGGGTTGCAGGTTGTTTCTGGCAGTCATTGCAGCACAAAGAGTCAGGGTCACTGGAGCTTCGCGTTGGTGGTCATGCAGGTGGCAGAGCCTTGGTGTGAACAGACACATTCACAGTCATGAAAAGCCCAAAACTTTAAGATTTCTCCTTTCTTCTGTCCCAAGAGGAGTTCAACTTATACCAGCCAAGGGTCAAGGACCTAGGGAGGCACCTATTGGGGACCAGGAATGCACTCCTGCAGAGGCCTGCAGGGCTCAGCCAGGCCCAGTTGCTGGTCCAGGCAAGTCCAGTGTAGCAGGTCAGCTGGGCAGTTGCAAGGAGGCTGCTTGAGCTTGTTGTGTCCCGGTAGCACAGACAGGAGGTGAACTAATTGGCACTTAGAGTCACTTGGCCTAGGATGAAGGGAGGCGGTCCAATCTTCCTTCTCAGAGAAGCAGGTCAGTCCTCTTGTAGCAGCAGGACAATCCTCTGGGGGGCAAGGCAGTACTTCTGTAATGTCCACAGGGCCAGCAGCGTACTGTTGAGTGCCTCAGAAGGTCCAATAATTATACCTGTTGCCTGGGATCCGAGCTCACTCGCTCGTAGCTGTGGATAGGCACAGATCCGTGGTGGGAAATTTGGGAGGTTTTCTCTGAATTGAGGGGACACCTCTTGTTATTGATAACTGGACGAATTGAGAATATACATGCTAAGGAGAAGAGGTCACAATCAGTGGTAACTCTTGTGAAGATCCTAGCACTATACCTTTTTTTATCCTTGACAGAATTACAACCGGTTTTAAGGAGAAAACCCTTTGATTATACAGCCCTAGAGGAAGTTGTGGGATACGCACCTTGACGACGAAACAGGTGTTGGCTTTAAGGCTAAAAAATAAAGAAGAGGCCGAGCGGCCCAAAAATAAAAAGGATCATTGGAATATAAAATGTGATTTTGAACATATGTCTATGGTCTTTGACATGTAATGCAGCGTGTGCTCGAGGCTAGAATGTGACCATTAAAGATAGGTTTAAATTACAATTCATTTGAGTCTAAACAGCATATTTGTAACTGCTCCCAATCTAAAGTTATCACATATTAAATGTAATAAGGTACCCCAGTGTTAGTCAATGGGAGAGATAGGCTTTACAGAACTGAAAAACGACTGTAGGAGTTTTTTTTCACTGCCAGGACATGTAAAACTTAAACCCACATGCCCCAATTTTTAATATGGTGTGCTCTGCCCTATGAGCCTTTAGGGCCTATCTCAGGGGTGACTTATAAGTATTAAAAAGGAAGGTTTAGGCCAGGCAAAAGGTTCATTTTGCCAGGTCAAAATGGCAGTTTATAACTGCACTACAGGCTGCAGTGGCAGGCCTCATACATGTTTTAAAAGGCTACTTTTGTGGGTGACACGAGTGCTGCAGGCCCACTAGTAATGTTTAATTTACAGGCCCTGGTTACAGGAAGTACCGCTTTACTAGGAATTATAAGTAAATTAGATCTGCCAAACAGGTGTAGGCCAATTTAACCATGTTTTAGGGAGAGAGCACAAGCACTTTAGCACTGGTAAGCAGTGATAAAGTGCACATTTTTAAAAGCCATCAAAAATGTGTTTAGCAGAAGGAAGGCAGTGAAGGCAAAACAGTTTGGGGTGACCCTGCAGATAGGACCAGATCCAACAACGGGAAAGTGCACTTTTGGGATCCCCCTTTTTTCTTGGCTCCCACTTTACAGATTCAGCAAAACTGTCCATGTAGGAGTCAAGGTGGATGAATTGCTTTTTAATTTGGATGTTTCGTTGCGATTTGTCAAACGGATCCAATGCTATTAGCAAAACAAAAAACACTCTTCCTAAGGAAACTCTGACTTAGATAGAAGTACACAATGGTGACCGCCACTGTGTAGCATATATATATTTATTTTTCCAGTAATAACCCTCCGCCCCCAACTTTATGATACATACCAAATTTCTAAGTAAATAAAGTTAATAAATTACTGTACAGCGTACCTAAATTCATTTCAAGTGTTCATGAAATTATTTCTCTGTGGACGGCCTATAAACTATGCACTGGGTTATTAAGGAAGCATGTCTACACCACAGGCAGATGACAAACAATCTGTGTTACCTTGCATCACCATATGTTGCTTTAAGAAAATCTCTTAGAAGGCATTGATGGGAGAGTAGTCAACCACATGGATGTAATGTGATTAAATCTCTACAATAATGTGAATCAAGGATGACCAGCAGAGGCAAACCAATCATACTGTGGAGGTATGATTGCCTTTCCTTCTGGTGTCAAGAATTACTTTCAGGAAGAGGTTGGTGGAATCAAGGTACAGCCACAGAGGCAACAACACAGTAAAAGAATAAAGAATAAACATGCAAAGCAGATGCATAAATATAAATATTGAGTAGCTGCTAACCAGATAAATGTGAAGAAAAAGATAAAGGTGAAAGTTTTGTGAAATGTGTTTAACCTTGCTAAGAATGTAACCGGGAGCAGTTGTTACTAGAGGCCTCTGTGATCCCTGACACTGGAACTAGTAGCACGTGAAAGGTTTACACAATATGCTGATTGAATCATTTGGGATCCCAAATCATACACATCGCTAGCTTTGTGCAAACAGCGCTCTTTCTAGTACACACATCTTACCTTATCCTGGCACCTTAAGGCAGGCTAGTGGGCTGGGCAGTGTTCCAATTTTACAAAGTAGATTGGACATGTTAATTGATTATGCACTCCTTGGCTAAATAATCAGTCAATCAGTATGTCTGTTGGGCAATGCATATTGATTTGAGAATCCAGCCTTCTCTATTAGGATTGAGGCTTGTCATAAGATTAATTAATTGTTATGGTGTGATATGTTTCCTCTAAAGTCTTAAGAGCTTGCTAATTTTACATCTGAGCATCTTAATTCGTTTCTTTGACGTTGCGGCTGTGATTCTGTGTCAGTGCACTTTCTGATCGCTAAGGCTACTATTTCGAATTGCACAGTACTGCTGGGTGCAAACTCTGCACACACTGCGCACGTAATTACCATTATCGTATTAAGACACCTCGCTATGGCCGTGGAATACTGAGTTAAACTCTCAGAATGGGGAATAACTGTGCATACACGGAATGGCCATGCGGTATTGTGCACGCCATTCCCTTTCAAAGGGTTTTATTGCACACGTTTACCACCTGCTTTGGGCACGCAGTAAATGCATGCGGGTGATTCTGTGAGGGGTCGGGATGCAGGATGGGGACAGGGAAGGTGGACGAGGGACGGGTGTTTAAGAATAATGATTGCCAGAGAAACATGTCAAACAGGGCCGAGTTTCGAGGCCTGGCTGCTCTTGCAGCTGAAGCCTCAATTAATTTTACTAACTTGAATCTCTTTAGCGGAAAATCAGGTCTGGTGCGCTGCTAGTTGTGATCCGGCGGAGCAGAATCCCACACAGGAATTCCATGCCACCCGATTCGTAATCAGGCCCTTAATCCTAAAGTGTTAAATTAGTTTCAGTCTACTGCTTAGTTATATTAAAGCATGCAGTTAGCCAATATACCCTCAATTGCATAAGTGATGACACAGCTTATTCTACTCCATTCCAATAAAATGTATATTTCAAGTAATCTAAAATTATTTCAATTGATTCTATTTCACGAATCAAATCAAGTTCTTAATGTAAGTAAGTAATGGCCTTTATTGTGTAAGGTTGATTAAAACTGTTACAAATTTCCTCTTTTTAAAAACCCAGATTCGGGAGTCGCGTGCACCGCAACCCAAGATGGCCGCTGACTAGCGGAGCTCTGCGCCGCACCGAGCATCAAGCTCCCGAGTTCGGCGCTCCCAACGCTGTTTTCGGCATTGCTTTGATGTATTCCTGAAGCGGAATACCAACGCTGTGGGAGGCTGCCTTTGCTGATGTCTGCAACCTGGAAATGAGTCTGTTTCTCTTCAGGTGACTCCTTGGGGCTTTGCGGCCACCATTTTGTTTTTCTCCCCTGCATGGTTTTACCTCAATTTTTCACTAAAATGCGCCTTGGACTGCAATTTTTCTTCTATAATTCCTCACAATTTTTTGTGATAATTCTGGAGCAGTATCCTTATATCGGAAGGTCTCACTAAATACTTCAACATCAGACTTTGCTTTTAAACTTTGCGTCAAATATTCCTTTTTTCTGCTCTACATACCGTCTCTTCATCTGTGGCAGCGCTGTTCCTGGGTAGGAGCAAGAAATTGCTTCATTCCTCCAAAAAGCTTAACCCTAGCGATACAGTACTTTCTTCTACTTCCACGACAACTATTAATACTTCTTCTCAATCTTCTGAGGAATTTCCTCTAACGACGTTCTCACGTCCTTCAGTTTTTTCCAAAACCCAATTACCATCGTCTACTGTCAAACGACTCAAACAGGATCCTCCCTCTCCTCCTAAACCTGCCTCTCCTGTTTCGTTGGATATCATTCTGGAGGAAATTCGAGCTCTCAGACCATTTATTGAGGATACTAACTCTCATTTGCAAGTGATGGACAATAAATGGTCAGCTATGGATTCTCGCCTTACCGTGGTGGAACAAAAAATCAGCGACGTACAGGATTCGTCCTCCAGAATTTCATGTTTGGAGCGGGAGGTCCTGCAACTAAGAAGAGCTTCTGAAGATCTTGAAAATAGAAATCGCCGTAACAACCTTCGTCTATATGGTCTTCCTGAGGGTCTTGAGGGTGATGACCCGGTATCATACTTCACCTCTTTTCTTCCACAGCTTTTGAATCTTCCTGCTACTACCAAATTAAATATCCAACGAGCTCATCGACTGGGTCCACGTTTATCCTCTTCTTCTGCTCCATCCAAACCTCGTGGAGTGATCCTCCTATTTCTGCAATTTACTGATCTTCTACAGGTTCTCAACGCAGCTAAATCCATGAAGCAATTAAACTGGCTGGGCACCAAAATCTTTATCTCTCAGGATGTTTCCTCGCTCACCGCCAAAAGACGCAAAGAATTCCTGGATCTTCGCCCCGCTCTTCGGTCTTTGGGTGCTCGATATGGCCTATTCCACCCATGCTTGTTTAAAGTCACCTTCATGAATAAAACTTCTACATTTGAGGATCCTGCTGATCTTCGGAAATTTATCCATTCTCATTCGTCTTCTTCGATGGAGATTGCTGGTCCTCCCCCGAATACTTGACTCTATTTATATCTTTGGAATCTTCACTTATTGATGCATGTTATTTAGTTTCATTGTACATTGTTTATCTAACCTTTTGATTCTTATTACAGGTCCTTTAGACTCTTTACTGTTCCTGCCTCCCCTCTTACCCCTGAGTATGTTTCCTTGATGTTCCTGTGTGGTGCGTTGCCCTCTGTTGGCTGTGTCGTCCCTTTTGTCCGTTGCCGCCTCTCACCTTCTCCTTGTGTCCCCATGTACAGGTATGTATCACAGTCGTCTTTTTGACTTGTACTGTCTCTTCTTCCTCTTATTTTTTTTCCCTTTTTCCTCTTTATTCTTTAGTGTCTTTCTTTCCTTTTTCTTTTGGTGTCACTTCAATATTTTCTCTTCATAATCTTCTCCTCACATCATTCCCTGGCATCTTTCTTCGCTCCATTCCTTTTTCTCCCTTTGACATCATTTCAGTATACTCTTCCTCTTTATTATTTTGTCTTCTCTCTTTTGGATTATTATTTTACTGTTGAACGTATTGTTCTGTACATATTGTTGATCTTTTTTCATTCAGAGTTATTTCTTGGAATGTGAAAGGTTTCATTAACCCTATTAAACGACAGAGAATATTATCTCATCCTGCCTCTTACAATCCTGACTTGGTTTTTCTACAAGAAACCCATCTCACAGAATCCGAAGCCTTAAAATTGAAAAAGGGCTGGGTTGGTTCTATCTTAGTCTCCCCACTCCATCTAAAAAAAATGGTGTCATCATTCTGTGTCATAAGAAGCTGAAATGTAAAATTGTCTCACAAGAAACTGACACAGAAGGGCGATGGATTTTAGCCAAATGCTTATTAATAACATTTCTTTGACTGTATTTAATGTTTATGGCCCCACTCAACCGGATTATTCCTTTTGGCCTTCTATTACACAAAAATGTATGCAATTTAGAGATGATTTCTTTATTCTTGGAGGCGATTGCAATCAAGTTGTTGACCCCTTTCTTGACCGCAAATCCCAGGTACGTTTCATCCCTCATAAATCCCACAAGCAATTTCTGAACTCTATCTCGCAATCTCATCTTGTTGATGCATGGAGGCTTTCCCATCCTGATACTATTGACTTTTCCTTCTTCTCTCCTCCTCATAACTCTCTTTCCCGCCTAGACTATATCTTCCTTTCACAATATCTTTCTCAAAATCTTATCTCTTCCTCAATTGAACCTATTGTTATCTCTGATCATGCTCCGATTGTCACTGATTTTGATTTGCTCCCTCCGCAGCCTAGGTCTTCCCGCTGGCACTTTAATAACTCCCTTTTGCTAGACCCTCTCTTTTCCTCTGCATTTACCTCCTTTGCCGAAGAATTTTTTATATTAAATGATAATCCCTATACTCCTTACCATATAATTTGGGACTCCTTTAAAGCTACTGCTCGAGGTTTTATTATCGATTTTGTTTCCCAAAAAAAGAAACGTTTCCTCCAACAACACAATTCTTTACTTGCAAATATCAAATCCCTGGAACACAAATTTTATACCTCTCCGTCAGACTCTGTTATCCAAGAACTTGTTCGTGCTAAATTCAAATTTAATAAAACCACCACTGACAATGCTTCATCTATACTTCTATGTAGCAGCGCTCGCTATTATGGCGGCCGTAATAAAATGGGTAAACTGCTAGCCAATTATCTTAAATTTCGGAAGGATCGCACTCTCATTGATTCCATATATTCTTCAGATGGGAAACTTATTCATAAAGATGAGGACATCCTTGATCAATTTATGTTATTTTATAAAAACTTATACACTCTGGAATCCCTCCTTCTATTCCTTCTATTCAATCTTATCTCACTACTATCCTTCCCCCATCCAATGAATCTCTTAATTTCTCCACACTTGAATCGGATCTATCTCTTGAAGAAATTTCTTCTGTTTTATCAGTTTTAAAAAAAGGTAAATCTCCTGGCCCGGACGGCTTTACGGTCGAGTTTTATTTACATTTTTCTGCTTTATTACTTCCTAAACTTTTTCACCTTTTTCATTCTTTTTCTCTCTTCGGCGTGGCGAGTGGTACTTTCCAAGAAGCTACGATTTGTTTAATACACAAAGAAGGTAGAGATCCTAAGTATTGTAAAAATTATCGTCCTATATCCCTCGTCAATGTTGACTATAAAGTATTTGCTAAATTAATCGCTTCCAACATTGGAACCCCTTTTGCCTTACTTGATTAGTAAAGAACAATGTGGTTTTGTTAAGGGTAGACTCACCTCGGATAATTCTCAATTATTTCTTAATGTTTTAAATAAAATCCCTTCTCTTTCCACTTCCATGGCAGCTATTTCCGTTGATGCTGAAAAAGCATTCAATAGGGTAGATTGGTCCTTTTATTTCAAACTCTTAATTGGCATGGTTTCGGTCCTAAAATAATCTCTCTTATCTCTTTGTTATACTCTGCCCCTAGAGCCTCGGTTCTAGTTAATGGCTGCACTTCCTCTTATTTTTATCTGCAGCGTGGAGTCCGTCAAGGTTGTCTCCTCTCCCCACTCCTTTTTATTCTAGCTCTCGAGCCCTTTTTGTCTTCGATCCGCAATAATGATTCTATCTCAAGTTTTTCTTATGGTGATCACCATTTGAAACTTTCGGCGTATGCTGATGACATTTTACTTTTTATTTCCAATCCTGACTTATCTATTCCTTCTTTATTACATGAAATGTATTCCTTCTCCTTGGTCTCAGGCTATAAGATCAACGCTGATAAAACTGAAATTCTCCCCCTCACAAAATTCTGTACACACCACTCTTTTTCTTCCACTGGTTTTTCGTGGAATAGTTAAAAATTAAATACTTAGGAATATGGTTCTCTAATTCTATACCTTCCTCAGTCAAACTTAATATGACAGAAGCTCTGTCCCGTATTGATAAGTTACTCTCTTCTTGGAACCCTCTATTTCTTTCATGGTGGGGACGACTTGATTCCATCAAAATGATGATTACTCCTATCTTACTTTATATTTTTTCTATGCTTCCTGTCTTTATTCCTTCTTGTTATTTCAAGAAGACAGACTCTCTTCTTTCCAAATTCCTTTGGAAAGGTAAAAAATCTAGACTGTCCTTATCATTCCTTCGGAAAACAAAATCCAACGGCGGTGTCTATTTTCCAGATTTTCGAAATTATCATAAATTCATTAGCCTTCGTCAAGCCTCCAAATGGCTTCTCTCTGATTCCTCCCCCTTCACACCCTTATGGCTTACTATTGAGCGTTCCTTGCTTCTACCCTTCTCTCTGACGGAAATATTGGATTTTTCTGCCAAAACCCCTCAGACTTCTCTTCCTTTATTTAAACATACATGCTCTTTATTAAAACCCCTTACTCAACCAATGATTAATTCGAAGGAATCCTTTCTATGCTCCCCTTTATGGCACAATCGTCTTATTACTATTAATAATAGACCTTTCTTTTGGAAATCCTGGAGACTGCGGGGAATAGTTTGGGTCAAAGACCTATTTGATGGTATGTCCCCCTGTTCATTTCCTCTATTTCAATCCACTTTTAACTGTCCTCGTTCCTTTTGGCACAGATTCTCTTCTCTTATGACGATCATTCTTGACATATATTATTCTCTCCCTTCTATTCCTCGATCCTCTGAGGAAAATTCTTTTCTTAAGATTTTTGTTACCCTCCTAAGGCCTCTCTAATATATAAGCATATTCTTTCCCCTGATCCTGCCCGCCCTAAGAGTAAAGTGGAACTGACCTGGGAATCTGATCTGGGCTGTGATTGGAGCATCACTTTTTGGGACAAATTCTGGAGACGATCTCTAAAAATCTCTAGATCCGCCTATCTCACTCAATCTATGTTTTTCTTATATCACAGACTCTATTTTACCCCTACTACTATTGCTAGTTTTTCTCATTCCACTAACACCAACTGTTGGACATGTGATTCCCCCTCTACTGATCTAATGCATCTCCTCTTCTCCTGTCCCACTGTTCTTGTCTTTTGGAAGAAAATTTGGTCTTATTTCTCTCTTATATTTAAAGTACACCTTCCTTTTTCTAATGTCGCCCTTTTCTTAGGAAGTTTATTAGATTCTCTAGATCTCCCTACTCATAACCATGGCCTTTTTGACCTTATGCTTGCTTTAGCATTTCAACAAATCACACTTAATTGGAAAGATTCATCAAAACTTTCTGTCCAACATTGGTGGAATAATTTATGTAATTACCACCGTCTTGATATTGCTTTTGCCTCCTCCTGCAATCCATTTGTTAATAGAGATCCTTTTTGGTTGCCACTTACAACATATTTGAATAAGAATGTACAAAGCTCTTGTATACGTGCTGAAAATTTTAAACCTCCATAATTGTTTTTCTTTCTCTGTTCTTTTTTCATTGAATTCTTGTTGGCATATTATTGTTCTAATTTATTATACACATGGTTTTATAATCCTTTATTCTTATGCAATATAACACGTTCCTAATTTAAGAGTATCTCCTCTTCCCTCCTCCTCTCCCTACCCCCTCTTTTTTATTTTTCTCTTTCTCTCTCTTCCCCTTATTATTATTATAAACTATAAAATAGCTTTCCTTTCTGTTCTTATTGCTGGTTGTACATTGTACTTCATCATTTCTCTATTCTAGTTCTATATTGCCAGCTTTCTGTATTTATCATTTGTTATTCAATAAAGCTTTCAAACTTAAAAAAAAAAAAACAGATTCAATAAAACCAATCAAAAGTTTATAAATACAAATACATATTTTTTGTAATATCTTTTTTTTAAGGTTTAAGAGGCTCTTACAGTCGTCCTAGTCTGATTACCCTTAAATTGCGTAGTCCTGCGTTCTCAGCCAGCAGTGAGAGCCATCCGTATGCAAGCTCTTAGGGGTGCCATTTGACAAAAATTGACACAAATATAAATATTTCATTCAATAATTAAAATATAAAATACTGTAGTGAACATTGCTCTTTATTGAATTAATGCTTCATAACATAATTTACACGAATTCCTGAAAGCTGTGCAGTAGCAAAACATTTTCACTCCAAATAGATCACCAACGATCCTCTGTGCTCAATCTGGTGCACGTTTTCCCGTGGGGCACCTAGTCCAGTGCACCAGCCATACCATTGATAGTCCTCCTTTGTCATAGACATCCAATGGTTTCTCAGTCCCACCCAGCAAATTTCTACAGCAAATTCTTCATACTCTACAAAACAATCACCAAAGCAACCCTGCGATACCCATCCTCCAAGATCAACACATCACTTGGACTATGCAACTCTTTTAGTGGCCAGTGGCGGCTCCTCCGCTAAGGCAGAGGAGCGTCGCCCTACTGCTCAAAAGGAAAAATAAAATTATAATAATGTATCGTTATTATCATTATAATTTTCCTATTGAAGTCAGTGGCTACCGGAGAGGGGCGGGGTTGTCCAGAGCAGGGGGAAGAGTGGTGTGCACTCCCTAAGTGCATATAAACTGTTTGGCCGGCCCTCTTGGGCCGACCAAACAGATCATGCACACTTTTCGTGTTCCCCACCAGGCTGCATTACACAGCCTGGTGAGGAACATGCACAAGCTCCATGTTCCCGTCTGAGCGCCGAACCACGGCGCTCAGACCAATCACAACACTGCATTGCAGCGTTCTGATTGGCTCAGGGGAGCCCGTGTGCCCGAATGCTTCCTGCTGCTGGCCCGGACAGGAAGAAGGAAGAAGACGAGGACGGAGGACAGGCGGGCGCTGGCCGTTTCAGGTCAGGTAAGTCTTGTTTTCTTTTTAATTCATTCCTCTTACCCCCGCTTCACCACTCTGTCTGGTAGCAGCCGCTACTATCAGTGGCAGCAGCATCACGAGATTAGAGGCTAGGAATAGTGGGAAATAAAAGTCTAGGGCCCTGATTGTGAATTTAGGTATTATTTATTGCACATGGGAAAAAACAATACCACGGGGTACGTTGTTTATTGTGTGCGATAAATAACACCTATCACAAATGTGTGGGGAATAATATGCAGATTTTGGTGTTTAACGCACCAAAATCCGCATGGTACGGTAAATACCGTACAATTTCCCCGGTTAAATATCAGCAGGTTTAACCTGCCAAAATGTAACAACAGCTTATCGGATGCATTAAATACATTCAAACTGGTAATTCTGACCATGCGTAAACAGGGGCATTTCCTCTCACACTTAAAGTCTCCAACCAGTCCTCCATTCTAAATTGTCCTTTGTTGAAACCCCTTCAATGTATCACATCGAATGCCCCTCCCACAATCCCCTCTCTACCACCTCTATCTTCCCTCCAAAGCATCTCTCTTTTGCATTTGTTGCCTTGTTTGTGCTGTGTACACTCCTCATGTACATAAATGTCTCGCTGTTAAAAGCACAAGGCGAATGATGGGTCTAGAAGGATCAGCGGCTTGAAAAGGCAAACATATCAACAGATATAGAAAGAATTGTTTCTACTGTCGATCCCATTACAGATGCGGGACAAGCTCATTATTCTGACCTTTCCAGGCACTTACAGGAAAGCCCTTCTGCAAAGGCTGCATAAGTCACTTTTTAATCGAGCCTGCGAAATGAATTGTTCCTCGTGGCCCACAAAAAGCATATCAAGCAATCCCACTAACCAATGAAAATCAATGCTAATTATCCTGAAAGAAAGCCTGCCACGGCCTCGGAAAATGCCGCGCACCAGCCTTCCATTCCCCTGGGAGTGATTCCGTGCAACTCAACGTGAAGGGTGCTGCCTACACCAAGATAAGATTTAGCCGGTAGATCAGGGAGAAAGCATTTTCCTGCTGTACAGTGGTTTTACTGCGCCTTTAGTGCTTCCATTAATGGAAGCAGGCTCTGAAACAAAGACTTGACTTGCGCCGCTGTGACTGACGACAGTGGGTATTTCCTCACCACTAATATCCGAGATATATTATATTTTCGAAAGATGCTCGTGCTTACTACATAGTTTGAAACCACCTCCGTGTCATTTGCCGTGCTTCCATTTTGTTGAACCGGATCATTTACCGGCCCTAGTTCCATCTACCAAAATGGTGCTCCCATCATGGAGGTCCGAAACACCAGATACCCGCTGTAAGATCTCCTGACATTAATGTTTAATTATTGATCAAAAATAGATGTATTTCGAGTATCTGTCAATGGTCTCTGATGTCCCTATGTTAAGTTATTTTTCTCCTCGCTACAACCAGAAGAGACACACACTGTGGGTGAGGATGCCACCGTGAGACTTTAATCAACGGAAGGGAAATGCAGCCATATTGCCTATTTGCTGAAGAAACATAAGTTCTGCTTAACGGGTCTAAATAACGTTAACCCGTTTTACAATATGACCGCCTTACAAAGGCTCCCAGATAGCTATGGGAAGAGACTGATGAAGTCTCATATATTGGAACATGACGTCTTATACTGCCTCATGTCTGGTATGCTTATCTGATCAGTATTGAGGACGATGCCAGGATGATCGTGTCGATTGGTCCAGGGCTTTAAGTGGGATGTAAAAACTGGGGGGGGTCTCTCAAAGCGGCGTGGCCAATGTAATTATGGGCGTGGCTTAAAAACAGGTAAGCTAAAAATCTGTGCTTAGCATAGTGTGCCGCCCGACTTGTATTTTGCTGTTTCTGTTATTGCATCCAGATATATGATACAACAAATAACATCATACCTACAACAAGTCAGGACTATTTGCTTTGTCAATGGTTGCTAGTTGCATAAGATAAATGAGCAGTAACTATGGCCTGTATATAATATTGAAAAAGCTTCCACTTAAAGCCATGGTGACACCACGACAATGTTGCTGCTCCTGAGTTTCAAAAAGAGAAGGGAAATACAGAGAGAAAATGACTCTCTTTAAAGGATTTCCCTTCCCCTACAACGCTCACCTGGCATGACGTCATGCCGTAACCTCCACTAGTGAGAAGTGAGCAGTGTAAGCACGCGCACATCGATGTGCCTGCTGTCACTGCAGACCGGGGAAAAACGGACCGCCTGTGCCAGGGCACAAAACAGAGCAGGATAGAGACCTGTTTCGAGGCCCCCCTTAAAAAACTGCGGGTGCTCAGCACCGGTGAGACCCGGCCCACTTAAAGCCCTGGATTGGTCCATCCATGTGGATAATTAGAAGAGCCTTTATTTACCACAAAGAGTACCCTTTCAACAGGGTTGGATTGAGATCAAAATTGTCCCGGGCATGCAAAAAAAAAGTAGCCCACGTTTGCATATTGCCTTTCCGCAAAACACTGCTTTGGCAAAATTTTATAAAAAAAGGGGGGGTGGTTTAAAAAAAATGCACAGATTATTTTACACACGTGAAACACCTGAAAACAAGTGAGGCCACTTTTGCTCAGGCCCCCTGCCCCCGCTCAATATGCATATATTAATGGGCCGGCCCAGCGAGAGAAAGGGAGTGTCACCTCTGCCGTTGATAAGAGGGAGGTAATGGACGCCCATCTACCTCCAGAGAGGACACTCAGGCATCCACTGGGCCGCTGGAGGCATTGAACAATGCAGAAACTGCCCAAATCGCCCCCACAGGCTGCTCAAAAAAGCAGCCCACAGCGGAATTCGGTTACCGGCCCCTCGGGCATTGCCCGAGTGCCCGCGTTACCAATCCGACGCTGCCTTTCAACCGTGCACTCCGAAGAGCGCCCAAACATCTGATGCAAATCAGTGCGCTTGATGGCGTCGCCGGAGTTTCAAGTGTTATATAAACACTGCTAGTGGGTCAGATAGGAAAACGCTTTGTCTTGCAAGCGGTATGGAAAATGCTTATAAATACAAATACAATAGAATAAAAACGCCCATCATTTTCCAAACAGTTGAGAGGAGACAAGAAAATTTGGGTCTAGTGTGTGTTTTTTGCAAGATGTACTCTTCAGAATGAAGAGTCTGTGAAAAGACACTACTGCTGAGCGATGGTTTGTTTTTATTGTTCCAGTTGTACATCAGTTTCAAGAAGCTGATTACAGTGTGGTGCCGACTGCCCTAATTATCTCTACCTCACACAGTCACTCACTCACGCTCTCACTGGCATGAGTGTGAGCCTCCCATTTTCTTTGGGTAAGTCTACATCCAGAATTGTAAATAAAATGTAGTCACACTTTCAACGATGCAGTCAAGGCTGGGCTGGAGAACTAAAAGCAGTCTGCCAAAATACTTAAACCAGGCCCACTCCCTTCAACTCCTCGAGAAATCACTCTCTTTCCTTCCAGCTATTCTCTCTCTCTTCTTCTCACCTCTCTTTTCTCCCTCTATTACTTTCTCTCTACCTTCCCCCTTCTGCTCTCTCTGTCTCTCTCTCTCTGGAAGCCTTCCCCTGGCTGCTGAAATCAGCCTCTGGGAACTGGGGAAAAATGACAGAGAAAACTGGAGCGGCCCTGGACTTTCAAAGCCGGGTTCCAAGGGCTCCTGCTCACCAGGGAAATGCCCAGTGGATTAAAAGACCTGTCCAGCCATGGATGCAGTGCCCTAAATATGTCACCTACAGGCTACCGAGAATCTGCAGTTCATGTTTTTCCGAGGTTCCCAATGTACTTTTTGTCGCAGTTGCGGTTGTAGTCTTTTTATTTAAGCAGATAATGCCCTCAATAATGAGTTCTTCTTAATTTAGTCAATATTAAACCCATCTGATGAATAACAATACCAAGGGGTTTATTATTCATTGGATAATTATCAGATACATTAAGGCATTAAAGAGTTTTGCCCTCAAACTTAGGCATAACAAGTAGATATTTGTGCTAATTGGCTCAAAATGTGCATGTCCTGTTATTTACTTGGTCTTTTTCACATGGTAAATTTCAGCAGGTATAACCTGCCGAAATTTATCACGTGAAAAAATTGAATGCGCATCCCTACAAACAATCGTTTGCACTGGTGTCAGAATTTTATGATGCACTCATCATTGTACCTTATTTCAGGTTAAGGACAGAATTCTGTTCCCTGTGCTAACAACAATTTGTGCAATAACTGTGCGTCGCAGTTTTCCCCTTATAAATTCCGGTAGATCAAGCGTGCCAAATTTTATCAGGGAAAAGGCATACGGAAAAAAGACAAAACGTGGGATTGGGTGTGTTAAAATCAGAATCTGCTTGTTCCGCCTCCGTGTCCTGTTGAAAACTCAGAATAGGAGGAATTTACCACTCGTGATAAATACCTGACCCTGGGGTGATGTAAAATTACTGCTCACTTGTTTGCTTCAGGTAAAATGATTAACCTAAGCGCAGAATATTTGAAATGACAAGCTAAAGAAGGAGACTCTCCGAACTAGTGAAGATAAGGCTGCTGAAGCAGGCCAAGCAAGTCCTATACTATATCCTGTATTCCTAGGGCGTTAAGTTTGGATCACTGACAGAATATCGATGACAGGAATATCGACCTACACAAATATCGTGTTCGAAATATCGATGTCAAGAATATCGACATCCTATCTTTACAATGGTAAGTACAAAAATATCGAAACAAAAATATCGTTGTTAAAAATATCATTGTTCAAAATATCGTTTTTTAAAAATCTCTAATAAATACTTTTAAATAAATTAAATAATACATATATATAATAAAAACATAGGGGGTCATTACGATGTAGGGCGGATCGCCACCGCCCGCATGGTGGTGGCGATCCGCCCTACATTTCCCTCCGCCCGCCACCCATTTTCCCCCGCCATATTAGTATGGCGGGGACTCCAGCGGACGGAGAGACCGTCCGCCGGTTGTCCGCCGGTCGACCAGTCGACCGGGCAGAAAAGGGGCTACATATGGTGGCGGTGTCTGCTGGACACCGCCATCCATATTAGCATGGGTGCGGGAAGCAGCCTTTCCGTGGTGGCATCGCATGCGGACTTTGCTGTTGGGGGCCCGTTGCGGGCCCCCAGGGTATTGGGTGGGTGGGGGGTGCACATGGGGGGTACCTATGGTACCCCCCTACATTGTCATGGACAAGGTGGCAGGCAACGCGCGGGGCCTGTCACCTTGTGCATGACAATGCACACAGTGCATTCCCAGCATTGTGGCGGGCGGTGCTGTGTGCACCACCAGCCACAATGCTGGGAATGGAGGATGCCACCGCCACGGTGGCGGTGGCATCCTAATCGCTGGTGCGGGACCGCCGCACCACTGGCGGCCGGTCCCAGCACTGCTAGGGTGTCCGCCCGCCATCCTAATAGGCCCCATAGTTAGAATTATTAAAAAATGTATAAAATTATAAATAATAAATGTAATGTAAAAATAAATTAAACATACATATATAAAATTATTATATATATATTTACTTAATAATAATAAATAATTATTATAATAAATTATAAAATGTTAGAAACATAATACAAATTATAAATACATATATATATACATACACCTGTAACATAAACATAACAATAAAATATATATATATAATAAATTAAAATATTAAAATAATTTTTTAATTTTAAAACAACATTTTACACTACATTAACTGAAACAGTAGGGAAAATGTTGGATAGAGTAGGGGATACAATTACTATTCCCACTCCAGTAAATGCAAGAGTAGGGAAGTGTTGGATAGCGGAGGGAATAAAATTACTATTCCCACTCCAGCGAGTGCAACAGTAGGGAAAGTGTTGGATAGCGGAGGGGATAAAATTACTATTCCCACTCCAGCGAGTGCAACAGTAGGGAAAGTGTTGGATATCGGAGGGGTAAAAATTACTATTCCCACTCCAGCAAGTGCAACAGTAGGGAAAGTGTTGGATAGCGAAGGTGATAAAATTACTATTCCCACTCCAGATAGTGTAACAGTAGGGAAAGTATTGGATAGCGGAGGGAATAAAATTACTATTCCGACTCCAGCGAGTGCAACAATAGAGAAAGTGTTGGATAGCGGAGGGGTTAAAATTTTCTATTCCCACTCCAGAGAGTGCAACAGTAGGGATAGTGTTGGATAGTGGAGTGGATAAAATTATTTTCCCACTCCAGATAGTGCAACAGTAGGGAAATTGTTGGATAGCGGAGGAGATAAAATTACTATTCCCACTCCAGCGAGTGCAACAGGAGGAAAAGTGTTGGATAGCGGAGGGGTAAAAATTACTATTCCCACTCCAGCAAGTGCAACAGTATGAAAGTGTTGGATAGCGGAGGGGAATAATTTACTATTCACACTCCAGCAAGTGCAACAGTAGGGAAAGTGTTGGATAGCGGAGGGGAATAATTTACTATTCCCACTCCAGGGAGTACAACAATAGGGAAAGTGTTGGATAGCGGAGGGAATAAAATTACTGTTCCCACTCCAGCGAGTGCAACAGTAGGGAAAGTGTTGGATAGCGGAGGGGATAAAATTACTATTCCCACTCCAGATAGTGCAACAGTAGGGAAAGTGTTGGATAGAGGACGGGATAAAATTACTATTCCCACTCCAGCGAGTGCAACAGTAGGGAAAGTGTTGGATAGCGGAGGGGTTAAAATTACTATTCCCACTCCAGCAAGTGCAACAGTAGGAAAGTGTTGGATAGCGGAGGGGAATAATTTACTATTCCCACTCCAGCAAGTGCAACAGTAGGGAAAGTGTTGGATAGCGGAGGGGAATAATTTACTATTCCCACTCCAGCAAAATAATGAACATTAATTAACAAATAATTAACTAATTACAAATAATTTACCTCCCACCATATTCCCCTATAAATAACCCCACCAATGTTGTAAAACATAACACAATTAACATAATAAATTAACAATTAATTAATTAACTAATAACAATTAACAAGCAAATTAAAAACAATCAGTAATAAATTAATTCACAGAATTAACACTATTAAATAAAATTAAATAAATAATATATAAAAAATATTAAAAAAATATTAAAATGTAATTACTTCCCACCCTACTCCCCTATCATCCCACAAAATGCTCTTAAAAAAAAGACACAATTAACATTGAGGGGCACAGGATTGTTTCTTTTGAAGAAGTAGGAACACCCCCCCGGGAAGTGGTGGAGCGGCATCACTATGGAGGTGCCTGGGGTCCCTCTACACTCTTTATTCTAAGCCGAAATATTCCTTACAGAGCCCTCTCAGGACAGTGCCTGACCTCAAGATGGCGTCTGGATTTTGTTCGGACTGAGTATCTCATCCCTCCACCTCCCCCGCTTTATTATGACATTCTCTGATTGCACCTGACCATTATCCTGACAGCGGAGTCCTAGCACTATGTCCGATGCCCGGTGGAGCTGCTCGGTTCAGCTATAGAGGAGATCGGCCCTGGTTCATCCCCTCGGCCGTCACCTACCCAGACGGACATTGGCCACAGTTTCTCCCCGTCTCCCTGTTTTTCTCCCATCCCTCCCCCTCCCCTGACGAATTTCCGTAACTTTGCTTTCTTTTTTCCTATGTTTGATTTTGCTCTTGGAACAAATGTAACTTGTAACCTGTAACTCTGATCCTCATGTAAAGCGCTCTGATACCTCCGGGTCTAGCCAGCGCTATATAAAACTCAAATAAATAAATAACTAAAAAACATAATTAACAATTAATTAATAATTATTAATGACCAATTTATAACAAATTATTAACAAATTAAGAACCACATTTAACAATATAAAATATTAAATACATAAATATTAATTAATAAAAAATATTAATTAATTAATTATAATTGAATTACTTCCAACCCTACTCCCCTATAAACCCACAACCCACTCCTAAAAAAAAACACAATTAACATATTTACCAATTAATTATTAATTATTAATAACCAATTAATAACTAATTAATAACAAATTAGTTATCACAATTAACAATATAAAATATTAAATACAGAAATATTAATTAATTAAAAATATTAATAAATTAATTATAATTAATTTACTTCCCACCCTATTCCCCTATAAACCCACAACCCGCTCCTAAAAAAATGACACAATTAACATATTAACCAATCAATTATTAATAATTAATAACCAATTAATAACGAATTAATAACACTTAAATTATCACAATTAACAATATAAAATATTAAATACATAAATATTAATTAATAACAAAATATTAATTAATTATAATTAAATTGCTTCCCACCCTATTCCCCTATAAACCCACAACCCGCTACAGAACTAAAACGCAAAATGTAATTTAAAAAAAATTAATAACTTCTAAAGATTGTTAATAAATGTATTCTAATTAAATTACTTCCCACCCTATTCCCCTATAAACCGACAACCCGCTACGGAACTAAAATACACAAAAATTAATTAACATAAAATTAATTACTTCTAAAAATTTCACACATACATTAAAAAAATAAGCTATACTTATACAAAATAATTACATCACATACTTTAAACACACATAGTAAAATACAAAACACTAAAATAAATGTCGATATTATTAACAACAATATTTTTACTAACGATATTACTAACTTCGATATTAAAAAAAACGATATTTCTTACCTTCATGTCGATATATTGGTCAACGATATTCTTGCATATCGATCTTGTGCCACCTCGATATTAAAAACTCGATATTCTGGCACGTCGATATTCCAACATCGATATTCTGTCTGTGCACCGTTAAGTTTAACAGGGACCTCGCCCGTATGGTGGAGGATAATTTTCTGCCTCTGCTGGACTGCTCGAAACAGGACTTCTGGAAGTGGACCCCGTGAATCTCTCTCCGAGGAAGGGTGCATACCGTTAAAATGACTGTCGCCCCCACTTCACTGATCTTTTCAGGATGTTGCCGCTGCGTGTTCCACGGACTCTGCTTGCCCCTATTGATACAAAAGGGGATGATGGACGGAACGTTTGAGCCAATCAAACACTCACCCCCAGTCAACTGATCTGGGTTTAATCCATCATCATTCTTTAGCTCACTCCACCACCCCAGTTCAGACATGGCCATATGCAAATCAGTCTGACCCTGTGCCTCATGGGAACAGTCCAGCCCGAACTGCCAAGCCATGTCTTCCCTGGACCAGAAACAAGCATCCTAGGACCGGTTTCTGGCATTTCAGCCGTCATCAGCCAGGCTTGCTTGAATCCAGTGGCAAAGTGAGCAAGGGACCCACGTCTGGGCATACCCCCGCCAACTTAGGGCGACCAAAGCGATACAAAGGGGATGATGGATGGAACGTTTGAGCCAATCAAACACTCACCCCCAGTCAACTGATCTGGGTTTAATCCATCATCATTCTTTAGCACACTCCACCACCCCAGTTCAGACATGGCCATATGCAAATCAGTCTGACCCTGTGCCTCATGGGAACAGTCCAGCCCGAACTGCCAAGCCATGTCTTCCCTGGACCGGAAACAAGCATCCTAGGACCGGTTTCTGGCATTTCAGCCGTCATCAGCCAGGCTTGCTTGAATCCAGTGGCAAAGTGAGCAAGGGACCCACGTCTGGGCATACCCCCGCCAACTTAGGGCGACCAAAGCGATACAAAGGGGATGATGGACGGAACGTTTGAGCCAATCAAACACTCACCCCCAGTCAACTGATCTGGGTTTAATCCATCATCATTCTTTAGCTCACTCCACCACCCCAGTTCAGACATGGCCATATGCAAATCAGTCTGACCCTGTGCCTCAAGGGAACAGTCCAGCCCGAACTGGCAAGCCATGTCTTCCCTGGACCGGAAACAAGCATCCTAGGACCGGTTTCTGGCATTTCAGCCGTCATCAGCCAGGCTTGCTTGAATCCAGTGGCAAAGTGAGCAAGGGACCCACGTCTGGGCATACCCCCGCCAACTATTGATGCAGAGACCTGCACTTACATCTGGAGTGGTCGGAAGACTAGACTTCTTGCGACGCACCTTTGGGTGGACACAGAGGCAGGTGGCCTGCGCTTGCTGCACATGACCTCTTACTATCTTGCGTTCCAGCTCTCCCAGGTGGCGGCGCACCCGGGCCCACCTCAAGGTGCTCCACCCTAGACAGGGCTGCAGTGTCACTTGCTTGGTGTTCCGTTTCCACCCCTGCCACCCTATTGCTTCCCTCACAGGGTGCGGTGTCCTCTAATCCCATCTTCGCATCGACTGCAGCAGTCTGGAGGGATGCACACTGGTTGCTGGCCATACCCCTGCTATTGCACGTGAAGGCCCTGTTGTGACACAATTCTACTCTGCGCATTGGGGGGGAGGCACCGTTCTCCTGGGAGTCCTTGCATGCGCGGGAACTGCTCTCGGTAGATCAGCTGTATGAGGGCACTGCACCCAAGACTTTCACGCTTTTGTGCATGGGATTCGGCCTCCAGCCTGTAGACCACTGGTGGTTCTACCAACTGACGCACTGCCTAAGGGTAGCCATGGGGCAGGGGCCGTCGGCACTTCCTACTTCACCTGTCCTGCAGTCCATTTTCGCTCTGGGTCGCGACCAGGTTCTGGTTTCAGAACTTTATGTGGTAGTCATCAAAACTCTGCATTCTGATCCCTCGAGCGCTGTGACGCTGCTGTTGTGGGAGATGGTTCTTGGCAGAGCCTACTCCCCGGAGGCATGGGCTTCCCTCTTGGCAGGACATGACCGGGTCCTTTTAGGAATCCCAGCTTAAATTCCTGTACTTCAAGGTGTTGCCCAATTGGTATTGGCCACCATGAAAACTCAAGTGGGCAAATTTGCTTCCTCACGACTGCTGCTGGAAATGCGATGCAGACCACTGTAACTTGCTTCATATCCTCTCGGCGTGTCCATCCCTTGCGGCCTACTGGGTGAGTATATGCTGTCAGCTCTGCCGCTACTGCTCTTTCCTGGTCCCTGCTCACCTTTATCTCCTCCATGATATCTTGGACCTCCCGGACCTTACCTCCCACAAACACAGGTGGGTTGCTACTTATCTCACCATGACGAAGCTGTGCGTCCTTTCGGTACTGGCGGCAGCTGCTGGTCCCCACCATTGGGGAATGGCACATGGAACTCCACCGCATTACTGCTCATGAGCAGGTGATGTACAAGCTCAATGACAACCTGGACATCTTTGAGGTGGTCTGGGGTCCTTTATCACTGTTGTTGTCCCTGATATGCCCTTTAGTGCTTGGCAGTCCCCTCCCTGTAGCACCCCATACAATTTGGTTCTTCCCTGCCTTGCTTCTCAAGCGCCTGGTTGGTGCCACTCCTGTTCTTCATTTCCCCTTCTGCCTCTTGTGGCCCCTGCCCCTTCTGAGTGCTCCTTCCCCAGGCACACACAGGGATTTACTTTCCTCTTTCTCCTGCCCCTCCGGACTTACGCACCTTCTTCCCCTTCCACTCCCTTCCCTCTTCCTAGAGCCAATGGCCCACTGCCCTTTATCCCTCCCTAGCCACTGCCGCAGGCTGTGATGCGCTCATGGCTCATTAACCGTGGTACTGGACTGAGGCGTGTTCTGCAGTGCGTGTGGGTGTCCTATGTGGATTTTTCTGTTGCACCTGGGTTGTGCCTGTCTCCAGTGGCTCCTCCTCCCCTTTTCTATTTTTTTTTTTTTGGGGGGGGTTCTGGTTGACCTCTTGGTATTTTTATGCATAATACCTGGCTGTTGTATATTCTATTTGTGTTATGGAAAATTGGAAAATTCCTAATAAAGAACTGCCACAACAAAAAAGAACCTAACCGCAATAGGAGCGGCTCAGGTGTCCTGGTATTCATGTGAACAAATCTGCAGTTACTATCTCGCTTTAGCGGAGAGTAGAGACCACTGACCCCTAATGGGATACTAGCCCGCTAAGCTGCACAACTAACAGCCAATGCTCCGCACAGTAGAAGGCAGCCCTGACCTGTCTTTCTTCTGCTGGAGTGCCCTGCATTGTATTATTGGGTTTGCTTTCAGTTCTACAGGACGAGTGAATGCTTTTCTGCAATGTACCGCACCTAATTAGTGTACTTTATTTCTGCTGTTTACGGTAAAAAGTACTGGCCACACAGCGCCACTAAAATACCAACAAAGAATTGTTGCAAAAAAAAAGCACATCACACCTACTCGTAGCAAAATCTTTGTGAATCAGGCCCTTAACATAGCACTGAAGTACTTGAACAATCAGGGCCTGATTCACAAAGGGCCTCCACACTCATGGCGGAGGCCCCGCAGCCATGGGGGAATCTCTGCACTCGGGCAGAATCTCCACAATGAGAATACTAATTGCGGAGATTCCGCACCGAGTGCGGAGATTCCCCCACGACTGCGGGGCCTCCGCCACAAGTGTGGAGGCCTTTGTGAATGAGACCCAATGTGAAGAAAAGCAATGATAGGTAACAGTCAGTTAACTATTAGAATATAGAATTTAAGTGAATGTCTGACAATTTGTGACAACCAAAAATCATGTTCATGAAACAATGTCACGTTAAAAGACATTTCCTGATTCTCAAAGTTAAACTTACACTTTTATGTGTGGCAGAGACTCCATACATAAAAAGATAGGCAGTCGTAAAGATACTACTCGTAAAATTCCTTTGTGACAAAAAAATTAATTTAAAAAACACTTATCTGAATCCCGCCGCATCATCCCTCTTCTGGCTTCACTGTAGGCACAGGCTCCCAGTCTACCCTGCGGCCAATTCTGATGCTGCTCTCACAGCACGAGAGCAGCATCAGGATTGGCCTGACCGCCCTTGAATTGCGCTCCCAGGGAGACTGGGAGCCTGTGCCTGCTCTCTCCAACCCGGCAATGGAGCTGGGTTGGGGAGAGCTTCAGTGCGCATGACGGTTTGGCCAGCCTCAGACAGCCGGCCAAATCGTCATGCGCACTGAAAGCAGTGCCCACCAATCCCCCTCAGTGCCTGTCATTTCGTGGCACCACCTCCAAGACTACAAGGTAGGAGAAAAATAAAACAAAAATAACTGTGTTATTATTGTTTTATTTTTCAAGTTTTGCTGCTGCTGGCAGGGGGGCCGATGCTCCTCCGCCATAGGGAGGAGCCGCCCCTGCATTAATCTCAGATGTCTTGGCAACTGGTTCCACACGCCTGTGGCCAGGATAATGAAAGACAAACACCCTGTATGCTGCTTTTTGAAACGGGGAACTGTCAACAGCGCAGTCTGCCTGCAGTGGAGAAGTCTAACAGGTCTGTAAGCCCTAATCCTTTTGTTCAAATACGTCAGTCCCCTATCATGAAGGGCTTGGTGTGTCAAAGTTAATGCCTTGAACATCACTCGCTTATGCACTGGGAGCCAATGGAGCTTCTTGCGAAAAAGAGATACAGGGGAATGCTTTGCTAGTTTGTACAATAAGCGGACTGCCTTATTTTGCACTACCTTTAAATGCTTGAT
Source organism: Calotriton arnoldi (assembly GCA_963921515.1). Taxonomy (NCBI): domain Eukaryota; kingdom Metazoa; phylum Chordata; class Amphibia; order Caudata; family Salamandridae; genus Calotriton; species Calotriton arnoldi. The sequence continues at coordinate 251,873 of CAWUFW010016666.1, read as the reverse complement.
TAAATATTCTGGGATACCCAGGTATAAGACATTGAAATAATCCATTGTGGCAATATCAATGCCCTAACCACTGTGACCTGTACTTCCTGTGGGATCAGTTGAAAACATTTCCTGGGGAGGGGAAGAATCCAAAGACAGGATTTCACCAACAATGAAACCTGGGCTTTAAAGGATACGTTTGAATTGAACAAAGCACTCAGGTTTCTAGCCACCTCCGTGGAGGGCAGAGGAGGCGGAACATTATTCGGCCAGGCACCTGTTCATCCCGGTAGAGGGGCCAGCCTTAATAACAGGACCTCTGTCTTATCCGGGTTGCACTGAAGTTGTTATTCCTGAGCCGCTCAAGTAGTGCTTTTAGGCAAAGAGCAAAAGTTTATTTGGCCCTGACTGAGTTTCCATCATAGGTTAGTAGGAGCTGTGTATCGTCTGCATAAGAAATAATCTTAATGCCTAATGATTCCAACGGATAAGCCTAGGGAGACAGGTAAATGTTGAAAAGGGTGGGGCTCAGGGCAGAACCCTGAGGCACCCCCATCTCAGCTATTTGACTTTGGAAGAGAATGGTTTCATCCATGCAACCTGCTCTCTTTCCCCTAGAAATGATCTCAAACAACCAAGGGCCATGTCTGCCAAACCCACATGTTCCAATCTCTTTAGCAAGATGCTGTGGTTCACCATGTCAAATGTTTCTGACAGGTCCAACAGCACCCATGCCACATTGAGACCCGCATCCAAACTCAACTTAATCGTTTCAGCGATTTCTATCAGTACTGTCTCTTTACTGTGTCGAGTGCAAAAGCTAGACTGGGATAGGTGTAGCAGCTTATTATCAACAACAAATGTATTAAGCTGATGGTTTACACATTTTTCCAAAATTTTGGCAGCTGAAAGGAGTAAGAAGACAGGTCAAAAATTAGCGGTTACTTCCAGGTCTGAATTAGGCTTTCTAAGTAGGGGGATTGCATTTGCTCTCTCTTCTTTGCTTGTACATCAAGTCTTCCCTTCTTAGACCCAAGGAGATCCTACTTAGATCAAGGCCTACAAGTGTCAAGAGATCCTGGCTACACCACTTCACAACCATACTGGTCTATAGACCAAGCAGATGCTAAGGGCACCAAGCAATAGACAAACTTCTTACCTGCCATGCCCTTGTCTTTTCCTCCCACTGAGTGAGCAACTGTTAGTGGTAAAAAAAATTGTCAGTGATGCATATAAAATGATCTTACTATTCAATAGAATGCATGTTGTTTGGAATAGGATGAAACAGCCATAAGGGACCATTGCAGACAATAAGGTGGGATAATTGTATCCTGCAATCCCTGGTTTAGGCATGCACTTGATTAACACAAAAAGAACAATTGTTAGACAGAATGCTGAATGATGTCAAGCACTCACTCCCAGTCAGAGATCTGGACCTAAATCCATTGTTATTTTGCTCACCACACCATTGCAGTTTGGACCTAGCCATATGCAAATCAGTGTTGACCCTGCTCCCCATGGGAACAGTCCAGCCTGAACTGCCAGGCCAGATCCTCCCTGCACCAGAAACAAGCTTCCTACGACCGGTTTCACTGTATTACCAGTCATCAGCCAAGATAGGCTGAATCCAGTGGTATGGCGAGCACAGGATCCACGTCTGGTCAAACACGTTCCACTCGGGGTGACAAATGCAAAAAGAACAATTGATGGGCGGAATGCTGAACTATGTCAAACACCCACCCCCAGTTTGAGATTTGGGCCTAAAACCATAATTTTTTGCTCACCACGCCATTCCAGTTTGGACCCAGCCTTATGCAAATCAGTCTTGACCCTGCTCCCCATAGGAAAAGTCCAGCCCTAACTCACAGGCCAGGTCCTACCTGGACCATAAACATCCTAGGACTGGTTTCGAGGTATCACCCCTCATCAGCCTTTTGTGTGTTTCATGCATTTGATTAACAACAACACTTTAACAAAGCTGTTAGAAAACACAAGTTAAGCTTCAGCAGATAGCTTTTGCATGCAAAATTCCCAGGATCTCACAGAGCAAACCTTGAGATAGTTGTCATTTTAGGTGTAAACAATCATACAACTAGAACAATGTTTGTGCAATATTAGCAATAAATTAGAAAAGATATCTCAAATTTTGAACATGCTTCTGAATTGCATTTTCCAGCTTTGTTTCCTCCATTTTATCTAAGGCTGTTGCATAGGCGCATTCTCTGCTTGCTGGTAGGACATAAATACATCAGCAATATCTAGTGGCTAAAAAATATATGGCGCCAGCACACGCTAACTCATGGCTCTGCTGCAGTTGAGCTGGTGAATTTAAACCAGATCTTTGCTACAGTTACAGAGAATTTATGCTCAATCCTGACATCTCATTACTGGGAAAAGCTAATATCAATATTTCAATGTAGGCGATGAGACTAATGGATAATTCGTAAAATGAGAATTTACTGGGGCTGATTAATATCCAGCCTACAAAAAGAATGGTTTACAAATAGGAAAGGATATATGTAGAGACGGCTGAAAAGGCAATACACCACAATGCAAATAAATACCTGAAATGCATCTTTTCAGAATGAAGCACTGCGCCATCAATATGCAGATAAGTCAATCCTTACATTCTATGTGGAATACCAATGACTTCTTCGTAATAGCTTTCACAATCTCTCAACGTGCCCCTGCATCAACGTGTCCAGCAGTTGGTTGAAGAATATTGCATACGTCTATTTCACAGATTGCATATTTAAATTTGCTTGCACCTTCCAAGAATGAAACTACTCACCCAGAAATACACACAAAAGCCCCTGCACATTTGTTTGTGGGCGTGCACACACATACACACCCGCCACACACAGACACACATTTCGTACCCATCAGTATGAGGACCAGCAATTGACCACAATGAGGTGTATATTTACTATTCAAACGCCACACGCGCTTTGATACTGCATTAGTATATAAAGCAGACTAAACTTTAAACATGCGCAAAACACCAACAGCACATGGCAAAAGTTGAAGAAAAACTATTTATCAAACATCGCACACAAACACACATGCACAAACACGTACACACAAATGGTGGGCAAGCACATGGGGAAGAAAAAAATAAATATCTGGATACATGAGCCTAAACTCCTGGTGTCATCCTGCTCCTACCCACCAACAGCACATGCAGACAAAATTATCCTACATTTGGAATGAATACAAGGCCATCCACAACCCCCTAAAATAATAAAAACGAACTCTAACACACAAGCAGTAAGAATGTGAAAAAATAAAGCCAAAAATAAATCCAAAGCCTACAGCAGATTAGGCCCCAAAAAGTAGAATGCACCATAGTATGAAGACACATCTGCACCAAATTCACAAAAAGCACAAGGTAAATGAGGATATGTTGTCAACCCAATGCTTCCACCATCCTAAAATTTCCATTATCCCTTAATTTCCCATTAGCTTTCCTTCGCCCTTCCTAACTTAAACTCCAAGTTATCCGCACCAACAAACATAATGAAAAAAAACAACAAAAATAACAAAAATTGTGGTGCCTACCAACACAACATTTTGCAAAGATTTGCACTCAGCTTACTTGCTTTTAAAAAAAAAGTACAGATCACAATTTCCAAGGGTAGATTATGCAGCAAAGATTGCAGACAAAGGAAGAATTATGTTTTCTTTCAAATGCAAATCTAAAATGTCTAAGGACTACACAAGGTCTTCAGGAAGAGGAAGCTGATAATGTCAGTACAGTAGCCTCACTCTCTTCAGCACTTCATGTATGTAACAAAATATATATATATATATATATATATATATATATATATATATATATATATATATATATATATATCCAAAACAAAGGTTAGCCCTCAAGAAAAGAAGCCGCAGGCAGAACAATGTTTCATCTGTTTAATGGAGCCAACTTGCCAGCAGACTGCGACATGAACACAGGCATCAAGTTCGTGAGCCGCCAGACGCGTTTCGGGAACTCCGGTTCCCTTTCTCAATGGCTGTGCAACTGCTTAACTACAGATGGCTTTCCCCGCACATAAATCCTTTCCAGGGCCCTGCCCCTGTAGGCGTGGCCAACAGGCCTTCTGGTACCTGTAGTGCGGTGGCAGTATTCTCGAGTGAGTCCATCTGTGGTGGCAGAAATAAAATGTTAATAAAACCCAAGTGGGGCGATGCCAAGTCCAATAAACACTCTGCCTTGCTTTTCAGTTGACAACAATGAAAACTGCCTCCATACACTGGCACCAGCATGACGCCAGTATCGGTCCGCTTCCATGCGGCGGGCTTCTCTTCGCGGCTGGGCTCAGCCGCTCAATATCCAAAACAAAGGTTAGCCCTCAAGAAAAGAAGCCGCAGGCAGAACAATGTTTCATCTGTTTAATGGAGCCAACTTGCCAGCAGACTGTGACATGAACACAGGCATCAAGTTCGTGAGCCGCCAGACGCGTTTGGGAACTCGGTTCCCTTTCTCAATGGCTGTGCAACTGCTTAACTACAGATGGCTTTCCCCGCACATAAATCCTTTCCAGGGCCCTGCCCCTGTGGGCGTGGCCAACAGGCCTTCTGGTACCTGTAGTGCGGTGGCAGTATTCTCGAGTGAGTCCATCTGTGGTGGCAGAAATAAAATGTTAATAAAACCCAAGTGGGGCGATGCCAAGTCCAATAAACACTCTGCCTTGCTTTTCAGTTGACAACAATGAAAACTGCCTCCATACTCTGGCACTGGCACCAGCGAAGAGAAGCCCGCCGCATGGAAGCGGACCGATACTGGCGTCATGCTGGTGCCAGTGTATGGAGGCAGTTTTCATTGTTGTCAACTGAAAAGCAAGGCAGAGTGTTTATTGGACTTGGCATCGCCCCACTTGGGTTTTATTAACATTTTATTTCTGCCACCACAGATGGACTCACTCTGAGAATACTGCCACCGCACTACAGGTACCAGAAGGCCTGTTAGCCACGCCACAGGGGCAGGGCCCTGGAAAGGATTTATGTGCGGGGAAAGCCATCTGTAGTTAAGCAGTTGCACAGCCATTGAGAAAGGGAACGGAGTTCCGAAACGCGTCTGGCGGCTCACGAGCTTGATGCCTGTGTTCATGTCGCAGTCTGCTGGCAAGTTGGCTCCATTAAACAGATGAAACATTGTTCTGCCTGCGTGCTTCTTTCTTGAGGGCTAACTCTTGTTTTGGATATATATATATATATATATATATATATATATATATATGTATATATATATTTTTTCATGAATTTTGTGCTCAAAATCTACCCGAATGGGCCACTAGGGTAACAAGCACTTGTAATGCAATAGGACTTGCATTTACGCGAGACCTATTGCATTGGAAACGGGAGTGCGGGCGGAGGAGAAGGCACGGACGGGAGTGCAGGGGGGGTGCATGGGGGGGGGCCGAGAAGTCACGGACTGCGGGAGGGGGGAGTGCACAAGAAGAAAATAGTACTTGAAGTAAAGGGGCCAGTAACCAAGGAAGGATACAAATGACGACATGGTCGTCATGAGGAGGGACTACCAAGCCTAAAACCAATCGGAAGGCAGCATTTAGGACCTAAGCCAATGAAAAAGATGGGCAGAGAGTGGGCGGAGCTTCCACAAAGCTTCCACTCCATACTGAATACTGCATGCCTCGCAAAGCGAGCAGCACATGCGTTGTAACGCTAGGCTCAACCTAAAATCGTTAGGACAAAATGACTTTTTGAGTTATTTTATTATTGCCTGTGTTAAAGAAATGCTGCTTATATTCGGCTTGCATTTTAACATGTGTCAATAGTGTTGTTTCCATAGTCCCGCAAGACATTTTTCATCTTACTTATGAGAGGTGAACTAACTGTAGTGCACACCAAGGGACAGCTCTGCCCTCTCATGGTAAACAGAACGGTTGTCTGTCTAGGTGATTATAGGCAAAAAACATAAAGTGACTGTGAACGGGCAGCACCCATTTATGTATTGTATTGTATTGTGTTGTATTGTATTGTGTTGGAGCCAGTGGCGGCTGGCAGGGAACGGGGGCGGCGGGGGTTGAAATAAATAATTAAATAAAATACTTACCTTTTTGCATGGCCGCTGTCTCTCTGGCCTGTTGCCACTCTTCTTGGCGAGGTCCGAACCAGGAAGCACCCAGGCTCCCCATAGCCAATCATAACGCTGCAATGCGATTGGTCTGAGCGCCGTGGTTCGGCGCTCAGATGGGGATAGGGAGCCTGTGCATGTTCCTCACCAGGCTGTGCATTACAGCCTGGTGGGGAAGATGCAAAGTGTGCATGACTGTTTGGACAGCCCAAAACAGCCGTCCAAGCAGTTATGCGCACTTGGAGTGTGAAAATCCACTCCTCCCCCTGTGCTCTGTAGCAAAGAAACATAAAATGATAATAACAAGGTTATTATCATTGTATTTTCATTGTATTCTGCTCTGTGAGCAGTGGAGCGATATTCCTCCGCCTTAGCGGAGGAGCCACCCCTGGTTGGAGCAAAGTGCTCCGATTTTCATGTGTCCTTGGAGTCTCTATCCTAAGTGAATGGTTGGAAGGGTGTTGGATTAGTATGGCCAATTTGGGAGAGGTTGGTTAATGTGCATGAGGTACAAGAATTCTTAAAGGGTGGGCAAATCCTTAGATCTACAGAGCTAATTCAAACTCCAAACAAAAAGAACCATATAATTTAGGCCACATAACATTTTACTATTTGGATTCTGGCTAGGGTCACAATTCCACGCGCCTAGAATGAACTCCTCCTCTACCGCCCTCCAGGATTTCTTTGCAGCTCTCATGAGAAATGCAGCAGACAAGAAAAAGGACAGGCGATACTGATATGCTCTCTGGAAATCTATGTGATGGTTTTTATATCCCACTTTCCAAGTCAGCGATTTGGGTTTCAGATAATCTTCCAGTGATCTAAGTCTCAAGATATGCCCATTGAAGCAAAAGGCGCAGTGAGAATATCATGCAAGCATTCAATTTATAGACAATAAAACCGGCCTGGGAGAGCAGAGCATGTACCGTGGCTGTTCCCTGGGCTTCCTTGATGACTCATTTATGCAGTAAAAATGTAATGTCTCTTAACTGCCGAGCGTGCTTACAGCTGCAAACTGGGACAGCTCCCTCCTAAATTCGACCATCGGCCTGTGCAGGGTGTGCTGTGAATAATAATGGATGCAATATTGTCCGAGACTTTTCGCTAATTTCTAGCTCTGTCGGGAATGATTGTATCCTGAGGCATGTTTCACTGATCGCTGCATTTTCTGCTTCCACATAATTTGGGAGTCCTATTGGGCTTAATTTGTTCCGTGTTTGCATGTGGTGGTCACCACTAGCAGGAACTTGTTTTTCATCATCAGACTTTGGCTCAGCGCAAAATAGAGACCGAAAATGGAGAACGAAGAAGAAAGAAAAAGATAGAAAACAATAGTAAGGGATGACAAAGAACAGGGTAGTCAGATAAAGAGACATGAAGTGCAGAGTGGTGGAAGAAAGAGGCATGAGGTTGAAGAAAGAGCATGTAGTCTTTGTGTCGAGCAACCCGGCATTCAGTAGAACATGAGGTGGGCTTTAGAGAAAATGTTGCTCTTTTTTTCCAAGTTAAACACTTAGACGGCCTTCGCTTACATGAACACTACTCTAAAATAAGCAGATGCTGCCTGCAATAGCAACTGTCCCACACCAAATTCACTGGCTGCCTCAGGTTACCATCTTTAGGAAACTGAAATGTGTTTACAAAAGGCCCGGAGACTCTGCTACATGTGATAACATTTTGTGTCTTTGGTTAAGCACAGATATTGCTGTAGTCGTGTCTCTTACAATTACCTCTTTTATTGTATGGGGAAGACGTATTTTCATTAGTTTCAGAATGGACACTGGAGAAGTAACATATCTGAGATACTAAAGGAGAAATTACGTAGCCTATTAAAGTGGTAACCCATTATCCGAGCCTCAGCCTCTGAACAGCCTCCTATTATTTCTGACGCTCTAGGCGGAGACAATGGGCAAGCCAGAGGCAGTGGCAGTGACTGCTACTTCTGGCTACCCTTAATTGATGTCCACCCGTTTGAAAAAGTAAAAAAACTTCTCAAATTCACACAGTTGAACCAGCACCATACTTCAAGCCAGCTAAGAATACATTCTCAGCCATCTTGTTTCTATAAGTTCTGAACACCACAGGTAGATATATAGCTTAGAATCTGAGTAGCTTAAGTAGGGAAGCAAGTGATTGTGTTTTTGTCTACTGGAAATTAAGGGTCATAGAAGCCCAGCTAACCATGCAGACCATCTTGAATTCTTCGTGGTTTAGCATAAGCAACCTGTGAAGTGCATGTAAACAGGTACAAACATGTTTGAAAAACTCATGCTCACCAGATCCATGGCACAACCTTTTGATTGCTTTGTAATCAATACATGTACTAATAAAATGTGCTCTTGACCATGACTGTTGGACGTGGCCTTCTCAGGAGAAATTACCCCAAAACCTTTCGCTTTTTCCTTCTAGTCTTTGCCGACTCTCTCAGCATAACCTTAGGAATCTGGGCACCTTCCCCTGTACTTCAAAGGGAAGGTGCACGTACCCCCTCATCCCTATTGGGCTGGGGGTGCGTACATGATGGGTTTAGGTGCCGAAGCTCCGTGCACCCTGTAAACAGGTATACCACATACCCAGAACAGGTACGGCACTGGCTAGTGGTGGGGTGTAGCATTGAGTGTGCCACCCACCAGATAGCTATCATCCCTATATGGGGACTGCCATGACAGGCGGGGGTATATGATAGGCTGAAGACTGGGCAGGTACACATGGATGTTCCCTGCCTAGGTAGTGAGGAACACTCCAAAAGGGGCTTCCCCTGCCTTGGAGTTCAGCTCTTGCCATGGATACTCCTGGGGGTTGGCGATTCTCTGGAGTGGCCTAAAGCCCTGCGCATGTCCGCACTGTCAATGCTGTTTGGAGGTGCCTGCAGCTTCCTACTCAGATTAGGAAGAGGCGCTGACACGCTATTCCGGAACATGGGCTGGTCTGTCAGTGCAGACCGGGGTGTGCGCCCTGGCCCGAGGCTGTTTCAAATACGTGTCCCACCTGCCGTGGCAGGCTGGAGGTTGCACTCTGGCACCTATGGCACTTTGGATAGGTGCCCGGCCTGCCATCGTGGGCTGATGAGTGTATACCTGCATCCCCGGGGTTCTACCTATGGGTCAGTCCTGCCAGTGCAGGCTTGTGTCTGTGTGCTTGCATCCATGGTGTTAGTGGCAAGGTGCCTAGTCCGCCGTGGCTGGCCAGGAGTGCTCAATCGCACCTAAAAGGGGGTCCACCGATGTCCGGCTGGTCAGAGCAGGGTGGTGTGTTCTCACTTGCATCAAAGGTGCTAAGGCCTGGGTAAGCCATGTGCCCAGCATGACCTTGCCGCACGAAAGTGCGCACCCCCTTCCTGTCCATGTTGGGAAGTGGTGCTGATTCAATGTTCTGAAACATGGGCCGATCTGCTATTGCAAACCGGTGGGTGCACACTGGCATCTATGGTGAGTAAACTCATGAGCAGCTTGCCATTGTAAGTTGATGAAAGTACCCACCCTCACCTACGGTGCCCGTGATTGCATGTGCTGCCTGACAACGCAGGCTTGTGCGTGTGCACAGACACACGTATTACTTAAAGCCATGTCCAGTCTGCTGTGCAGACTCGGGCAGGTGCTCTTGCAATCCTAGTGCTGGGAATTATGTGTCCCACCTGCCATTGCAGGTCGGTGTGCGCACAAGCGCACATGCGCACAGGTAGTGAGGAATACCTATGTGTGTTTTCACTACCTATGAGGCCTGCTCTTCCCATAGGTTATCATGGGGAAGCAGTTGATGTTACTTTAACTGCAATAGTGGATTGTTGTGGAGTAGCCTCATAATGTTTCATATCAATGGAATTGCAGTGCCAAACCCTTTCCATTGGTAAAGGGGGTTTTAGCATTACTTGCTTAGAAATGCCAGATATAGAATATGGACATGTCTATGCTCTAAGAGTCTCAGTTACGCCATGGGTTGGGGGCAGCACATCTGTGCCTTTCCCAAGTGACAGCCATAAACCATGGGCATCCCACGACAATAGCAGACCTCTGCCATATGAGGGCCGAATTTGAAAGATTGAAGATGGAGTTTTTGACACTTAGCCTCTAGGGGCTGGATGATGGTCCCACTAAAGAGTAAGATCTGCATTCCATTGCCCCATGGCAGACAGGTCAAAAATTTACTTCAAAGACACACTACAGTAAAACTACGGGTGCCGTCCTTCAGCAAGGGGTGAGATATGCTTGTGGGGACGTAGGATCGGAGAACCCGGACTGCGTGGTGCACATTGTCAGAGGACTCTGTTGTTCACGTGGAGGATAACTTCCCAAATAGTGGCTGGCCTGTGCTGATGACCTGCTGAAATGTGGCACCCTGAAGTGTGCTCTCCAAGGGTCTGACTGCGAGCCTCCTGTTCTCCCGGAGACCTCAGGGACAGCAAAGATCTCCCGAATGGGACCTATACCATCTGCCTGTGACATCTGGAGAGCGGTGCCCTCTCAAGTGCCCACCTCGGCTACTGAATCCCAACTGGTAGAGTGGTGTGAGAGTGGAACTAAGACTTGTTTCTGGAGACTGGATTGTCTAGTGCGGAGCCCCAGAAATCTTACCTGCATCTAAGGCGTTTGGTTCCTGTACTGCAGGGACCCTGACACTCATAAGCATCTAGTGGTGGTGAGCAGATTCAACGGTTATGGGACCCCTCGTGACAGCATCTACCTCTAAATTAAAACTGCCACATACCCCCACCTGCTTCCTGAGGACCCAGTCTAAGGGGCCGATTCCGATGTGGGTCGGAAAGCACTCCGACCGAGCCGGAATCGGAGTGTTTTCCGACCGATCCGGACTCCTGCAGTCCGACCGAACGAGTACGATGCGGCCGTATGCTGTCGGACTCGGTTCGGTCGGACTCCCATAGAAGTCAATGGGAGCCGGTCGTACGACGCGTACATGGGCTCACATTGACTGAATGGGTACGTCGCAAACAAGTGCGTCCCCTACAGTGGGTACGCGTCGGTGCCATCCGCACCGTACATGCCTGTGTTGGGGAGACCCATAGGTCTCCCCCTGTGTCCGAGTCATAAGGCGGCGGGTGAAGGGGGGTCCGACGCGGACCCCCGGAGTCCGACTCCGGGAGATTTTGCGAGCCGGACGCTCCGACTCGATTTGGCTGTCCGAATCGAGCATCGTACTAGCTCGGTCGTGAAACGTCTCCATTGCGCGCCACGGTTTGCTTGAGACCGAGTCGTACGGAGCGGTTCGGAGCCAGAAACGATTCGGACAGAGAATTCGCGCTTGTTCGCATCGTACTTTGCCGTCCGGACCCGTGTACGAATCGGACGGAAAATCAGCCTCCGAATCGGATCCGCTAATGCCGAACCCGATTTGGTGCCCTTCCGAACGAGATCGGAATCTGCCCCTAAGTGTGACATTAGCCGTGTGTGGCCAAGTGGTCGGGAGGCAGGGATGGTTATCTTCCAACTGTTGGTATAGGACAACCGGGGAGAACTAGAAGGTGGAAGGAGACTTGGGCCACAGAGTCTGCAGAGGGTGAACCATTAACCTGCTGGGTACCACTGACACGGCATAAGGGTGCAGAGTGTGTATGTGTGTGTAAGAACGTGTCGTACGGACTGCCTGATACCGGTCGCACCGTGCGGTGGTGCTGTGTGAGTGTGTTTCTGAGTGGGAGAGATCATGTCCAGGCCACCTGTTATTCGCGACACTGGCCAGCGGTGCCACTGTATACGTTGATTATTGCCAAAAGCACAATACCTTGTGACATCAGGTATTCCCACGTGGCTCTGGCCTGCTGTTCTGCTAAAAAGTGCTTTATTTTCATGTATGTACATAATTTTCATATCGTGCACCGCAAAGGGTGCTCTCATTCTATTGGGTGGGGAGTTAGATTAGAAATTGTAGTAAGTCTATGTGCTCAGTGCCAAGCTACCCAAGGGGAGCATGGGTTATACAGCGAGTGTAATCACCTGCCGTTGATGGGAGCTGTAGTTCTGCCTAGCTGGGGGCATCCCTTCAACCAACCAGACGCTACCAGTTTCAACAATGCCCGATAGTTATCAACATATTGAGTTCTGGAATTTCCCCATTCCTCTTACCTACTGAGCTGCTTTCACCCCTAGACATTAATGACAAAGAAGAATTTTGACTAGGGCTAGTTTGAGAAGATCCCCATACATAACCCAGTTACTAGCCTCTTTGTCTCCCTGGTAGCCCAAATCAGGAAATAAGAACCTAAGGAGGGTCAGGGATACAGGGAGATATTGAAGAATCATCAACTGCACCATGTTGTCCAAAGTTCGGCTTTCTCCAAAAACGTTGTATTTCCAGGTTAATGAACTCTACTACACTTTTGCCCAAACTCAGCAGTGGTAGCCAAACCACCTGCTCTACCTTGAACTCTTTCAGACTGCTGAACTATGGCTAGGTTGAACAAAAAAGACTTTGAGCCTAATTTAGAGTTCGGAGAATTGAATCTCTGTCACAAATATGGCTGATGTACCTTCCACTGTATTACAAGTGCATTACACCCTATGACACATGTAATGTATGTATGTTTATGGTAATTCTATACTGCAAAGCTAGCCAAAAGGCAGCGGAGCACTGTAGAGGGTCAACGACAAACATAAAGTCATCAAGTCATAGGAGAGTCAGCTGAGCTGTAGACAGGTAATGCTTTGTCATGTAGTGTTCTTTCAAGAGGTGAGTCTTCAACTCTTTCATAAATTGGCACAGCGTTGCCACAGTTCTAATGGATACATTGATGTTGTTACAGATCTTGGGTGCATAGATGGAAAAGCCTTGTTTTTCCTTTTTTACACTTCTTAGTCCGCAGTATGATCATGTCCTGGCTGTAGGAATGCCAAGAACCACCAGAGATGGTGAGCTTTTCTGCACAGTAAGCAGGAGTGCTAGTTGTGATGGCTTTGAAAATGTTGCAGCTGGTTTTGAAGACAGCGTGGGCTGGCAAGAAGCTTCAATGGAGTTCCACCAGGATGGGGATGATTTGATAATATGTCTTCAGCCCCTAGATGTGATGCGCTGTGGCATGTATGATGCCCTTTAAGGGGGCCAGTGTGGAGTCTGGAAGGCAAAGGAACAGGGTGTTACCACCATTCAGATGAAAAAGTAAGTTGCTTTCTGGAAGAAACTGTTTTACTTTCTTTAGAAGAGAGAGCTGGTACCAGGCCGTTTGTGTTTTTCAGCAATGTGTTTCTTTTGGGTGAGGTTGTAATATGGTGAAACGGATAGCTGTCATGCTTTGATAGAGTATCCTGTCTGTCAAACTCAAAATAAGGCACTTTGTAGCCCTCTGTTGTCTACAGGTCTGGTAGTAAACAATATATTATCTTGAAAAACATGAGTCCTTCCAAGTCTTTACCAAGATGCATCCATAGACATAAATTCAATTTATGTCTATGATTTAGATTAACATTGAGCTGTGTTTGGGGGAATATCTAAGCAACTGTACATGCAGCGCATTTTCGTGTTTTACTATTTCATTCTATTTTATCTTTTCTATTATTCTAATGAGGTATTGAAGAAGTATGTCATTGCAGAACAATGCCTCTCTCTGTGCATTTGAGTTAGACAACTTCTGTGTTATTTTGTGTATGAGCCCATTTACTAACCACTTCCTATAAGTAATCGCTTTATTGCTCAAACATAACTAACAGTGAATAGTCAAGGGGGGAAAGAGGGCATGATAACCTTTGCAAACAACAATACCCACTGCCCTGGAACAGCAAAGAGAAGCATCAACAACGTCAATTAACATGGCTTGCATCTTGAGTTTGATCTAAAATATTTTTTTTAAACGTCTTTTGCAGTGAAAAAACAAAACAAAAATGATTGCTTTCGGTATACTATGCATTAGGAGATGCTAACTTTAATGTGTGATGATTCAGTGTACTTTTGAGATGTGACAAAGTCCATTGTGCATTATAATGCCAGTACTGCATAGGAGGTAGAATAATGCACCAAACAATCAATAGCATGAGGTGTGAAATGAAATGAAAAAGAAATTATAAAGTTCGATTATACCCTTGGGCGACTTGCTGCTAAGAACCAACTAACCATGTCAGTGTGTTCAACTAAGGAAGTACCTTGTAGTGTATAAAGCCAAGTCCCTATACACTTCCTAAAGTGTATGTGGCATTCAAAGGACTTGATTTCTAGGGGCAAGGAATTCCAAACTTTGAACATCAAATAGGAAAAGGATATCCCTCCCAAGAGACTGAGTTTCACTCTTGTCAACTGATCAGAGAAGGTGCTTAGGGAAATACCAGTGAAACCTTGATGCTATGAATTCCGGACCTGTATTCTAAAGAGCTTTATGTACAAAACAAGAGCCTTAAACATAGCCCTTTTCTAGACAAGTAACCAAAGGAGCTTAATCAGCTCTTCAGAGACCGAATGGTGTTTCGGTATGTTTAAGATAATGCATGCTGTCTCTTTATGTGGTACCCGTAACTTGTTCTGAGACGCCCTGCTGATTTCCAGGTAGACAATAATCCAGGCAAAAGGAGATTAAAGCCAGAAGTACTGTTTTACGTGATTGAACTGGAATTAATGGAAAGATTTTCTTAAAACTCCTGAGAATGTCGAAGCAGGAGACCATAACAGGCTGACATGAGTTAAAAAAGTCAGTGAATTATCAAAGACCACTCCTATATTCCTACCTGATGTAACTTGGGTACGTAGGGAGAACAACTTAGTTGGCCAGCAGAGGTTGGACAATCTTGATAACTCCTTGTGAAATGATAGGACCTCAGACTTTTCCGTGCTCAACTGCATCAACTGCAGGCAGTAAGATCTCATCCAGATACCGACTTCACGCATATAGATGTGAAGATTAATCGCTTCTGACTGGATGCCGTTATGGTAACTTATCTGGGTATCATCTGCATAAGAAAAGACAGAGAGCCCACATGATCTTATCAGGTTTGCAGCAGGAGAAACATAAAGATTAAAAAGAGTGGAGCATAAAATTGTGCCCTGTGGTACCACGCAAGGAAGAGAAAAGGGTTTCTGTCTGAAATGATCACAGGCTACCTTTTGCGTCCTATCGGCCAGAAAAGAGCATAGGAGGAGTTGAAGGGCCTTATCTTTGATCCCTAGGTAAGCTAAGCGGGCCACTAGCATGGATTGTGACATAATATCAAATGCCACTGAGAGGTCTAACAAGATTATGACAGTAGAACCTCCAAGGTCGACAACGTCGACTCTGTGCTGTGGACACTCCTAAAACCTGATTGCACAATATCCAGCAGGTTGTGGCATTCCAAAATGGAAGTCAGTTCCTGATTCAAAGCTTTCTTCAGGAATTTTGCAGGTAGCGGCAACAGAGAGATGGGCTTACAGTTTTTAAGTTTCTTAGGGCTGGCAGAAGGCTTTTTAATCAGGGGAATAATCGTGGCTTCCTTCCAAGTTGAGGAAACACACCCACATCAATACTCTCATTGCAGATTTGAGTAAGGTGTTTAGAAATAATGTCAGGGACTAACGGTAGAATATACGGTGGACACAGATCCGGGCGGGCACCTGACGTTAGATTAATTAGCACAAAAAGGATTGTCCCAGTGGAAGGTAATCAAACACAAAATACAATAGTATACACAAATGGTCTATGTTGCTAAAAACGTTTGACAACACCACCTTCGGATTATACCATCAAATGGTTATGATTTAATCTCATCACCACTTAGAAAAATCAATTCATATACAGAGTACAATACATGTAAATCTTAAAGGTTTAACATTGGTGCAACCTAAGAGACGGGGAGGAAGGGTTGTGAAAAGTGCGTGATGTGAGGAAAGGAAAGGTAGTGTACATGTGAGTATCAAAATTCAATATTTACAACCTATCCAGCCAGTAAACTGGCTTGTACATATATGAAAAATCAAAACATCAAAATGATGCAGATAAACAATCTCTGTCATCCATGTTTGAAAGAAAGAAATGGTCAACGTTTCGACCCCTATATGTGGCAGTGAGCTTTATTCCTTGCGGACGGGGTCTTCATCAGGACTAGGGCACATAGACGCGGAAGCACCAAAACAGCAAGAAGGATTTAGGCTGAAGTAGAGAAGAAAGGGCCTCGCAGGCTCTCATATGACTAGCTGACGTGTATTCCAGGTAAACATGAGCCAGGGTTGATGAGTAACCGGTGGCTCGCGGTTGCTGGTGAAAAACCGGTCTGACAGCTAACCCTAATCATAACCATTTGATGGTATAAACTGAAGGTGGTGTTGTCAAAAGTTTTTAGCAACATAGACCATTTGTGTATACTATTGTATTTTGTGTTTGATTACCTTCCACTGGAACAATCCTTTTTGTACCAATTTGCACCCGAGTCCAGTGGATTTGCGGGTTACCCCATTGATACTTAAATCGTTAGATTAATTAGCAGTAGAAGTGATACGGCATGCAGTCAGGCAAGGTAACTAATTCAAATTCCAGAGAGATATCCTTAATCGTTTTTTGAAAGAACATAGCTAAGTCGTTGCAGAAGACATGCAGCATGATTGTATTGGAGAAATTAGTATGTTTGAAAAGATTTTTTACTACTGAAAACAATTTTTTAACAGGATTTTTTCACAATTTTTCATGGGTCTAATACCTTGAGTTTTCTTAAAAAATCGCTAGTTTTTATTTCAGTATCGTACTTCTATCTGGGATTTTTTCTTGAGTGTCATATGCCTTCCTTCATTTTTACTCGAGCCTACAGCATTTTTGCTTCAAGTTTTTAAAATATATGGGCACCAGGGCGCAGACGGAGTTATCCATGTCTGTTTCACCTCTTGTGTGGT
Organism: Calotriton arnoldi; assembly: GCA_963921515.1. Taxonomy (NCBI): domain Eukaryota; kingdom Metazoa; phylum Chordata; class Amphibia; order Caudata; family Salamandridae; genus Calotriton; species Calotriton arnoldi. The sequence continues at coordinate 235,003 of CAWUFW010016666.1, read as the reverse complement.
TGTTACTGTATCTAATGATGTAGTAAACCCCTTTGCATAATCAGCAGCACTCTTTTGGCATTGTGTGGCCAAGGCAGGGATTGTTTGTGAGTGCCACTGTGAGATTGCCTTGTGTGATTTTACACCAAGTGCAAGAGTGGCGTATGTGACAATGGGCAAGGTGTCTGTTTAAAAATGGAGGGTACCATAGGAAGAAAGGCTACTCCCTTATGGTCTAACCATGTAAGAGGAATGCCAGAGCCCAGATGAAGGCCTTGATTATTAGTAAAGATAACATCAACCATGTGGCCACCCGAATGTGTCGGTACATTGACAAGTTAAGAGGGAAATACTCCTTTGAGCAAAGCCACACAAACTCCATGTATAGTTTAAAGAATTGACAATAATAATTCATGCAGATAACATCCTGTCATGCCAGACCTAAAAAGTACCAAATACTAGTGCTGGGCAGTACCCCTTAGGTGCCCCAGGACCTAGAGAACAAGCATCACACCTTAGTTTGCCAGGTTTATCCAAATTGGTGCAGGGGCAGTCCTGTCCTTGATCTAGGCCCATCATGGCAATTATTCACCCATCACTTCTTTGGATGGACCACAGTTTTCGAAGGGAAGTATCAAGCTGGATCATTTCTTGGTGCTGTGATAGACCATCAGCAAATAGTCACCACAGAACAGTGCAGGCAACACGAGCGCGGAGGGAGTTCTGAAAGCGCATCAGTGCACAGTATTTCCACTGACGCTTGGCCAGCAAGAAGAGAGGCCCAGTAGAAGAATCCCAAGGATTAGGTCTGTCCGATCTTGGTATCCTGAGTTCTACTGTAATGAAAACTTAGCACCTGTATTGGGCTTTTGCAAGAGGCTCTACATCTTACATGGCAAAAAATAATCATTTCACCTGTGCTTATAGAGAGGGTGAGGAAACAGGAGAAAGATTAAAAGTGCTGGCTTTTGTATGATAAAGTTGCTCATTGACAGCAGTGCTTAATTTGTAAAAGAAATAAGTGCCAGTGGCCAGAACTCTGTAATTCAATGTTAGCACACTTAATACCAATGCTATGTAGTCTTAAATTCACTTCATGTCTTTTAATTCACTAGCAGATGCTCCCTGCCCCTTTATCTTACTCTTACAGGTTCCTGCTTTAACCCATTGTGATGGTTTTTACTTCTTTCTCTTCCTTAGTCATTCTGCTGCATGTGTTTTCTCTCATTTGTCTTGGTAAATGTTTAATGTGGAAAAATAAGTGGCGGTCCCCAAAAATGAGTGCCAGTGGCCCCCACCTGCAACCTCCGGCTCAAAGTAAGCACAGATTGACAGGCATTTTTTCCATCAAAGAGGTGATTGAAGGCACTTTCAAAGTAGAAAGCTTCACCTAATCTTCAATCACAACCACAACCAGGAAATGGGACAACACAACTGGTGAGACCTCTTTCCTATCATATTTACTGAGAGTCCCCCAAAGCTCTATTTAACTGCAAACTTCTTCCATGTGCTCATGAAGATCAACATGCATGCAGCTCCAATTTCTACCTGGATAGGATACGATCAAATGAAGCAGGTACCTTGACCTCAGAGCCATTGCTATCACACTCTAGTCAGAGTATTGCAGTCACACAAAGGAAATGGCAGCATTTCGAATGAAGAATGATGAGGGCTGTAAGAGACAGAAGCAAGTCATACATGTGAAAGAGTATTTATAGGTGATCATAGAGGGAATGTTAGAAGAGTGGACAGTAGTGAGGTGGGAGAGGAGGTACCTGTCTTTGTGGAAATTATGCAAAATACCTAGAAAAATACACCAAATGCTTGTCCAGCAATTTGTGCATTTTATAGTCTAAGTTGTGTCCACACAGTAATTCTGCATGCGAGGATGCATTTCACGCAAAAAAATATGCAAAATCACACATGATGCAATCAACAGCCACTTGTGTTCTGTTAGTTCATATTATTCCCATGCTCCTGCAATAGGATTTTTTCCTGAAGGACATCTCAATTATGTGTCGTGGAGTAATGGCGTAATCTCAGGCATTTTTCCTCATAAGAGTAGTGCAAAATTCCAGAAATTTCGAAAGATTATGCCAGCATAAACAAAATTTCAGCTTGGCCTAGAGAGTATTTTGGAGGCCAACGGATTAAAAAGTATGATTGCGTAGAAGGGTAAGTTTTATTGCAGGCAAAAAGGAGCATAATGAAAAGGATAAGTGAATATGAAGAGGATGGCTTTGAGGCAGAGGCAATATGAAAAGTGGAGGGGGAGGGTTAGTTATTACCGGAGGGCAATCAAGGTGGGGGGAAAGTGGAGTAAGAAGAAATAAAAGGTGAAGAGATAGATCACAGCAGAACATGGGCTTCTATTGGTATTCTCAAGGGCATATTATCAAGCCCATTATCGCCGCTTTAGCGGCAGTTTCCTGCCGCTAAAGCGGCAATAATTTTAACGCCGTTCTTGCTAATATGCCCCAGAATCTCTTAGTCATGCTGTCAAAGATTCTTTCCATTGGTCACATGGACCTTTATTAGCTGACATGAAGCACGGAAAGGGAGAAAATATCAACAGTACATTTATAACTTGTAAAGCCAATGTGACTCCACACTAAGGACCGGACATCACTGAATATAATTTAAGAGTTTTATTTTGGTCTGTCAATCAATACAGTGTATATGCAAACCAAAAATAAGTTCAGTAAATGCAGCAATACAAAAAGTAAGCTGAAATATTTCAGTAGTTTAAGGCGCAGCAAAATGACATATCGAACTGCAATAATCACAATTGTATAAACACAAACTAAAGCTTACATGTGTTCCATAAAGAAACTTAGGAAAGGTAAGTTTCTCTCCTCTAAACCTAAATCAAATACAGGGTCATCCATCAAGGGTCTCTAAATTGGAAGCACAGAAGAAGAAGGTGTCAGCATGATCAGACTTCAGTAAAAGTTCGAAAATAAAATTAAATGTGTTTATCATAAAACATCACACTTGCAAGAATAGGGCAAACAGAGAAGTTTTGTTCTCCCTAAATCTAAAGAGAATCTGCTCTCCCTTAAGCTGTATGACACCAACTTAAAAGTAACAAGAGTTTCAGAAGTGTTCTTATCTCCTTCACATCACCAGGGACCAATCAGAACACTACTTGAGTGCATCTGCAACATAGCTTCACATTGCATTGAACTAAAAGCTTCGGTTCTCAACCTTGAACAACTTGAATTTATTTAGCAGCACAGACACTGGTTAAGATGGGGCGTCGTCCGGACCCTAGATGTCTTACAGGGTGCACGGCTGAGGGTACCTTTTTCCACACGATGTGGGAGTGTCCAGCCCTGCAGCCATATTGGGTGAGGATTGTCACCACACTTTCCAGGGTATGCGAGAAAAACGTTACTCACTCCCCGAAATTATGTTTGCTAAATGTTTGGGAAGCCACTGACCTGACTCACACTGAGCGCACATGGGCGTCTCTGGGGTTTGTTCTCGCCAAGAGGAATATTGCTCAAATGTGGGGGACCGGGGATCTACCTACATATCAAAAAGGGGCCAAAGATATGGATACTGCGATGATTGCAGAAAAGGATGTCTTTAAACATAGGGGCTGCCCCAAAAAGTGGGACCTTAAATGGACTAAATGGAATGTGTCACGTGGTGAATTATGTGTGTCTCCAACTGTCGAATTACGCAGGATGACCCTGGACGTTGATCTCTTTCCTCCCGAGTAATATGTAATGCAGAAACTCATTTGCCATATTGTCTATGCTCCCCTTTTTGTAATGAATGTTGATAACCATGGGGGCGTGGCCAGCCAGCCAAACATGGTGGACGCAATTCGCTAGCGCTCCGTCTCTATAACCCCTAATTATCCTGACATTTGCCGGTATCCCCCGCCATCCGGGTGCATTCAACCGCCGCAAGAGTACCTGTGTGGCGACTACCCACGGACGTGACCAGAAAGCTGTGACCACGATCCCGCAAGCCCCAGAGCTGTGAGGCGCGCCGTTGAGCGCCCCCGGGAGCGCTCTGGACAGAGACGGAGTGCTCGGCTCCCCCGGCCAGTGTGTACGCTGACAGACTTGCGTCCGGGGACATTTTGCTGGCGGCCGTTGCCTGAGCGTCTCCCCGTAATCGGTAGATGCGGGCGGCTGCGGAGACTGCGGACCCAGAGCAGACTCGTCGGTAAAGTGTGCACGAGTGGCGGGACGCCGCGGCCTGAGATTGCGGCCCACGTGGTGCAGGCCTGGGGCTGCGAGACCGCCACAGGCGCTGAGAAATAGTCGGCGGCCTGAAAGGCCCTTCATCCCGTGACCGGAGAGATTGAGGCCGACTGCAGTTGACGGGGAAGGGACTAACGGCCTAGCGTCCCCCCGGGAGAACGCCGCACACGCAGGGACTGTGCTGCGGAGCCGCGTGTACAGGAAGGTGAGCGACCTGATTATTTTCCTACTCCCAAAGCTCGCCGCCGCCGTTAATGCGCTGCCAGAGACACCTGCCTTTACAGCCTGGATGCTGCTGATGCGGCGAAGCGACCAGAGCCTTAACCCTTCAGGAGCCTGCTGAGCACGGTGAGTGCTGCCCATGTGGTCTGGGCCTACAGCTACAGGCTGTCGGCCCGGGCACGTCCCCCTGTGAGGCGCGGGACATTGAACGCCTGCCACTGCCGGGCACCCAAGTCACCTTCTCAGACCCAATCGCCCCCAGGTAACACGCCAGCGCCGCTGATATCGCGTGGAGGAGCCACAATGAGAGGCAGCTGTGAGTGAATTAAGATGTGCAGCACACCCGCAAATCCCTCCTCCCCTGTTTGGTCTGGTGCTGCTGAGTTGGGCCTCGGCCGTTGCTGCACGCTGAGCTGTGGTGGGGGACGGCCACGTGGGCCGAGACAGAGGTAGACGGAAGCCGCCCTGGCAGGACAGTGCGACGCACTTGAAGCTCGCTTAAGCAGACGGTGTGAAAACCTGAACAATACCCACCCAATCACTGACTAGGAAGGTGAGAGGTGTGCTGGCCAGTCCACTTGCAAACGTGAGGGTGCGGAACGCCCCATGCTACAGAGGAGAGGGCGCAGACAAAGTGCACCTAGCGGACCCGCCCCCTCCCTGCACAGCAACACCAGCGATCGTATAATGCCCAGAACTGCTTCGGCGTATGCCCACGGACCGGCAGCCCTGTCGCTGGAGCGCGAAAGGCCAGGTTTTGAGGAGACCTCCCCTCCCACTATCAAGAGAGCAGACTTGAGCAGGCCCCAACTACGCCTGCACCAGATAGAGGCAGCGATCAGAAAATTGGACGCGAGAGCGGGGAACACACATGTGCGCCCCAGGGACTGCCCACCTTTGGTCAACGATTGGGCAGCCCTTCCATGCTACTGGGCCTGCTGCGCAAGTAAAGGCTGCTACCCTGCACTGATAATGCCTACGCAAACTAGTGGCGAATGCTGATGGCGCAGCAACTAGTAATGGGGCGTTTGCGTACGAGCACCCAGCAACTCAGCGCGCGCACTGGAAGTACAGAGTCGACGGCGGCGGGAGGTGACGCAGACACGGAAATGCCACGAGCAACGTTAGCAGCAAAATTGGACTCTGTGTTAGCAGCCGTGGAAAGGATAGGATCGGCGTTGGATGAGACCCGCTCCTCGCTGGAATCCAAAATTGACAAAGTCACCTCGGACTTCACCCTTCTGAAAGCGGATCATCACAAACTCGGAGACAAGGTTTGTCTCCAAGAGCAAGCACTTGCGGAGCTCAAACCAGTCACGCATAGCCACACCGCAGCCCTCCAAGACCTGATAGACCGTGTGCATGACCTGCAAGACAAGGTAGAAGACGCGGAAGGACGCTCGCGCCGCAACAATATCCGCGTAGTGGGACTTCCGGAGGGAGTGGGGGACAGACAACCGGAGGAATATGCGGAGCGTTGGATCCGAGACTTGCTCCCCGCTGGCACCCTGTCCCCTCATTTTGTGGTTGAGAGAGCGCACCGTGTCCCGGCACAGAAACCACCACCGGGAGCCCGCCCACGTCCATTTCTCTTTAAAGTTCTCAACTATAGAGATAGAGACTCGATCCTCCGTGAAACCCACAAGCTGACAGTCATAAAGATCGACAACAGCCAAGTCATGATCTTTCCAGACTACACAGCGCAGGTCCAGCGCCGCAGAAGCGCGTACACAGCCGTGAAAAAACAACTCCGGGTACTCGGACTGATTTATTCCTTGTTGTTCCCTGCCAGGCTCCGTGTTGTTGCAAAAGGAACGGCGCGCTTCTTCGATTCACCTGCTGAGGTCTGGGATTGGCTAGAGGAATCAGGAACACTGACAGGGCCCAAACCGCCTGCGGAAGAGGAGCACAGCCGACTTAACAGGAGACGAGGCCGCCGGGGCAGGCGCAATCGACATCGTTCAGCAACCCCAGCGAACACCACTGCTCCTGACCCAGGACAGAGGATGGCGGAAAGACAAGCGGCACTACATGTGGCCGCGGCGTTGGGTACAACAATTCCGAACTCGGATTGCCGTTTGAGTCCCTCTAGCTCTTCAGACACAGGGAACTCAACGCCATACAGACTTGAGGACCCTGAAGAGTTCCCTCTGCCGGAAGTTATGCCACAAACAGCCGATGACATCATATGACACTTCCCGTTGCTGAATTGCCGAATACAACTCATGCAAGTACCTGCCGAACTGATGAACTGTTGTGATACATGCAATGTTTCAAATGTCACTATTCCTTGCGCAGCGTGGCGCTATCCCCCACATTGCTGCGCGCAACATATATTTAACATCCTGCTGGGGGACATGAACAGTCCACAACCACCCTCTCCCTTGTGCTGCAGATAGGCTGTGGGGATACACAACCACAATATGACACACAGGGGTCACCCGATGCCCGTTGCGAATACACGGCGCGAGCCCACGCCGCGCATTAGGCTAGCAAACGAGTTTCTTTTAGTCCTAGTTCGGACATTATGGTTTGGACGAACTCCCACTCGGAACTTGCCCTTCTGGTTACACACAGTTCAGTTCACACCCCCCCCCCTGTTCTCAACACCACTGAGCTGGAGCACCCCCCCGCAGGCCAGATACTACAACGCTATGCCCCCCCAACGCTGTCCTGGTAACTGTATACGAGATACATGGCACAGATCAACGTAGTCACATGGAACGTGCGCGGTATGCACACACCGTCACGCAGATACTCTATCTACGCTTATCTGCGGCGCAGGGCTGCCGACATAGCACTGCTCCAGGAAACACACATGTCCCTGAATGAGCTAGGGCGCCTCCGGCACAGATGGAGAGGACAAGTCAATGGTACTGTTTACTCAGCGCACGCACGCGGTGCTCTCATCTGGGTGAAAGCAGGGGTTCCGTTTATGAGCGATGAGGCACTGACTGACCCAGACGGAAGATATGCACTCGTGAGCGGCAGACTGAATGGGCAACCGATCCTTATTGGGTCCATATATGCCCCAAATGTTAATCAGACCGCTTTCTTAGACAATCTCACAAACATCCTAGCAAGGTGGAGTGGGGTCCCCTGGCTCCTGGGAGGAGATTTTAATTCTGTGCTCGATATCGACCTCGACAGGTCGTTTCCGCCCTTGTCCAGGACTACAGCGCGGTCCAACGTGCAGGCTCTCACTGATTGGCTAGCGCGCTGGGCACTACTAGACATATGGCGCGGCGTTAACCCGAACACTCGAATATACTCGCACTACTCAGCAGTACACCACTTGCACGTACGCCTGGATAGAATAGTTGGCTCCCCTGCACTGCTCTCACTGGTCCACCGCATAGAATATCTAGGCCGGACACACTCCGATCACAACTCCCAACTGCTGACGCTTACCTGGGACCCTGAACGCCCCCCTGCCCCCACGTGGAGACTTCAAACTGCTGCACTCGAAGACCCACCATTTCGCTCCTCCCTGGGCACGGCGATCCTCGAATACTTCGAGCTTAACGAAGACACGGCAGGAGACACACTAATAGAGTGGGAAGCCTGCAAGGCGACGATACGGGGACACTGCATGGGCGCCACATGGAGCATCCACAAAACTCTCACCTCCAACCTGAGCACAATAGAGTTAGACCTACTGAAACACGAGGTGGGAGGGGAGGGCGGGGGTAGGGACAGTCGCCACCTGGAGACACTGCGGGCGCAACATGCTGAGCTAATGGAACGCCTCCGCTGCCATAACTACGCCGCGCACACGGCCCGCACCCATGCTGTCGCTGACCGCGCAGGTCGACTCCTGGCCTGGCTGATCCGCCAAGAACATGCCCGCACACCAATAGTGATGCTGCGCGATGACACGGGCCTTCTACTACACGCACAGCGGGACATCCATGCAGCTCTAACGCAACACTATCAAAGGCTCTACCAATCCCATAGTCGACGTGAACCACACACCCTCTCAGCTTTTCTAGAGCGGGTGCAGCTGCCTGAGGCGACACAGATGCACAATGAGCTACTGGAAGTGCAGATCTCGGCAGAGGAGATAAGGGAAGCCATTATGTCCCTAGCTACAGGGAAGACTCCGGAGCCAGACGGTCTCCCGGCAGAATATTACAAGGCGTACCAAGTGTCACTGGTGCCCCGGTTATGTGACCTTTATGCAGCCGCGGTAGACACAGGGCGACTCCCACCAACGCTATGTGAAGTGCATCTGATTTCATTGCCCAAGCCCGACAGAGACCCAACGGACATGGGGTCATATCGACCCCTGGCCCTGCTCAATACTGATTACAAAATTTTAGCGAAACTCCTAGCAGACAGGTTAGCACAGGTGGTCCCCGATCTCGTGCATGCAGACCAAAACGGCTTTGTGCCATCCCAAAACACCTCACTTAATTTGCGTCGCTTTTTTCGAGTCGCAACCTACTCCGTATGTGAATGGCCGAGAGCGGGCTGCCTTGTGCTCGATCTTGAGAAGGCATTCGATTCTCTTGAATGGGATTATATGTTTGCCACCCTCGAAAAATATAACCTAGGACCCGACTTTTTACAGCTAACCCGCCTCCTCTATACCAGCCCTGTGGTCAGAGTGAAGCTGGGGCCATACGTCTCGGCTGCCATTCCAGTGAGGCGAGGAACGAGACAAGGCTGCCCGCTGTCTCCTCTCCTCTTTGCACTCGCCATGGAGCCACTGGCGGAATCGTTAAGGACGCAACTACACGATGGCATATTGCTGGGCGATGGCATACACGTGGTGTCACTATATGCCGACGATCTACTGATCTACCTAAGAGACATCACTGAGGTGCCAGGACGCCTAGCCCAAATCCTCCGTGAATTCACTGCCGTGTCAGGGTTAAAAGTCAACGTCGCTAAATCTAAACTATATGCTTTCAAGGAGAACTGTTGCGACCCTGGTCTGCTCCTTAATGGCGTGAGAGTGCAATGGAGCGCTGACACGTTCCGATATTTGGGCATACGGGTGTATCGCAAACCACTTGATCTCTTTGACGGCAATCTAGGCAGGGCACTGACAGCTGTGAAATCCCAGATGCAATTTTGGAGCATACTCCCTCTCGCTGTTGTTGGTAGAGTGGCACTGCTCAAAATGGTGGCCTTACCGAGATTTCTGTACTACTTTGCCAATCTGCCCATCTATGTCCCCGCTTCCTTTTTTGCTGCACTGGAGAAGATAGCCAGAGATTTCATCTAGGGTCCCAATCGGCACAGGGTGGCGATCAGAAAGCTATACTTGCCCACCGATCAAGGGGGCTGGCAACGCCCTGCTTTGAACGCTACTATCTGGCGGCCCAACTTCAATGGATCGCCAGATGGATGGCAGACCGTCAGCGTGACGACACAGCGACCACACGCCCACCCCACACGCTCTCTCAGCTCATTGCGCTATTTCATCCCGGAACGCGGGTGCGGCCCCCTGAACCCTGTTTTCTGAACGTAGCATACAGATGTTATCGCAGAAGCCTCTACTTAACCCGTGGTACAACGCCTTACGCTCCTGCGCTTCCTCTGGAAGGTGCCCCCTGTAGGTCACACGCCACTTACGACTGCTACTCTGCGGCACTGGCACAATGCAGGTGTATATACGTTGGGGGATCTCTATCGAGAAGGCTCGCTTATTCCCTACACCACATTAATATCTGATGAGGGGCTCCCGGCAGGGCAATTCCTCCTTCACCGGTCATTGATAACTACACTCTCAGTGAAATGGGGAGACCTTGCAGTAGAACCGCAAACACATCTCACGGTGCAATATTTGCACGTCATGGGACGGGGTCAACACCTGACGCGGTGGTTCGCGGCCTCGTTGCGGCAACACGCAGCGGTAAACCTAGCCCCTCTCCATCACAAATGGGAGCGCGACCTGGGTCGACAATTCACAGATAAAGACTGGGAGCGGGCGCTGGCTAGCCCAGTACACATCCCTAGAAATGCCAGATTTAGACAAATCCAATATTATATTACGCAAAGGGCGTACCTTACACCAGCCAACATCAACAGATACTTTCACCGCACCGACTCAGCATGTCCCAGATGCGCTACTGTGAATGCAGACTTGGTACACATGCTTTGGGGCTGCACCAGACTGTTAGCGTACTGGGAGGGGGTGGCGAGTGCGCTTCGTGCCTGTACTGAAAGAGAAATACCTTTCGACTGGCCAACCTATTTACTACATATATTCAGTAGAAGGCGCAGCACCAAAGTCACCTCCAGATTCCTGGACCTGGGCATGGTAATGGCAAAGAGATTACTCACCAAACGTTGGAAAGCACCTGACCCCCCGCACGCACAGGCATGGAGGTGCTCCACTCTTGCATGGGCTAGGGCTGAAGGTATAGCGATTCGGCGTGAGGAGATCACGGGCCTCAGGAAAATACCTATATCCACCAGTTGGGAAGCGATTCTGGCCGCACTGCAACAAGAAACGGATCCGCCAGACCAGACCATGCATAGTCCCGCCCTGGTGGAGTAACACCGCACACACGTCCAACACCCTCACAACCAATCATAGACATTAGACTTGCTGACTTCCTACTGTGAATTGCTGCCCCGGGCGCACACGTTCTGGACACCGACCACCACGGCAATAAATGGGGGCACAATAAACGACATGCACGCGCACAGACTCTGGCAAATGCGGGACGCTACTCCAGCTCTTTCTCCAAGTTCTGTAACCCGTTTCCCCATGTGTTATTCCCCCCCTTTCCTTTATTGAATGAACAGCATGTCAGTTGTACCTAAGCTAAACAGGAATTGACGTAGTGCTTACTATGTAACACAGGTGTACAGTGAATCTTGTAAGATGATATATGTGATGTTGCCAGACAACTGCGACATGTACGAACTGACACGTCATCCTATCCACCACGGAAACATATGTATGGTACAAAATATACGTAAGAAACGACAAACACAGAGACAAAATCTGTTGCTACATGTTGTAGCAGTATGTTTTAATTGCTAAACATCCAATTGTAAAACCTGCAAATCAATAAAGATATTTAAAAAAAAAAAATGAATGTTGATAACCATGTGGCCTCACGGCCTTCCACTGTACTATCGCAAACTTTGAATAAAATTTTAAAAAGATGTTTAAAAAAAAAAACCTTGAACAACTTGCAATCCTGGTACACAATGAACAGAAGGCCTCTTTCGACCATTGTTTCTCCACATTCACTGCCAAGTTTCCCTCAGACCTCTCTATCAGTTATCTAATACAGACAATAAACCTTTCTCTAGCTACTGTAAATCATGATAATAAACCTGCAAGAAAAAGAGCAAACATGCTGGCGAGGCAAAAAAGCATTTCAGCCGAGGCCTTTAGTCAGGCTAACTTTAAGCATTTAATGTGCACTTCTAAAACATGGTTATATATGCACATGTGTAACTTAAAAATAACTGTAAAACATGAGCAAAAGAATACATGTTTACATATGCAAATATCTCTTGAAGTATAAGGGTAAAATGTGAATAAAGAAATACATGTCTTTATGTTTAAACATTAGTGCACATATGTGTATGAATCCCTAGTTCCTGCAGTGAATACATTTCAGTAATGTGTTTAAATGCTTCACACACGTTAATATGATTAAAGCACACAGTGAATATAATGTCAGGTGCACGTATATAATTGCATTTCTGTGACATGCAACGGTGGAGCCTACATTATGCTGCTTCAATCCCTCCTCTGATGGCTATGTTACCCATCACAATTAACATATGAACCTTATCAGATGAGATTAAATCAAAATCCTGGAGTTTTCATCATTTTCCATTTGGAATTTTCCAGGTTTTTCATTTCATATTAAAATCTATACTAGTTCCACATCCTTTCTTTTTCTCTTTATTCCCCTCTTTTCCTTCTGTGCCTCTCTTTTTGCTTTCATACAATTGTATCCCTTAAAGATTACAAACAAACATATTGCACAAAGGGCAATTATCACAAGGAGTTTCAAAATAGAACTCACTATTCCACTGCCAAGGCTTCTAAACCAGTTGCCCACTGTAGCAAATCGAATTCTAATTGCTTCCCAAGCACCTGCATCTTCCAACTCCTTTAAACCTCCTTTTAGGTCTGTCAGTTTCTAAATGTATTTCTTCACCTCTTCACTCTTGACAGGTATTATATAGGTGCTACATTGCTGAACCTTAAACATCTTGCAGACTCCGCCCACCTTTGAAGGATGCCTAATGCAAGTCGGTTCTGCATTACCATAGACCTTGTAGCTATCATTTTAGTGTCCACATTAACAATAAACTTGCAGTACTAGTAGATACCTTATCAACTATAGTGGGCGCATTTCTATTTTTCATATTATTCAAAACTGCTCCTACAGAAGGAATCGGTGCACCAAAAACATCTCCTGCTATTTCAGCACCACTACTGCTTCTTCTGGATTTCGTATGTGAACTCCATTTAGTATCATCTAAATGCTTTACATGATAAATCCTCTGGAAGGCTAATGCCAAGTAATATGTGCCATACCAACCTCATGGTTACTTAAAACAGTCTTGATCTCTGCAAACACAATAAAATCTAGGAATAACGGTGTCTTGTCCTTACATAAATAATTGCCAATTATGTTCACATTCAAAAATGTGATCACAATCACTCCTTCCAATATTTCTAGGGTTAACTTCAGATTTGAGTATTCAAACAGACAACTTTCCCTTGTGTTTTCAATCTAAACTTAATGCAGGCATTACTCCTGACTCTTGGTGATTTAACTCCTCCTTAGCCCATTGGTTTCTATACCTCTGATCCCACACTGTTTTCCCAAAAGCAGTTATTGACCTTCTCATGTCCTCTACCAAATCTATAAATTTCTTTTCGACATCAGTGAGGATACAGGTTGAATTGTTCCTCTGAGCATAAGCAGTGTCTTACGTTAGAATAGGTTTAAAGAAACTATCAGCTGTTTCCATCTCTTTAGCTTTGGAGTGGGACTTCAAAAAACACTAAATTACAATTTGAAAAATAATACTGGAAATTACTCTTTCCATATAAAAGGCTCATCAGTAAACTACATGAAATACCATATGTAAGAGGAATGGGATTGTAAGTAATACCCTTTGCGACTGATGCGGGTAACTATGTACAAATGTAGCAGTCCTTTGCATCCAAAGTGTCAATGTACTCATAAAGCAACTTGAAATAAGCGTTTGAGGAAAAATCTCCTCTTGACGAATCTACATGCAACATTTTAAAATAAAGGTGTGAAAGTTATTGTCACTAGGAACTGAGGTTCTGGAGGTAGTTTTAGATCTAATCTCAACTGAATTGGGAAATGTGGGTGAATATAGTCCCAAAAGCAAAACAATTAGTCCTACAGTTACAGCTATCAATATACCTGCTAATATAATCCTACGCCTACTATGGTTACTAGTTTCCATGACCTCTCTAGAATCAGACAGTTAAGCAGACAGTCACAGCAAGCGGTTTTCTTTGTACGTTTTTACTTCTGCAAATGACAAAAAAAGTTCATTAATTGTGTGATGAAATTGTTTTACGAAGTCTTTGGAAGTCTTCCTTAACCCTACTCCATCTTATTCTAAATGACACCCTTACACTCCTTCTGCAGCCTCGGGCCTAGGTAATCTTCTTAATTCTTTTTAACAAAGTCTATTTTAAGTGTCTCTAGTAAAAGCGCACATCAAAGTTCAGCTTAGATATCATAACAATTATAAATCATGTCAGTCTATTCAGTGGCAAGGCAAACACAAAACTAGGGGTGAAATGAAATGAAATTAGATTTATTGATTGCGCTAAACACAAGGGTATCAAGGTACTGAGCCAACTGAGACAGGTGCCCATTGGAAGAAGCATGGTCAAAAGAAAGCTACACAAAACAGAAGACTAAGACAAAAATGTAGAAGGAAGAGCCTACCCTGAAGGCTAGCTACTGATACAAGCTGAGAACAGCCAATTTTTAAAACATTTTTTTGAAAAAAGAAAGCGAATTGATTTCTGCAATGTTAGTAGGGATGGTGTTAGCAGAAACGGAAAAGCAGCAACCGTCCCATCTGGCCTTTAGAATCCTCAGAACAACCACTTTTCTACTGGATGCTGATCTCAGATGTCTACTAGGCAGGTACCACCTAAGGGATGACCTGATGGCCAGAGAATCCTTTTGGTATAAGGCCAGAAAAACTGTGCTGAGCGCCTTAAAGATCACCCATTTCCTGACTGGTAGACAGTGGAGGTTCCAAAGGCCTTCCTTGACCGAAAGATAATTCAGGGTATTCAGTATAAGATGCGCTGTTGCATTTTGCTCCATCTGCAAATTTGTTCAGAGAGGTGTTGTTGATGTTGAGGTGCAAAGAATTACAGTAATCCAATTGTGAGGTAATCAGTGCAATTGCCAATGATTTTTGAAGTTCTGCTGGGATAAACTGAATGATTTTCCTTACTGTTCTAATAATGAAGAAACAGATGCTGGAGACATGATTGACCTGCATGTTGAAATTAAGGGAGTTATCAAAGAGAACCCTAAGGTTTTCAACTGACTCCACATGAGAGGGAACCGGGCCACAAGAATCAGGCCACCACAGCTCAGGCCAAATAGATCCAAATGGATTGCTGTGCTCCGAATACCATGACTTCAGTCTTATTTCAGTTTTAAGAAGTTGTCCTTCATCTAGCTGCTCACGCCCACCATGCATTGTTTGAATGTATCAGCCAACAGAGGTAGATTGTCCATAAGGGAGACAATGATTTGACCTGTGCTGGACGAATTTCTTTGTCATGTTACCAAGAAGGGGGAGACCATGTGAGTTGTCATGGCTTCCCTTGGATGTTCCTAACTTAAACTGCTTGTTCCTTAGAGGAGGAGAGATTCATTTTATTTCCCTGCTAAACATTTATTGTGTGCAATGTATTCCTACCACTTGTTACTTCTTCAGAAATGTGTGGAGTTTGAGAAGTTGAGTTTCTTTAAAAGATTGGATTTGTGTTACCATTGATGGACAACCTGTCGGGCGCCCATGTTTGCCTAGGTTTAGGGCGACAATAACACCTATGGCGTATGGTTCTAAAAAGTTTAAACAGGATGGTGTGGTTATTACATTTCTGTGTTTTGTAGTTTATTAGAGCTTCTTCATGTTGTAGACGTTGCAGCTTCTTTTTGGAGCCACTGGTTTCTTGGAACGTTTTGGAAATACTTTGTATAGTCCAGATAAGTAATACTGAATTATTTCAGGTAGTCCATTGGATAAAAATGTGTATTGCTGCTGATGGGCTTTGTTTCCTGAGCTCAGAGCTCTTCATTGTGTACTTCAGCCAATAACACACTTCATTGTGACACGCAGGGAATATTGTGATTAACATAAGAATTGTTTTTCTGTGTCTTCACTCCATAACACACCTTTTAAACATGATAAATAATTTATATGCACATCTCCTATTGATGGGATATGTAAAGCACTTTGACCCTGTTGGAGCAGAGTTTGCATTAAAGCAAACCTATGCGAATACTTCTTTTAAATGTTTGGGTTTGAAAGTGACCACTTTAGGAGTTGTTAACTTCTCATTTCACAATATCTAAGGGCCTGATTATGATGGAGGTGGGACCGCCACCGTGAGTCCGCCCGCCGCATTACGATAGGGGGCGGATGGTGGACTGGCAGAGAGACTGTCCACCACGCATTCGACAAGCTCAAGGAGCCTGTCAGACCGTCAGAGGGACTGTAATCCCTACAATAGGGGCGGTGCCTGCTCAGGCCCTGCCATAGGGATTACAATGCCCCCTTCTGCCTGCCATTTCATGGCGGTCCGCCCGTCATGAAAAGGCAGACAGAAAGTGACTTTGGGGGCCACTAACGGGACTCCCTTCCCCCCTGGTTCTCCTCTATGGGTTCTGGGGGGCACCAATGGTGCCCCCCTAAACATCCCTGCACCATGTGGCAGGCACCGCATGGTGCCTGCCACATAGTGCATGGATGTTTCAAAAGTGTATACTTTGGTCTGCGGCTTGTGCTGGGGCCCGCAGCACACGCCGCAATACAAAATATACAGATTGCGACCTCCTTGAAGGCAGTCGCATTCTAATATGGGTAGCGGGACTGCCGACAGCTAGTCGGGTGGTCCTGCTTCCGCCATCGTTCATCCGACCGGCATCGTAATCAGGCCCAAAGTGCGGGCCCGTGCTGTTGAAGAGCAATGTATGCAAGTGTGAGAAAGTGCCATCTTTCTTACATGGTATGCCCCCACTTTTTGCTGAATGGCTGATGTACTTTGACTGAGTGTGCCCTGGGCTCCTGCCAACCAGGTACCCAGGGCCTGTGTTCCTTCCCTAAAATTGCATTGATACCTACACCCAATTGACATCCCTGGCCACAGGTCAGCCCCTGGTAAATGGTACCATGGGTACCCAGGGCACTGTGACCAGGGAAGGCCCCTAAGGGCTGCAGCACTTGTTGTGCCACCCTTAGGGACCCTGCACCTTTACACACACACACTGCCTTTGCAGGCTGCGTGTCTTGGTGCAGAACAAAAGTGAAGAGTCGACATGGCTCACATCCCTGTGTGCCATGCCTACAAGCCACTGCCCTGGCCTAGGTCAGCCACCCCTCTAGCTGGGTGCACTATGCCAGTGGTGAGGGCATAGAGGCATGAGCCCTGTGCCCCTACAGTGCCCAAGTCCATTCTTGGGCATTGTAAGTGCAGTGCTGCCATTAAGAGTATATGGTGCTGGGAGTCTGTCATTACGAACTCCACAGCACCATAATGGCCCCACTGAAGACTAAGAAGTTTGGTATCAAACTTCTCAGCACATTAAACCCCCACTGATGCCAGTGTGGGATTTAATGTAAAACGCACTCCAGAGGGCATCTTAGAGATGCCCCCTGAAACCAACCCGACCTCCAGTGTCCGGACTGAGTGGCTGCCCAGGCTGCCACCACCAGACATGTTTCTGGACCCCTGGGTCGAGAGCCTCTGCTCTCAGGGGCCTGAAACAATGCACATCCTGGGGCGAGGTGCCAAAGCCACCTCCCCCAGGATGGGCAGGGGGAGCTTCAAAGGCCTGCCGCCTTTGGAGCTTCCCCAGACCATTTGCTGCTTCCAGCAAACTGGTCCCCACTGGTTCTACCCCCACTCCTGGCGGGAGAACTGGCGGGAAAACCAGAGGCAGGAAATGGGTTGTGCCCACCTCTGCCGCCTCCACCCCTAAGGTGGGGGAGGCGAGGCGAAGCACAAACTCGAGTCCCCGCCATCTTGAGGATGGGGGGACCTGGCCAACCAGGGACAGGCTCCTGCCCCCCTCTCACTGGAGAGGAACAGAATAGGGGGTGTACCCACCCCAGGGAAGGGACCCATTGGTCCCTGCCCTTTCCTACCTGTAACCACCCCTAAATTTAGTATTTAGGGGCTCCCTGAACCTTCCTTCCTCAGTTCCCAAATCCGAAAATAAGAAGAGAAGACGAAGCAAGAAGACCAGCCGTGCAGCTGCTAAGAAGGAGGCGACAACAACTGACTTGGCCCCAGCCCTACCGGCCTGTCGACCTCTGAACCTGCTCCTGCGGAATCCCGGCCTCAGCAACCTCACAAACCCCGGAGGACCTGACTTCTGTGCTACAGCCTTCGACCCAGGGACTCCCACGAGCAGTGGTACTGCTCAAAAGAAAACCTACCAAAGACCCGGCCCTGGCACGGAGCCGCGAAACCTGCACACTCTGCACCCGCCGAGTCCAGCCTGTGCCTGAGTGACCAAAGACCTCGAGGACGTCCCCCGGCGATTCTGACCTGGAATCCAGTGGCCAAGGACCCTCCTCGACGACCCAGACGACGCCTGCAGCCTCAGGACAAGGGACCCCTCCAACCGCGACCAGCAGGGGGTAAGATTTCCCGACCTCAAAGACACCCCTGCACCCGGCGCCCCACGGCCCCCTGTGCCCAACTCCTGGGTGTCTACCTATCCTCCAAGACCCCAACTTACCTCCTGAAGTGTTGGTCGTCCCTGAAGAATCACCGTCCCCGAGCCTGCAGCCTTTCTTCACCTTTCACAACCTCCATTGGTTAACATTGAGCGCCCGACGGCTCAAAAGCACCCTGCACCCAGCCGCCCGAGTGCCCCTGGAAGTGCAACCTCTATCCTAACCTACTTCCCCACTTGCCCTGAGTAAGTGACCAGGAGCCCTGCTCCCACAGTCGCGTGGCCTGCTTGCCAGCAGCCACCAACCCCGGGCCCCCGCCTGCCTTAGCATAACATTGGGCCTACTCACTCTGCACCCGGCCGCCCCTGTGCCGCTGAGGGTGTAACAACTGTACTTACCTGATCCTGGGGGACCCCTGAGTCTATACCCAGAACCTTAACTCTGCCAGTCAAGTACTTACCCGAAATCCGAGAACTCACTTTTCTTCCATAGGGTTCCATTGACTGGTTTTCTGCGAAATTTCTTCTAAGTGTGGAGTTCTGAAACTTTAGAATATTCACCAAAAATCAACCGAGTCACGAAAACGAAAAAACTCACCTAGTATTAGAAGGGGCCTCAGTACTGGACCCGAGTGCCCAACACTGGCCTTAAAAAGTAATCGCAACGTTACTTACCGCTAACTCACTTTTCTTCTATAGGGATCCATTGACTGGTTTTCTGTGAAATTTCTTCTAAGTGTCGATTTCTGTATTTTACAAATATTCTTTAAAAATCGTACAAACTACAAAAACGTAATTACTTACCTGTTTTAAGTAAATGTCCCAGTGCTGAACCTAGGAGTCCAGCACTGGATTACAAAAGTAACGTAAACATACTTTACTTGCACACAGTATTTCCTTCCATAGGATAACATTGGTAATTTTACCCAGAAAAGTTTCTAAGTGTCAGCTTTTGAAATACAGTAATATTCTTCAAAAATCACTACAATAACCAAAACGCTTTTTCTTACCTGTTTACAGGAAGTGTCCCAGGACTGAATCCAGGATCCAGTCCTGTGGTTAGAAAAGTGCTCTGCAAAGTAATCAATTGTAATTAAGCATAATTTTCCATTGAGCTCAATGTTGCATTGTATTTGACCCTGTGTTGCCTCTTGCACCAACTGTGATTACCACTATCTAAAAAGTCTATTGCCTATCTGTAAGTTGAATAACCAAAGCATCTCATACTGAGAAAGTATATTTTGATCCTATTGTTGGTTCTAAAATAAAACAAGCATATATTTTTTTATATACAACCCATTGGCCTAGAGTTCAGTTCTTGAGTGTGTGGCTTCATTTGCTGACTGAGTGTGTACAACAAATGCTTTACACTGTCCTCTGATACTGCCTTACTGCTCGACCAAGCTACCACTTTGGAGAGTAAGGTTATATCTAACTTTAGCCTCTGTCAACCCTCTGGGGACTGTGGACTCTGTACACCCTGAACCTTACTTGGGTACAGTATATACAGAGCCACTTTCCTACATTGGTGGATCAGCGGTGGGATACAAACTTGCATTTGTTGGACTACTTGGTTACCATCTGATCACACGACAGAACTCTTAAATTGCCTTTAGAATTCTGATTTTTTTAATTGGCATTTTTGTTTACTAAATTACTAAAAGTCTTGTTAGGGCCTTGCTTAAGTCCCTGTAGCATCTTAGAAAATAAAAAGTCACTATAGCCAAGGTTAGAGGGGTTAGAACTTTAAAAAAAAAAAAAAATGTCTCAAGACAAGAACCCAGCTATTAGTGAAGATAATAATGACATACAGGAACTGGTTGAGGAGCTCGACCTCACCCCTTATCTTCATTTGTCTTTCAAAGAGATAAGGTCCTTATGCAAACTTAAAGATATACCAATGGGCCAGCATCCAACCAAACAAGGGCTCCAGGAGCTCCTGGCTGAGTATGCTAAAGCCCACCCCTCTGAGCATGGTGATGACCCAACAGAGGAGGAAAGGAATGAGGAGGATGGGGATGGTAACCCACCTCCATCACTTCCTAGGGAAGATAGGGTCCCTGCACCCTTAACTCCAAGAATAGACCTCTGGGGACCTAGGGGCCACCTAGGTGGTCCTGGTCCCAGAGAGGACACTGAGGATAGCCTCAGTGAGGAGGACAACTTGTTAGCAAGGTTGGCCAAAAGACTGGACCTAGACACCAGACTCCTGGCTCTAGAGAAGGAAAGACAGGAGATGGGTTTAGCACCCATCAATGGTGGCAGCAATACTAAAAATAAGGATAGGGAGGAAACTTCTGAACCTAAAATCCCCAAAGGGATTGTCCCTAAGTTTGAGGAAGGTGATGACATCACCAAATGGTTCACAGCCTTTGAGAGGGCTTGTGAAATAAGAAGAGTAAAGAAACCTCTGTGGGGGCACTCCTGTGGGAACTGTTCTCTGGTAACTGCAGAGACAGGCTTCTGACCCTCTCTGGGCCAGATGCAGGGTCCTATGACCTCATGAAGAGTACTCTGATTGAGGGATTTGGGCTCACTACTGAGGAGTATAGAATTAGATTCAGGGGGCTCACACAACCCAGACCCAGTCCTGGATTGACTTCGTGGACTACTCAGTAAAGACACTGGATGGCTGGTTAGCTGGACATAATGTGCATGATTTTTCTGGACTTTACAATTTGTTTATGAAGGAACACATACTAAGTAATTGCACAAATGAAAAGTTGCATCAGCATTTGGTAGACCTAGGTCTAATTTCTCCCCAAGAATTGGGAAAGAAGGCAGACCACTGGGTCAAGACTAGGGTGACAAGGACAACCACTGGGGGTGACCAAAAGAAGGTGGTCACCAAACCTCCCCAGGGGAAAGGTGGTGAGAATCCCCAAGATAAAAAGTCTGAGTCTTCCAAAGGGCCCCAAAAACCTGTTCAGGGGTGGGTCCCAAACTACTCCCTATGTGCCTCAACCCTATAGGGGGAAGAACTTTGATCCCTTGAAGGCCTGGTGTAATAACTGTAAGAAGTTAGGACACCTCACTGTAGACAAAACTTGCCCCCACAACAAAGCCCCTAAGGCACCCAGTACAGCTACTCCTGGGGCAGCAGGTTTACAGATGGGATCAGAAGTGTACCCTGAGCAAATCTGGGAACACACTGAGGCAAGTCTGGTCTCCCTAGGGGAAGTGGAATTTGCCACTGTAGCTGTGTGGCCACCCAACTTAAAGAAGTATTTGCAATACCCCTGGGTGAATGGAACTAGAGTAGAGGCTCTGAGGGATACAGGTGCCAGTGTCACTATGGTGAGAGACACACTGGTTTCCCCTGAGCAATACTTGATTGGGAAAACTTACCCAGTCACCAATGCTGACAGTGTCTCCACTAGTCATCCCATGGCCATGGTGACATTAGGCTGGGGGGGGGTTACTGGCCTGAAGCAGGTAGTGGTCTCTCCCAAGTTACCAGCTGCATGTCTGCTAGGAAATGATCTGGAAACCTCAGCCTGGGCAGAGGTGGAGCTAAAGGTCCATGCAGCCATGCTGGGCATCCCTGAATTGGTGTGTGTAAAAACAAGAGCACAGAGCAAAAGGCAGGGTGAAGAAATAGTGTTGGAGCCTGAAATGATGGCCCAGCCTACCAAGAGAAAAGGAAAGAAGACTGGCGGACCAGCTTCTACACAGTCACAAGAGCAGGACCCCTCTCCTCAGGGAGAGAACCTGGAAGCCCCAGAGGGAACTGAGCCCCTAGAGCTTGACCCTTACCAGGTTGAACTCTTGGGCCCAGGGGGACCCTCTAGGGAAGAGCTGTGCCAGGGACAGCAAGACTGTCCCACTCTTGAAAGCCTGAGGCAGCAAGCTGTTTCAGAAGCCAAGGGAGATGTCAGTGGTACCCACAGAGTCTATTGGGAAGAGGGATTACTGTACACTGAGGCAAAAGACCCCAACCCTGGAACCACCAGGAGAGTGGTAGTGCCCCAGAAGTACAGGGAGTTCCTCCTAACTTTGGCTCATGACATCCCCCTAGCTGGACATCTGGGCCAAACCAAAACTTGGGAAAGGCTAGTTAGCCACTTTTACTGGCCCCAGATGCACCAAAAGGTGAAGGAGTTTGTCAGCTCCTGTGTTACCTGTCAAGCCAGTGGCAAGACAGGTGGCCATCCAAAGGCCCCCTGATACCACTACCTGTGGTGGGGGTTCCCTTTGAAAGGGTAGGTGTGGACATTGTGGGTCCACTGGAACCTCCCACAGCCTCAGGGAACAAATTCATACTGGTGGTAGTGGATCATGCCACTAGGTATCCTGAGGCTATTCCCCTTAGGACTACTACAGCTCCTGCAGTAGCCAAAGCCCTCATTGGTGTCTTCACCAGAGTAGGGTTTCCTAAGGAGGTGGTTTCAGACAGAGGTTCCAACTTCATGTCTGCTTACCTGACCCACATGTGGAAGGAGTGTGGGGTGCAGTACAAGTTTACTACACCCTACCATCCACAAACCAATGGCCTTGTTGAGAGGTTCAACAAGACATTGAAAGGCATGATCATGGGGCTCCCTGAAAAACTCAAAAGGAGATGGGATGTCCTACTACCATGCCTGCTTTTCGCTTACAGAGAAGTGCCACAGAAGGGGGTAGGTTTCTCACCCTTTGAACTTCTGTTTGGCCATCCTGTGAGGGGACCACTCTGTCTTGTAAAGGAGGGCTGGGAGAGACCTCTCCAAGAACCCAAACAAGATATAGTGGACTATGTGCTTGGCCTAAGGTCCAGAATGGCTGAGTACATGGAAAAGGCATCCAAGAACCTTGAGGCCAGCCAGGAGCTTCAGAAGCACTGGTATGACCAAAAAGCTGCACTGGTTGAATTCCAACCTGGGCAACAGGTATGGGTTTTGGAGCCAGTGGCACCAAGGGCCCTCCAGGACAGATGGAGTGGCCCTTACCCTATCCTAGAGAAAAAGAGTGAGGTCACCTACCTGGTTGACCTGGGCACCAGCAGGACACCCAAAAGGGTTATCCATGTGAACCGCCTAAAACTCTACAATGACAGGGCTGACATCACCATGCTGATGGTGACAGATGAGGAACAGGAAGCTGAGAGTGAACCTCTCCCTGATCTCCTCTCCCACAGCCCAACAGATGGGTCAGTAGATGGAGTTGTCTTTTCAGACACCCTCACTGCCCAACAGCAGACTGACTGCAAGCAAGTCTTGCAGCAGTATGCTGGGCTCTTTTCCTTGACCCCTGGTCTGACAAACTGGTGTACCCATGATGTGGACACTGGTGACAGTGCACCTGTCAAAAACAAGATCTATCGTCAGTCAGACCAAGTTAAGGAAAGCATCAGAGCTGAAGTCAGCAAGATGCTGGAGCTAGGGGTTATTGAGCCCTCTGAGAGCCCCTGGGCTAGCCCAGTGGTTCTGGTCCCCAAACCTCATCAAAAGGGTGAAAAGAGAGAGATGAGGTTTTGTGTGGACTATAGAGGTCTCAACTCTGTCACCAAGACAGATGCACACCCTATCCCAAGAGCTGATGAACTGATAGACAGATTGGGTGCAGCCAAATACCTGAGTACCTTTGACTTAACTGCAGGGTACTGGCAGATTGGCATGGCCCCAGGAGCCAAACAGAAAACAGCATTCTCCACACCTGATGGGCATTTTCAGTTCACTGTTATGCCCTTTGGTTTAAAGAATGCCCCTGCCACCTTCCAGAGGTTGGTGAATCAAGTCCTTGCTGGGTTGGAGTCCTTTAGTGCAGCTTATCTTGATGATATTGCTGTCTTCAGTTCCACCTGGCAGGATCACCTGGTCCACCTTGGGAAGGTTTTAAAGGCCCTGCAAACTGCAGGCCTAACTATCAAGGCATCCAAATGCCAGATAGGGCAGGGCACTGTGGTGTACTTGGGCCACCTGGTTGGTGGAGGCCAGGTACAACCCTTACAGCTCAAGATCCAGGCTATCCTGGACTGGGTAGCTCCAACAACTCAGACCCAAGTCAGGGCATTCCTTGGCTTGACTGGGTACTACAGGAGGTTTGTGAAGGGATATGGGTCCATTGTGACTCCCCTCACAGAACTCACCTCCAAGAAGATGCCAAAGAAAGTAAACTGGACAGTCTGTTGCCAAAAGGCTTTTGACACTCTGAAAGAAGCAATGTGCTCAGCACCAATTCTAAAAGCACCAGATTATGCCAAGCAGTTCATTGTGCAGACTGATGCCTCTGAGCTAGGGATAGGAGCGGTCCTATCCCAGACCAATGATGAAGGCCAAGACCAACCTGTTGCTTTTATAAGCAGAAGGCTTCTCCCCAGGGAGCAGCGTTGGAGTGCCATTGAGAGGGAGGCCTTTGCTGTGGTCTGGTCCCTGAAGAAGCTGAGGCCCTACCTGTTTGGGACTCACTTCCTAGTTCAAACTGACCACAGACCTCTCAGGTGGCTAATGCAAATGAAAGGAGAAAACCCAAAACTGTTGAGGTGGTCCATCTCCCTACAGGGAATGGACTTTGAAGTGGAACACAGACCCGGCACTGCCCATGCCAATGCAGATGGCCTTTCCAGGTTCTTCCACTTAGACAATGAAGACTCCATGGGGCAAGGTTAGTCTCATCATCTTTCGTTTGGGGGGTTGTGTGAGAAAGTGCCATCTTTCTTACATGGTATGCCCCCACTTTTTGCTGAATGGCTGATGTACTTTGACTGAGTGTGCCCTGGGCTCCTGCCAACCAGGTACCCAGGGCCTGTGTTCCTTCCCTAAAATTGCATTGATACCTACACCCAATTGACATCCCTGGCCACAGGTCAGCCCCTGGTAAATGGTACCATGGGTACCCAGGGCACTGTGACCAGGGAAGGCCCCTAAGGGCTGCAGCACTTGTTGTGCCACCCTTAGGGACCCTGCACCTTTACACACACACACTGCCTTTGCAGGCTGCGTGTCTTGGTGCAGAACAAAAGTGAAGAGTCGACATGGCTCACATCCCTGTGTGCCATGCCTACAAGCCACTGCCCTGGCCTAGGTCAGCCACCCCTCTAGCTGGGTGCACTATGCCAGTGGTGAGGGCTTAGAGGCATGAGCCCTGTGCCCCTACAGTGCCCAAGTCCATTCTTGGGCATTGTAAGTGCAGTGCTGCCATTAAGAGTATATGGTGCTGGGAGTCTGTCATTACGAACTCCACAGCACCATAATGGCCCCACTGAAGATTAAGAAGTTTGGTATCAAACTTCTCAGCACATTAAACCCCCACTGATGCCAGTGTGGGATTTAATGTAAAACGCACTCTAGAGGGCATCTTAGAGATGCCCCCTGAAACCAACCCGACCTCCAGTGTCCGGACTGAGTGGCTGCCCAGGCTGCCACCACCAGACATGTTTCTGGACCCCTGGGTCGAGAGCCTCTGCTCTCAGGGGCCTGAAACAATGCACATCCTGGGGCGAGGTGCCAAAGCCTCCTCCCCCAGGATGGGCAGGGGAGCTTCAAAGACCTGCCGCCTTTGGAGCTTCCCCAGACCATTTGCTGCTTCCAGCAAACTGGTCCCCACTGGTTCTACCCCCACTCCTGGCGGGAGAACCGGCGGGAAAACCAGAGGCAGGAAATGGGTTGTGCCCACCTCTGCCAACTCCACCCCTAAGGTGGGGGAGGCGAGGCGAAGCACAAACTCGAGTCCCCGCCATCTTGAGGATGGGGGGACCTGGCCAACCAGGGACAGGCTCCTGCCCCCTCCCACTGGAGAGGAACAGAATAGGGGTGTACCCACCCCAGGGAAGGGACCCATTGGTCCCTGCCCTTACCTACCTGTAACCACCCCTAAATTTAGTATTTAGGGGCTCCCTGAACCTTCCTTCCTCAGTTCCCAAATCCGAAAATAAGAAGAGAAGACGAAGCAAGAAGACCAGCCGTGCAGCTGCTAAGAAGGAGGCGACAACAACTGACTTGGCCCCAGCCCTACCGGCCTGTCGACCTCTGAACCTGCTCCTGCGGAATCCCGGCCTCAGCAACCTCACAAACCCCGGAGGACCTGACTTCTGTGCTACAGCCTTCGACCCAGGGACTCCCACGAGCAGTGGTACTGCTCAAAAGAAAACCTACCAAAGACCCGGCCCTGGCACGGAGCCGCGAAACCTGCACACTCTGCACCCGCCGAGTCCAGCCTGTGCCTGAGTGACCAAAGACCTCGAGGACGTCCCCCGGCGATTCTGACCTGGAATCCAGTGGCCAAGGACCCTCCTCGACGACCCAGACGACGCCTGCAGCCTCAGGACAAGGGACCCCTCCAACCGCGACCAGCAGGAGGTAAGATTTCCCGACCTCAAAAGACACCCCTGCACCCGGCGCCCCACGGCCCCCTGTGCCCAACTCCTGGGTGTCTACCTATCCTCCAAGACCCCAACTTACCTCCTGAAGTGTTGGTCGTCCCTGAAGAATCACCGTCCCCGAGCCTGCAGCCTTTCTTCACCTTTCACAACCTCCATTGGTTAACATTGAGCGCCCGACGGCTCAAAAGCACCCTGCACCCAGCCGCCCGAGTGCCCCTGGAAGTGCAACCTCTATCCTAACCTACTTCCCCACTTGCCCTGAGTAAGTGACCAGGAGCCCTGCTCCCACAGTCGCGTGGCCTGCTTGCCAGCAGCCACCAACCCCGGGCCCCCGCCTGCCTTAGGATAACATTGGGCCTACTCACTCTGCACCCGGCCGCCCCTGTGCCGCTGAGGGTGTAACAACTGTACTTACCTGATCCTGGGGGACCCCTGAGTCTATACCCAGAACCTTAACTCTGCCAGTCAAGTACTTACCCGAAATCCGAGAACTCACTTTTCTTCCATAGGGTTCCATTGACTGGTTTTCTGCGAAATTTCTTCTAAGTGTGGAGTTCTGAAACTTTAGAATATTCACCAAAAATCAACCGAGTCACGAAAACGAAAAAACTCACCTAGTATTAGAAGGGGCCTCAGTACTGGACCCGAGTGCCCAACACTGGCCCTAAAAAGTAATCGCAACGTTACTTACCGCTAACTCACTTTTCTTCTATAGGGATCCATTGACTGGTTTTCTGTGAAATTTCTTCTAAGTGTCGATTTCTGTATTTTACAAATATTCTTTAAAAATCGTACAAACTACAAAAACGTAATTACTTACCTGTTTTAAGTAAATGTCCCAGTGCTGAACCTAGGAGTCCAGCACTGGATTACAAAAGTAACGTAAACATACTTTACTTGCACACAGTATTTCCTTCCATAGGATAACATTGGTAATTTTACCCAGAAAAGTTTCTAAGTGTCAGCTTTTGAAATACAGTAATATTCTTCAAAAATCACTAGAATAACCAAAACGCTTTTTCTTACCTGTTTACAGGAAGTGTCCCAGGACTGAATCCAGGATCCAGTCCTGTGGTTAGAAAAGTGCTCTGCAAAGTAATCAATTGTAATTAAGCATAATTTTCCATTGAGCTCAATGTTGCATTGTATTTGACCCTGTGTTGCCTCTTGCACCAACTGTGATTACCACTATCTAAAAAGTCTATTGCCTATCTGTAAGTTGAATAACCAAAGCATCTCATACTGAGAAAGTATATTTTGATCCTATTGTTGGTTCTAAAATAAAACAAGCATATATTTTTTTTATATACAACCCATTGGCCTAGAGTTCAGTTCTTGAGTGTGTGGCTTCATTTGATGACTGAGTGTGTACAACAAATGCTTTACACTGTCCTCTGATACTGCCTTACTGCTCGACCAAGCTACCACTTTGGAGAGTAAGGTTATATCTAACTTTAGCCTCTGTCAACCCTCTGGGGACTGTGGACTCTGTACACCCTGAACCTTACTTGGGTACAGTATATACAGAGCCACTTTCCTACATCAAGTGCATCACAACTTTGTTGAGTTCGTACCAGTGCAGACCAAGGAATTCCACAACTCAAACGTCAGACCCGTCCCAAGGAATAGCTACTGCTTTAAAGTTGGTGCACGACTGGTGAATCTAGAGTAGGTTCACACGCAAAAGGAAAACAGTTCTTGCCTGTAACAGTAATTGTGCAATTTGTGATTATAGATTAACATGGCAAATCACTGGTGAATAAGAATAGTGCAGACAAATCAAATATAAAACATAATGTAATACCTCAGTCGAACGTATGACGCTCTAGGAAAGTAAAATCTAAACATGACGGTCAATACTGCATGTTAAACGGGAAGAGGAGGCAGGATAAAAAGAGCTATCTGGGAAATTAGAGCAATACCTTGGAATTTAATTGAGCATCTCGGTTTCTTACAATGATTACAGGAGCAGGTCAAGATCCCAGTAACTAGAGTCCCAAAAATTGGGAATGTTTAAAGGTAACTGAATAATGTATTTCTGGGAGTTAAGCTTTGAGAAATTGAAACTAAACCACCAACACACCATATCTGGAACCACAGAAATTCCTGATTGTCCAGTCTGTCTCCTAAGTTTTAAAAAAAACATTTGGGTCATCATTGGTATAGTTTTATTGTAGTAGCTTTAGTGGACCTAAGATATGTATGGAATTTACAGTAGTTGAAGTGCGTTTGAATGCTTGTGGATGCATGTCATATGAGATATATTGATTTTCCCTTTTAATCTATTAATTATAGTTATCTGGGTAGTTCTCCTTTTTAATCTATTGTTTATAAATATCTGTGTACATCTCTTTTTGTAAACCAAATTACAGTATATGTAGTGCACATCATTTATGATCTGTATTATATGCCTATCACTATTGCACTAAGGTCTATTTAATGAAACTAATCAAAATTATTTAAAACTCTGTATTTGGAAAATGCAAGTCCTTTTTCATGAGCAGATAAGGCAATTGGAAGAAATTACAGAACAAAATAGGAAATGTTGCTGAATCCTGTGGGGTGCTGCATCGCCCCAACATAGGTTTGGAGGACAGAACCTAACTGATTCACTTGAGATGTCGAATTAGAAAGAAAAGGCCCAATCGTGAATGTGGAGCTCAATCTTTGAAGCAGGTTTAAGTTGACTATTGTGTTGAGTGCCACTGAGAGCAAAATTGGGGCACTTGCACTACCTTTTGTCAAGGGCTGAACCACCACCTCTGTTCCGAGACTAGGTTGTAATCTTGTCTGTAGCAGTTAAATAGTTATTCCCAGTAACATTTTGAGGCTGATCAGTCTGTTTTCGTAAGAATTTAAGTAGAAAAAAGAGCCAACATTTGTGTGGTCATCTGGATTAAGAGTTGCTTTCTTCAATAGGGATCATATAATTTCTGATTCCAGACAGACGTGATACCAGAGATCAAAATAGAATTTATCAGCTGCTGCAGCAAATACCTGCACAGGACCTTGCTTATAAAAGTGTTTTGGTGGGACAATGGTCTAAAGGAACGCTCGACGATTTAGACACCTAATAATGTACAATTCTCAGCAGATGGAGGATTAATGTTCTGTAAACATAGCATTGATGGTGAGCAGGCATTCACTGGATCTGAAAATGTCATCCTTTTACCCTTGTTAAACAACAGTTTAGCTATGAAGTCGACTGTGTTGACCCGGTTCAGTTGGAGGAGTTGTAGACAAGGGATGGATGCACTGAATACTTTAAGGTTTGAAAGTGCTTTGTTTTTTATATATGGTTTATATGCTGTTAATGTTTATTTGGGGAAAATGTTTCTTTGTCAGAAGTAGCAAGTGGGATGATTTTTTAAGTTGGCTCCTATGTTGATTTTCAGTGATATTATCATACTTGTCCTCCGTTTTCTCTTAAGAGTGCAGAAAAACACTTTTTTTCAACCTTAAAAATATATTGTTAGTAATTAACATTCACCTTACTAAATGGGACAAGCTCGTCCAGAGCATTTAATCATTGGGAATGTTTAATAATACTTGCTGGAAAGGCCAAATTTGGTTTCCTCTTTGGCGGGAGGAAGTAGCTTAAAAAATTGGAAGCAAGCCCCCCTGTGTCCCTCCCCATTCCTAGTTACAACAATTTAAGTTAGGAAAGGGGATTAAAAGTCAGTTCTAGGGGACTCTCCAATAAGAACCTATCAGCAAATGAATATGATAACAAATTAATGTGATGGAGTAAGATGATTCCTAATTTCTCTTTTATGATAACTCTAAGAGCACCATTAGAACAAGGGTTAGCAAGAGAATCTTGTGAAGAACAGTTGCGCTTCAGCACCTTTTCTTAGTAGACAGATCTGTTTCAATAATTGAAACTTGGCTTGAATTAGAGAATCTGTTAAATTAGCACATGCCTCGTGCCTCGAGTTCTGGGCATCTGGCAAGAATGATGCATGTGGATCAACGTGACTTCAAGTTCGAAATGCTCTCAGGCACTGAAACGCTTTTATTTAGTGCTTGAAACTTTGCTTGATACTTTGCATTGACTCAGTCTCTTGTTGCTATTTACTGCTAACAAATTTCGTTCTGCTCAGGACTGAATTTCTACAACCTGGTCACTCATTTTAGGTGCATCCCTTTCTTAGACCCAGGTCGGTAAAGCACGGTGTCAACCATAGTAAGGTCCTCAACCCTTGAGTCATCGCTGGTTCCATCAAGATTGCGAGAGCTAAACCCAGATTATATAAACTGTGTACGCTCTGGTGTCAGCTAGTAACTTGTAATTTGCTTACAATAGGGCTGCGTACATAAGGAATGAAGAAAGAGGCTTTATTGCCTTATACTGGGAAGCCTTACAGATTTGAATTCTGGAGAAAGATTAGCGCGGTTTCCCGGGCAGGGGGTCACAGAATACCATATCAGAGAAGAGGTATTGTTTACCCACTTCTCCGCGCTCTATTTGGATGACTTTGTCAGAACTTGTAGTTATTTCTTGACTAATTATATTGTTGCAATACCAATCTGTCTGGTTTTCCTGATACTTCCTCCCGGAAATTGCCACTCCTTTTTAGGCCTAGAGCCAGCACGCTTGCGCTGCTCTGCGAGGCTTATTGTAGAGGAGTAGGTGAATAGAAGCTCCGTCCACTCTCCGCCCATATTTGCTGTTTGCTTCTGTCATTGTCTGTCCTAAATGCTAGCTTCTAATTCGTCGATAGGCTTGTTAGTCCCTGCTTAGTACCGCCTCCTCTTCATTTGTCACCTCCCTTGCCGACTGGTCCCTTTACTTCGGCTGTTACACGGTACGTGTTTATTAGACTGTGAGCACTATTTCCTTTAATGAGGTTCTCCTACTGCAGGGACGACGTGCTTTGGTGCCTTCTTTACTCCCCCCTCCCTCTCGTTGTCCGTGCCTTTTCGCCCCCCGCCCTCCCATTGTCTGTGCCTTCTCCCCCCTACCTGCCCTCCCATTGTCCATGCCTTCTCCCCCCTCCCTCCCGTTGTCCATGCCTTCTCAACCCCCCCACCCTCCCTCCCGTTGTCGTGATGCCTACCACTTGCAAAGCAATAGGTCTCGCGTAAATGCGAGACCTATTGCATTGCAAATGCTTGTATTTTTAGCACACCTTGCATGCTTTCAGTTTCACAATTGTGGCGGCGGCCTCCGCTCACACCACCGCTGCACAATTTCCCTGGTTTAGGGAAAGCACCCGGTTGTTACTAAGACGGGGCGGCCATGTTAGAGGCAGTACTCTCTTTCTACGCCTTGATTGTTAGCTGACGGAATAACACATATGTATTTGGGTCAAGCAGGAAGCGTGGAGTCCGGGCCGAATGTGTGGATTTCTAATTTTGTTCGTGGAGTCAATTTTTTACAGAGGATATTAATTTGTACGCTGCAGGTGCGCAAGCAGAAAAGTTGAGGGGTTATAGTTGTAATTTATATTTGTATTGCTGTTTGTTACCTGTGCTTTATGTGTTCGATATGGTACCGTTACCTATGACAAATGTTGCCTGTTAGTGCCCAAAGTTATTTGCAGAAACTGAAGTTTGGTGCGTGCGTGAAAGCAGTATGCATCCCGCACTGGAGAGAGAGCTTGGTGGAAAGGTACAGTATACATTGCTGATACAGCCATAGCAGTCTATCAAACTGAAACACCAGGCTAATGACAACTAAGGCCACTTAAAAACGTCCCAGGGGTCTCACCTGTTTGAGCTAGCATCGTTGGGAAATTCCATTAAGCCACCACTGAGACCTCATGGCACTGACAGACACCACTATTACCTCTCCACGTTGAGTCACCATTGCAGGAAAAGATGACCAAGAGCTGCCAGTGACTGCATATGTCACAGAGCTTACATCAAATACAGCCACCACCGACATTTATCAATGCAAGCCATAATAACGAACAATAGAAACCGGTTATTAATAGCCACTACAGGCAGCCACCTTTCAGATTAGGCACAGATGACTACTGCTGGCCGTCAGTGGGTTATAGCTTCTTCTGAAAACTCATTGTCAAGAGCTCTCTATTGAGCTGTCAGTAATATTGGCTCACCATTGATCAAACATGTTATGTTAATTCGTTCAGCCAGTGCAATGAAAGGGTACATGGCTATAAGCTTCCAATCCCTTACTGACCTCTTACATTTGGTATACCCCAAGATTGTCACTGCCTTCCTGACACATTTACCCGTAGGGGCACCTAAGAGATGTCATCTGTCACTTCCTCACAACAGTAGCACTAAACTTCCCCAGGACTTTCGCAGGATCTTGTGCAAGTCTCTTGTGCTCCTGGGGCCGCCGTGCGCATAAATGTTATGTGCACGGGAACCACGCTTTATATATCAGCACGGCGCCCGGTTTTCTGTTAACAAAGCCAATAGCTGTAAGTCTTGTAAATGCGAGACCTATTGCATTGCAAATGCTTGTTCTGTTAACTTGTGTATCTGTCATCAGAACTCCTTTTTTCTGCCATACAAATTTTCAATCAAGGATTTGTAAAGTGCGGCAAATCACCCATGAGGGTCTCAAGGCACTGGAGTAGCTGACTGCTGGTGGGGATCTGCTTATTTGAACATCCAGGCCTTGAGTCCTTTCCTGAACTGTCAGATCGATGATGTGGTCGTGAGGTGCAGGGGAAGGTTGTTCCAAGCTTTGGCCGCTAGGTGTGAGAAGGCGCGTGCTCTGCTGTTGCTTCGGTGGATCCAGGGGTGGTTCTCTGCAAGGGAGAGGGTGGCGGATCTATGGATGTTTCTACCAATATTGGGGCATATTATCAAGAACGGCGTTAAAATTATCGCCGGTTTAGCGGCAGAAAACTGCCGCTAAAGCGGCGATAATGGGCTTGATAATATGCCCTGGAGAATTCCAATAGAAGCCCATGTTGACACCAGAACATGGGCTGCTATTGGAATTCTCAAGGGCATATTATCAAGCCCATTATCGCCTCTTTAGCGGCAGTTTTCTGCCGCTAAAGCGGCGATAATTTTAACTCCGTTTCTTGATAATATGCCCCATTGTTTCCTTGACTGCATCAGGCTCCTGTAGCTCCATGTCCAAGTATTTTTTCAAAACTCCAGATAATCTTGATCTCATTAGTTACACTATATAGACTGGCAGGTCTCGTCGTTTGAATGTCGCTCATGTAACATTGTTTTACTTTTTTCGATTGCAGCAATTGTCCCTTTTGAAAACTGCTAATAATCGTATGTTTGTTGCAGAAGCAGCGTTAGTCTTTGGAATGGGACATGTTTATATTCCACTGACTACAAATTGTTTAGTTGGAGAATGCTGATTTCAAGAGGAGGGTGTTGTTGAACATTTAAGTTTCAGAAGGGGCAGTGAATTACTCTCTCCTGGTTCCAGGAACTGGCTTGTCAAATCAACAGAGTCCTTCAAACATAAGACCAGCTTATAGATGCTAACAGGTTTTCGTGTGAATGTATGTGTGTTTCAGTACTTCTGTAGCACAAGCGTGAATAGAGCAAGGCTCTAGTTTCTGGCTCTAAAAGCAGCCATCAGTTTTTGATATAGCACAGCAGCACCAGTCGGCATTACCAGTTTAAAGCAGCAAAGTGTTGTCACTAATACAGTAGAGGGTACCACAGAATGTGAGCCTCATGATTGATTTGTGATTCAGATGGCTCAAAATCTTCAGTTCTTACCTCTAGGTTCCAACCCCCACCTACAGCACCAATTAGAAGTGCCTGCGACAGTAGCGATTAGGAGTGCCCTGGACAGTAGTGGTTAGGAGTGCTGCAGACAGTAGCAGCTAGGAGTGCCCCTGACAGTAGTGGTTAGGAGTGCTGCAGACAGTAGTGGTTAGGAGTGCTGCAGACAGTAGCAGTTAGGAGTGCCCGCGACAGTAGCGATTAGGAGTGCTGCAGACAGTAGCAGTTAGGAGTGCCCCTGACAGTAGTGGTTAGGAGTGCTGCAGACAGTAGTGGTTAGGAGTGCTGCAGACAGTAGCAGTTAGGAGTGCCCCAGACAGTAGCAGTTAGGAGTGCCCCAGACAGTAGCAGTTAGGAGTGCCCCTGACAGTAGTGGTTAGGAGTGCTGCAGACAGTAGTGGTTAGGAGTGCTGCAGACAGTAGCAGTTATGAGTGCCCCAGACAGTAGCAGTTAGGAGTGCACCAGACAGTAGCAGTTAGGAGTGCCCCTGACAGTAGTGGTTAGGAGTGCTGCAGACAGTAGCAGTTAGGAGTGCCCCAGACAGTAGCAGTTAGGAGTGCCCCAGACAGTAGCAGTTAGGAGTGCCCCTGACAGTAGTGGTTAGGAGTGCTGCAGACAGTAGTGGTTAGGAGTCCTGCAGACAGTAGCAGTTAGGAGTGCCCCAGACAGTAGCAGTTAGGAGTGCCCCAGACAGTAGCAGTTAGGAGTGCCCCAGACAGTAGCAGTTAGGAGTGCCCCGGACAGTTGCGGTTAGGAGTGCCCCCGACCGTAGCGATTATGAGTGCCCTCATCTACAGCACCTATTAGGAGGGCCAGGGACAGTACTGTGCTTTTTTTATTACGCCTTATCAAAACAATACCCGAAGGTGGTAAGCAGTAACTGTTACAGGAGTTGTCCTGCAAAAAGTGCACAACATGGGGATTTTGTTGCTTATCTTGCATTTTCCATGTATATGTATATATGTATATGTATGTACGTATATGTGTGGATATATATGTGTGGATATATATATGTATATGTTAACTTGCTGATGATACATGTACGTGGGGAAACCTAAAAGGGTGCAGACTTCTTTTTAACCACTCACAATTCCGACCAGATCCTAACCAAAGCCTCTGTCTCGGATTTGGAGATGGTCGTTGACTGTTTTATCAATAATACAATTTGTGCAGTTACTACTTGGCTTTTTTCCTCAATTTTTAAAATACCTTGTGATTATCAAGTGCTGGGACAGTAATGTCCCCAGCATGATTTGACTCTCAGGCATGAACCACTGTCTTGAATGAACCTGCTTGTGTGTTTCTGTCCAGGTTTTGCACATTTTTGTTTTGGTATGGACACACACTCCACTTATGCGCTTGCTTTGACAGCTGGTACAGCTAGGTCCTTGAACGTGCTGTAACCCAGAGGGAGGGCTCTGTGTTACAGAGGAATGCATCAATGGTGCCTTCCAAGGACAGTGGGACTGCTCTCCTCATCGCTATGTAAAGTACAGATCCGGTGGCTGAGTGAATTGTTAGTAATAGGGCGTGCCTTTTCCCTGATACCTACAGGGGTGAGCATCCAGCTGGCCTCATTGTATAGATATTCAGCTTAGTCCAGTAATGGAGGGTCCTAGACTATATCCCTGTGTGTGTGTGTGTTTACATGCAGGCAGGCATAACTTCACTGAATGGCAGCAGTATGCAAGAAGTATGTGTGCCACCCTCGTCTGTGAACACTGGAGATTCCATTTTAATTCCACTGTGTGGGTACTGTGTACAACCTGGCCTGTGCGGTGGTTGACAGAAGTTAGTGCCGGTGAGCTTGTGCTTTGGGCAGTAGTATACTGAGGAGGAATGTAAGTAGAGTTCAGTGGGATGGTTTTTTTGGTGGGTCAGGGGGGTGTTGATGAGCCTCAGCAACTGCTTCTTATGAAGCTTAAATCATTTATGCCGCATGGGAGCACTACGGACTACAAGAAGTACATGGCTATACCTCAGCGGTACGCTGTAGAGTAGTCTTTTGTACTATAGTGCTCTACGGACTGCAGACGGAGTACATGGCTTTAACCCACTGGTATGCTGTAGAGTAGCCTTTTGTACAATAGTGCGCTACAGACTGCAGAGGGCTATAGATCGGCGGTACGCTGCAGAGTAGCCTTTTGCACAATAGTGCACTACTGACTGCGGAGGGAGTACATGGCTTTAACCCAGGGGTATACTGTAAAGTAGCCTTTTGTACAATATTGCACTACAGACTGCAGGGGGGAGTTCATGGCTTAAGCACAGTGGTATGCTGTGCATTAGCCTTTATATTCAATAGTGCACTGCGGACTGCTGGGGGGAGTACAAGGCTATACCTCAGTGGTACGCTGCAGAGTAGCCTTTTATACAATAGTGCACTACTGACTGCAGAGGAAGTAGATGGCTATAGGTGAGCGGTATGCAGTAGAATAGCCTTTTCTACAATAGTGCACTACAGACTGGTGAGGAAGTGTGTGGCTATAGCCCACTGTACACTGTAGAGTAGCCTTTTGTATTATAGTGCACTATGTACTGCTGAGGGAGTACAAGGCTATAGCCCAGTGGAGGCTGAAGAGTAGCCTTTTGTACTATTGTGCACTACGGATTGCAGAGGAAGTACATGGCTTTAACTCAGTGGTGCACTATATATTTGCCTTTTGTACAGTAGTGCACTACGGACTGCAGATGCAGTACATGACTATAGCTCAGTGTATGCTGTATATTAGTCTTTTGTACTATTGTGCACTACGGACTGCTGAGGGAGTACATGGATTTAACCTACTGGCACGCTGTAGAGGAGCCTTTTGTACTATTGTGCACTATGGATTGCTGATGAAGTTTATGGCTAGAGCCCAGTGTAGGCTGCAGAGTAGCCTTTAGTACAAAAGTGCACTACAGACTTCTGAGGGAGTACATGATTTTAACCCAGTGGTACGATGTATATTAACCTTTTGTACTATTGTGCACTACTGACTGCTGATGGAGTACATGGCTTTAACCCAGTGATACGCTGTATATTAGCCTTTCATACTTTTGTGCACTACGGATAGCAGAGGAAGTACATGCCTTTTACCCAGTGGTACGCTGTATATTAACTTTTTGTACTATTGTGTACGTCGGACTTCTGAGGAAGTACTGGAGGAAACAAACTTGGACCAACTGAACCCTTCCTCTCCGGCAGGACCCAAAGAATAAGACTACCACCTTTCCTGAAGGAACCCACAGAGATCAAGGGCGGAGTGCCCCAGGGATCATCACTCAGCCCCATGCTCTTCAACATCTACATGGCCCCCCTTGCCGCCATCGTCAGACAGCACGGTCTCCACATAGTCTCCAACGCCGACGACACCCAGATCATCCTCTCCCTCACCAAGGACCCCGTCACCACCAGACCCAGCTTTCAGGAAGGAATGAACGATGTCGCAACCTGGATGAGCAGCAGCTGCCTGGAGCTCAACTCAGAGAACACAGACGTCCTCGTCCTTGGACCCTCCCCCCACTGCATGGGACACCACCTGGTGGCCCACCACCCTCGGCAGCCCTCCCACCCCCACTGACCACACCCGTAACCTCGGCATCATACTTGACTCCTCCCTCTTCATGACCCGACAGGTCAATACAATCGCCTCCACCTGCTTCAACACCCTCCGCATCCTTTGCAAGACCTTCAAATGGATCCCCCCGAATCAAGAAAAACAATCACCCACACACTCATAACCAACAGACTGGACTACGGAAATGCCCTCTATGCTGGAATCAACAATTCTCCGCTCCGCAGACTTCAGACCATAAAGAACACAGCAGCCAGACTCGTCCCCGGCATTCCCCGACAAGAACACATCGCCCAACACCTACAAAACCTCCACTGGCTCCCCGTCGAGAATAGAGTAACCATCAAGATACTCACATACACCTTCAAATGCATCCACAACACCGGACCCCAATACCTCAACGAGAGACACACCCAAGAGAATACTCTGATCTGCCAACCTCACCCTCGCCAAAACCCCGCGCATCCGCAGAGCCAGAACAGGCGGAAGGGCTTTCTCTTACATCGCGGCCAAGGCCTGGAACGAGCTCCCAATCGACATCAGACGCGCCCCTTCTCTGAACATCTTCAGGAAGACACTCAAGACCTGGCTCTTCGACTGAACGGAGCAGCTTACCTCCCCCCCAGCGCCTTGAGACCCTCTCGGGTGAGTAGTGCGCTTTACAATTCCCTGATCGATTGATTGATTGATTGAACCCTGACAACTACAGACCAACTACAAATGGGACTTTGCTGGGCAAACTGATAGAAAAAGCAGCATTCGCCCAAATGTCACTATTCATTGAAGATAATGCCATATTTTCAGACTTCCAAACGGGATTCTGTACAGGAAGAGGCACAGAATCTGCCCTCGTTGCCATCTGGAATGACCTGAAGAACACAATTGATCAGAACGGGGTTGCTGCACTACTTCTTTTGGACCTCTCGGTTTCCTTTGACATGGTTGACCATGACACTCTGATACAAAGACTCTACGAAGCCAGCATAGAGGGGACTGCTCTAGACTGGATTGCATCCTGCCTTCGCAACAGAACTGTCATCCATACCTTATCCATACCCCCCCCTTTCTCATTCAAACTGTACTTCACAAAAGCAGGGGTTCCTCAAGGCTCTATCATCTCGCCCATTCTTTCAACATCTACATAAAGTCATTACTGGCACTGATCAATCAATTTCACCACACGTGCTATAACTATGCAGACGACACACAAATACTCCTTAAACTGGAATGCCCCAAAGACATTGGAAACTCACCAATTTTCAGTTGTCTCAGAACGGTGGATCCCTGGATGACATGGAGCCATCTCAAATTGAATGCTTCCAAAACTGAAATAACTCACGTGTGGCAATTAGAAATATTATGACCCGCTCGCCGCCTGGCCTGATGTTCTGGAAACACCACCTAAAGTATCTAAGGAAGTAAGAAACCTCAGAATGACCATGGACTCCAGGCTATCAATGAATGCCCAAGTGGACAATCTAGCAAGATCAAGCTTTGTTACTATAAAAACTCTGCGACAAATCTTCCCCCATCTGGGATTTCCACACAAGTTCCAGGCTACCATCTCTCTTGTTCTGTCCAAACTCAATTACGCTAATAGCTTCTACCACGGATCACCTTTGACGACTATGAAAAGACTACAGCGGATTCAGAACTCGGCTGCCAGACTACTCTTACATATAAAGCCGCAAGACCACATCTCCCCTGCCTTGAAAGCCCTGCATTGGTTACCAGTTGCCAGAAGATCCATGTTCAAGCTGCTTTGTATCACCCACAAAGCGATTCATGGAACAGGACCGCTCTTCATTAGGAATGAAATCGCCAAACACAATCAACAAAGGAACCTCAGTTCTAGAGTGGCACCTTGCCTCAAAATCCCAATGTACAAGAATAAAACCATGGGTGGCACATCCTTCTCTGTTCAAGCAGCCAAATTATGGAACTCTTTACCATCCAACATAAGATCCACAGATAGCCACCTTATCTTCAGAAAACTACTCAAGAATTGGCTCTTCCCCACATAACCACCATACGCAAACAGAAATATCAAGCATATCCCTCTGTATATAAGCATTTATTTGGACTATAGATATGTACCTATATATGTGTATTGCTTTGTATAAATGTGTATAATAATCATGTTTTAAAAAATATTGTTATTTGTTAGTTCTGCTTAACGAGTGTACATATTACTGATATTTACATTATTCTATGTATTTAACATGTATATAAGTGACTGCACAAATAAGTGAATCTATTATCATAACCATTTATCAACAATTGTTCCACTATTGAATTACAAAAAAAAGACTTGAAAGCCAGAGTTTATTAAATGCATCTTTAATCTACATATACTACCTTCCTTATGCATATATATACCTTCCATGTACTTAAGTATCTATATATTTATTACTTTTCTTCTAATTCAGCATATCAAATGCACTGCTTTATTTCTCACCCTATACCGCTCTCAATATACCCTCTACCTCAACTCTCTGACTCATCTCAAACCTCTTTCTACTACTCTTTCCAATGCACTACCCTATTTCTCACCCTATACCTCTATTAATATATCCTCGACCTCCACTCTCTCATTCATCCCAAACCCCATACCACTACTATGATCCCCAAAATAATCCTTTCTAAACTCTTCCCTACTCTACCCCTCCTTGCATCATTTCATATCTCTTTTAATATTTATATCTCCCAAACAAGCCTTTCTAAACCCTTCCCTCTGACTCTTTTCCCTCCACCTCCCTTTTACTCATCTCAAGCCTCCTCCTACTGCTATGAGCTCCAAAAAAAAGAAAAAATCTAAATCCTTCCCTTTTCTATCCCTCCACTATCCTTTTCAATTCAAATAACAGACTAACATGTCCACCACTCAAATTAATTCCATATTTCACTATACTAATTCACCACTAATCCTTTATGGGCTCCGGAGTAGCATGCTACTTGCTGAAAAAGCACTTCAAC
Organism: Calotriton arnoldi; assembly: GCA_963921515.1. Lineage (NCBI taxonomy): Eukaryota > Metazoa > Chordata > Amphibia > Caudata > Salamandridae > Calotriton > Calotriton arnoldi. The sequence goes on along the minus strand of CAWUFW010016666.1, from coordinate 194,159 downwards.
ACATCATCAGTGGTAGTGATGGAGCAAGGGCTCGTAAAGAAAGAGACTTGCTCGAAAGTAATCCTCTCGTTTAACTTACTAATGAATTACTAACCGTGTCCTGTAAATAATAACACGCACCACAGAAACACACGGGTTAGCGAAGCTTGCTTATGTGTGTACTAATGAAAATAACAATGAAAACGGACTAATACAGCTTTAAACGGGAAATCTTTACCGTGCATGCGTCAACTGCATCTACGCAGTATGACGAGTTAAAGCTTGGGGGGAAATTCTAGTGCATGTGCAGAAGGCATTAAAATGGAGTCTTGAAGACTCACGTGCATGGCATCTGCTTAGCCGAAATGAAAACCAGCTATTTTACTAATGCTAATGCGGGGAAAGTATTAATAAGTAAAGAGGGTTAGAGTAGAGATGGGTGGTATACAGTGAGACCATTTATTTGTGAAAGGAACTTTTGTCTTTTTGACTTTATTATTAGTGCACATTCGGGCCTTTCGCGAATGACCAAAGTAAGCTGAGTCACGTGATTTATGCGCAGGCCCACAAGAAAGTTAACCCGGAAGGATGACCAAGGTTTTGTCAGCCGTCCAAGGACGAGAATGATGTGCCCTGAGAACAGAGGGTGAAGAGTTCAGCCAAGAAGACTTATATTCATGATTTTGAAATAATTGTTGCAAATAAAGTTTGGATATGTATGGGAACGACAGAAATGAATAAAGTTTAAGGGGATGGGTTTTGCAAACAATAGAATGATAGAATAAAAGTAATATGTAAACATGGTGTGATGATCATCCCCTTTGCCTGACCAATTAGATTTCGTATTTTCATGGTATTGAAACTTTAGTGGGTGGTACATGATGAACGAAGGATATAATTGAGGTAGTTTTAGTTAGTTAGGTAGCAGAGCTCGGGATGCTGTCTGGGAGTTCGTGTTGCTGAGATGCTGATGCTGGGAGAGATGCTGTGAGATGCTGATGAAGAAACCGAATGCAGAACCTTCTATCCTAATTTAATTGGGTTAGACAAGAAGATCGCGGAAGAAACTTGAGGAGGAAGAGAGTGTCAGAGAGGGGTGCGACGCAGCCGTCGGTATTTAGAGAGGTCAAGTATCCTGTCCTGATTCCTGCCCTGAAGTCTTTGTCTCCTGATCTATCTAGGGGGACCCTCACCAGCCCTTCGGCCAGGGGGTTGGTCTTCACACCATCCTTGGTAATTATTATTTCTTGTCCGTTTGTAGATGTTCTTTTCTCTGTATCCTCTCTTTTCTGAGCATAGTTATTGCATGAGTCTGAAGTATTTTGATTGAATTTACACTCTTATGAATGAGGGTGTTTGTGCAGAAATTTTGAGATGGTTCACATTAATTTAATTTAGATAAAGATTTTAAAACTTCCCGAGTCTGTGGTTATTTTTCTTTAATTAAAAAACAGTTAAGAGTTATGTTCATTATCACCATCAATTAGCTCAACTAATGGTCCATTGACCAGAGGAAATAACTTTTTGATCAGTGAAAGGTTAGTTAGGTATGTTAAATAACTAATCTTGAGAGATATGAAAATTATAAACTTTAAGACTCCAGCGGTCTACTCGATACGGAGTGTGTTGTGATTTATGGGCCCAGGTGAGTATATGGTAGCGGAGTATCTGTTGTTAGTATACCGCTGGATCAGTAGCAAGCACTATATAAATGGAAACCTTTTTCCCTCTATCCCTCCACTATCCTTCTCAGTCCAAATAACTGACTAACATATCGAGCACTCAAATTACTTTCATATTTCACTATACTAATTCACCACTAATCCTTTATGGGTTCCTGAGTAGTGTGCTACTCACCGAAAAAGCGCTTTGACACCTCAGTAGGGGTAGTAAGCGCTATATAAATTCAATTGCAATACAATACAATAGTAGATCACATCACAGTACATGTAGGATGGCCCTGGACCACATGATGTTAGTGGTCTGGCTTAGTCAGTGTAGGTCACGACCAGATTTGAGGATAGTCAGCAGAAGTCTCCAAAAGTGTGTATTCATGTCTTTGCAGTGTTCCGCATGTGAGAACTACACATGTAGTGTGTTAATTATTGATTAATGCTTATGCTAGGTGTATACAAAATGTGTGCCAACCAAACATATATCCTAAAACAGTTATAATCTGTTTCTTCATCTATTGCATCCATACAGATCAATGCCCATGAGAAGCAAGCCATTTGGAGAACCATCACTGGGAAGGTGCGGACCCTATGGTTCTATTGCCAGCAAAGCACTTATTGCAGGATGAGGTGGAAGGACCTGAGGCACTGGACCCGGAAGATCACGGAGGTCCTGCTGAGGATATCCTTCCAACATGGATGGGGTGTGCCGGATCCTGACCCCCCTAATGGCCCGCATACTGGCGGTGGCCTACTCTGAGTTTGATCGGCAGTTGAGGGCCCGACAGCAGCTGCAAGAGGGTGAGTCCTGGTCAGAGTCATATATGTCACATTGCCAACTTTGTGTGTTACAGGCAGGTATTTTCCCCATCAATATTGGGGGTGGCCCATGTGCACTCACGAGAAGAGTTATTGGTTGTGTAGGTCTGGTAGTAAGTGCATGCTGATGTGCTTTGCCTATTGTCTTTCTGACCAGGAACACATCAGAGTTCAGTTCACTACCATTTACTGTCTTGAGCAGACGCATGGCTGAGTAAAGTGATTAATCAGCTCATGTTGTTTGATGTTGTGGGTGACCATTGTGCCAAACAGACCACTTGTCTTCAGTGTGTCAGGAACGATGCTCCCTCACTACTGTGTCTCGTGATGGTGGCCCTCTTATATGTGACACAGCATACAGTGTACTTTAGATGCAGTCACTGACAATACTTCCCCTTGGTAAGTGGGGAATGTACAGTAACATGAGAGTGCAAACATCACTGGTGCCATCAGAATTAGTGGCATGTTGGCATGTGTACCTTTCCCTGTTGTAGTATCATCTGCACTACTGTTTCATACATGATCTACATGTCTTCATAGGTTGATGTCTGATTCCATTACAAATGTGTATGTAGGTCAATCTATATTTGTAGATTGTTATTTGTGATGGGTGTACAGCTCATGTATTACCACAGACAGGAGTGTGTAGACATTGGTGGGTGGATCACACATACCCTTCGCCATTACTCAATGTCATTAGTCAGGTACAATTGATGAAGCAAAGAAGGACATGACAGGTATACTTACAGTAATTTCTCACAATGTGAATTTCCTTGCCATTAATGTGGGAGTATTCAGTTACGTGAATTGCACATGTGGATTTGTCAAGGTTCATTCACTAACTGGGGACATACATCAGGGAGTAGCATGCAGAAATTTAGGGATCATGTGTCAGTGTCTACACTCAGTAATACAATGGAATTTGTGTTTGTGAGACAAAAAGGTACTGTGATGTGCCTTCCCATTAGGACACAGGTTAAGTTTTCAGTTAGGACCACGTTAAATAGGGTGGATGATGTAGTGTAATGCACTTACACTGATGGCCTCAACTCCATTGACCACTGGTGTAGAGGTTCCGACAGCAGAGCCAGTGGGTGCACCATTACCGAAAACATGATGGTCCGCCCAACTCTTAATAGGGTGGATGAACTGTCAGTTTGGCAAACTGGGTACTCCATGTTTGTGGCAGAGTGCCCAGTAATCTGGCCTGCCAAACTCAAAATCAGGCTCTTAGTCATTTTGTTTTACATTATGGAAACTGAAAGCTCCTCTGGAAAAATACATCTTCACATGCTAATGATGGGCTGCTGAACGCTTTTTCCAATTGAGCTTGGGGCTATTGATGGATTGCTGCAAATATGTATTTGACTCCATGGATGTCTCATCAACTTCAAAATCCTGTCTTGCCTACTTGAAAAATCTGAGAACCAGAAAGAGACTCAGGCCCTCTTTATGAGTGTCCCGGTGTTATGGATAATATTTATAGATGGTAACAGGATCTGACAAATTTGAAAAAGAATTACCAATTGGGAGCTTGTCCCTAAAAAAGGGGTATCATATTTGAATTTTTGTGCTCAACACACCAACATCTGTATGTCCTCATAATTATCAGGTCTTTAGCAAATGATGGTTCAATGGTCGTAGGTTAGTCACGGGCCCCATGCTACCAGTGACATAGTTGTTTATCCTTGCACTGACAATATACAGCTCATTCCAAGGACGGACCATGTTTTTACTGTAAAGGAAGACAAAAAAGCAAGGGGCTCGGGCATATCGCCCCTTCATATATAGGCCTCACTCCAGTGGGAATGTATCACTTTGCATAACTCGTTTAATTGGCAATGCCTCTAGGCTTGTCCAGGGCTGCCCTGTCCATATCACCGGTCCATCACTGGCAGAATCATAATGTAAACCAAAATCAGCCCAGGTGAAAGCATTCACACCAGACCCACATTGTAGTAAGCAGTGTAAAAAATGGGAGCATGGTTGGTTCATGGCATCCTATTCCACTCTTAAAGCAGGCCCCTAGCATGCAGTATAGCATAGAAATGCCAGAGCTGCACAATAGCCAGTCTGACCTGATGATCACTGACAAAAGGTTTTAGTTACCAAAGGCAGAAAGTGGATGAAGCATATTAATGCCCTAATCCCTGAAGGTAAGATCTACCTGAAGCAGCCCAGCCGACTGAATCTCCATCAATAAACTGGCGCTCTTTTAAATCCATGCATACTCCCCACACGGAGCCAGCAGCACCGCATTACTTCTTCCATATCCATCCAGGAATGGAGCTTCAAGCCCCCTAATGTAATTGCCCGTCACATTTTGAATTAAAACTCAATTAATTAAAACTGCACTTGCCAGTTTAACATCAAGCCCATTTAATGAAGCAAACAGAGCGAAACAAAGGTGCATATGAACAAGATCCATATCCAATTTGTTAAAAACGCATGGTTAACTAAGAGCACTTTGTTTGTAGCTGGCAATTTCTAAGAGCTGCTTGAGTGAACTTTTTTGCAGCAAAGTAGTTAAGGAACATTTTGCTAAGTGCATACCTAGGCTAGGGCTATGAAGCAACCATATACTATATTTTACATCCTTGCTTCAAGGCAATTCTGGGAGAATTCAATTCAGGGAGATTTATTTTGGGTATGGCTACCCGCTGGGTAGGTTAAGCTCAGATAAGAAAACTAAACCAAATAAGTAGGTTTTCAGTTGTTTTCTAAAGTGGAGGAAGAGGTTGTTATTTGATCTGAGGGAGAGAGTCAAAGCGTTCCAAAGCTTGGAGGCAATAAAAGCAAAGGAAAGCCCTCCACATCAGACATTTTTCACCCTAGAGATGCTGAACTGGTGCAGACTGGTTGATCTAAGTGCTCTGTTTGTCTGATAAGGACTAATCAGTTGATGGAGGATAGAGGCCCTGTCTTGTGTTTTGCACAGTGGACCAAGCACAACGCTTTGAACTAAATCCTATTGCTAATGGGAAGCCAGTGCAATGTGATGAGTGCTCAAGAGGCCGACTGAGACTTGGGAATACCCAAGAGGATCAGGGCTGTCACGCTTGAATTACTTGAAATCTTTTAATGACTGAAAGTGGACTCCTTAAATAAAGAGAGTTCTTATACTCAAGGCCAGATAGGATCAAGCCTAAAACCAGCACTCTCCGAACTGCGACAGGTAGCCATCTTTAGGCCTGATTATGCATTTGGCGGTCCATGGGACCGCCGAACCCGTGGTGGAAGTGCAGTGACGGTCGTGTTAAGAGTGCCGTGGTCAGACTGTGAGGGGACCGCCACAACTGCTAGGGATCGGCAATCCCCAGCAGTGCCACAGCGGTCCTGAAGTCGCAATATGCTTGGTGGTGCAACTGCGGCACCACCAAGCATATTATGAGTTTCCTCCCCGTCTCATTTTTCACGGCAGTGAGCCCCCCCATGAAAAGTTTGGCAGCGAGGAAACAAAGCAGAGCCCGCTTGTGCCTCTGGGCCTGGGGATACATGCAGGGGGGCAAATGGTATGCCCCCTGTGTGCATGCACCCCCTATTCCGCACGGCATGGGCTTAACTGTCCATGCCGTGCAGGAACAGCCTTTGACGTTTCCATTGTGGTGCCTTTTTGAAAGCACCACAGTGGGAATGCAAAAGGACCCCCACCAGCCTACAAAAATACTTGTAATCTGGCAGTCAGCCAGCGGTGAGCTTTGGCAGTGCTGGAGCGGGGGGCCGGCAGCCCACTCCCACACCGGCAAAGTCGTAGTCAGGCCCTAAGTGTCTTTCTGAGAGCTCACAGAAGGCCAAAGCAACTGGAGGTTATCTTCTTGGCCTGAGTACCCATGGTGAGTCTACTGTCAAGTATAACACCCAGGCTTTTTACTTCCGCCATGGGAGATGTATGGTCACCCAAGGAGGGAGTCCAGCTAAGTTGTTCCTAGAGTGATGCATTGGTACCAACCACCACGACCTCTGTTTTGTCACTGTTGAGCTTCAAACAGCTCGCAGCCATGATGGTTACATTTACTTGTGCCAAGAGGCAATGAGGGAAGTCAAAGTTTTTTGTTTTTTTAATAAAATGAAAAGAAAAAGTAAAAAATATGACTGCTTTACTTTTTTCATTTAAAGAGACACCTTCAATTTTTATTTTTGTTAAAGTCACAAGGTTTGAACAAGAGGGGTGCAAAATTTGTGTAATTTGATTTTGCGCGATTATGCAAAATGTTTGAAAAATTAAACAAAGTTGAACATAATTTCAGGATATCAAAAACTGGAATGGGTCACTGTATGTTATAGCAAAATGCATCCTTGCATCACTTTGGATGCGAAGAGGCATTTTGCACTAAAAAAAGTGATTACATTTTAATAATTTAGTATGGCTCGGAACATGATTTTAAGGAGTACCATAGAAATTTAAATACTAATGACATCAATGTACAACTGACCCTGGAATACCATCAGACCTCAATAACATTTCTTGATTAAGAACTTTTCGTTAGTGAACAAAAACTTATGACAAGATCGTACAGAAAAAGGACATCTAGTAACAGTATCCTTCACTTCAATTCAGGACATTCCTACAACCAAAAATAGAATAACCCATTTGGGGAATTGATCAGACTTAAGCGAAAATGTACTACACTAGCACATTATCAAGAGGCTGAGAAATTGTTGGTAGGCAGATTACAAGAACATGTCTACCCACAAAGAAAATTAACCAATTCTGTCAAAAAAACTCATAATATTCCAAGACATACTCTTCTTACTCTTCTAATCTTCTAACTGACAAAAGTAAGCCTCTAAGAGGGAAGGAATCTCAATATGAAAAGAGATTCTTAACATGATTTAGTGCTGAGAATTCTAAGAGTACACAAGGATCTGTCTCCTATATTTAAAAAAAACACTAGTAGCTTTCAAAAAGGCAGACACCCTCAAAAATATCCTCATTCCTATTGACACGATAAGATACAAGAGAATGAAATCTGAGGGTTGGCTCAAAAACAGAATCTTAGGCTGCTTCAAATGCAGCAAATATGTTTGTTGGAAATACATCGCTGACAAAACTAAGGAATTTTGGAACTATGATGTGAGCAAAAAATTCCATAAATGATCATTTATCAATTGCCTTTCCATCTTTTGTGTCTACTTAATCAAATGTGGGTGTAGGAAACAATACGTAGGATCACCGATATGCCCTTTAAAAGAAAGGTTGAAAAAATATCAGAAATACTGTGTTATTTAACATTTCCATGACAATCATAAGATTGATGAAATGTCTAAAACATCTGCCATAGGTATTGAACAAGTTATAGCACACCATAGGGGTGGTGATTAACCCTGGGCGTTAAAATCCGCTCCGCTTGCGGAGTTTGCGGATTTTCGGCAACTCCCCGTTCCGCGTAGAATGCGGAGTTACCAAAAACTCAGCGATCTGCGGCGTAGCGGAGTTGTTTCCTTGTTCGCGCTTTCAAAATGCATTTTCGCGCACGCGGTAGCGACTTACCGGGATCCCTGCGCTCGCCGACGAGATTTCCTATCCGTTCACCACTAGATTTTGGTAGCCGGCCGCACGATCCAGCGAGAGTGTGCGATCGCGAACACGTCATTCGGACATCCGGCGGAAGTTCGGTGAAGCTCGCGATGCCGAACATGCAGAAATTGCAATCTTGAGAAGAATATCTCTCGAGCAGCATAAAACCTTCTCGAAAATGATGATTTGGATGAAAAAAACTCCTCATATTGACATTTGGCTGTACTTTTTTGTGCAAGGAGTCGTTTTTCTTTTTTATTTATATTTTTAAGGGGAAGGAAGTGCCCCAGAGTCTCCAACTTCCTGTTCCTGTGCAGCAGGCTCCTCCCAGTGCTTTGTCCATGTCCTCTTCACTTTTCATTTGGATTTGGAGCTGGAAGGATCACTCTTTGTGTCTGCTGCATCATATATCATTGGTTTTGAGGACTTTTGGATTTGAGATTTTACAATTAAGTTGGAGAATTGGTGTTGTTTGTTTGATTGGGGCATTGCAAGTTGCAACTACAATTTTTTGCACTTTTCATCAGTTTTTTAAAATTTATAGTGGGTAGCCAGTAGGCCCAGAGCTACTCATGGGTGTATGAAACAACTGTCTCTGTGGTGTCTGTTGAATTTAAACATCATTTAGGGCAGGGATGGCATTGGATTGAATTGCAAAATGTGTTTTTTTGTTGGATGTGTGTGGTGTGGTTGTTGTGTAACTTGCAAACCTTGTTTAGCCCTGTGGATTTTCGTTTTTGCATTTTTGCATTAAAGCTGTGTTGTTTAGCATGCCTCCTTTGCCTGGCCATTATAGGCCTGTTTGAGTTCATTGTTTTCCAGGCCTCCTGCTTGTTGTGACTGTGACTGACCATGTGGCTGGTGGCCATTTTGTGGTGGTAGTTTAGTAGTGTGCTGCTTTTACCATATAGGCCTGCATGTCTTTCCTTTGTTCCTCTTGGCCTATGCTTTTTGTTGTTGTGGCCTGGCCATGTGGCTGGCGGCCATTTTGTGAAGCCAGGCAGTGTGCTTTTGCCATAGGCCTGCATTGTCTGTCTTCCCTTTCTTGTTGTTGTGGGTGGCCTGGCCATGTGGCTGGTGGCCATTTTGTGGAGCCAGCCAGTGTGCTTTTGCCATAGGCCTGCAAGCTTGTGGCCTAGTCTGCCAATATAGGCCTTTCAGCCAGTAGGCCCAGAGCTACTCATGGGTGCATGAAACAACTGTCTCTGCGGTGTCTGTTGAATTTAAACATCATTTAGGGCATGGATGGTATTGGATTGAATTGCAAAATGTGTTTTTGGGGGGTATTTCACTGTTTTGGTGTGTGTTAAATAAATGCCTTTGTTGGATTGTGTGTGTGGTGTGGTTGTTGTTGTGTAACTTGCAAACCTTGTTTAGCCCTATGGATTTTCGTTTTTGCATTAAAGCTGTGTTGTTTAGCATGCCTCCTTTGCCTGGCCATTATAGGCCTGCTTGAGTTCATTGTTTTCCAGGCCTCCTGCTTGTTGTGACTGTGAGTGACCATGTGGCTGGTGGCCATTTTGTGGTGGTAGTTTAGTAGTGTGCTGCTTTTGCCATATAAGTCTGCATGTCTTTCCTTTGTTCCTCTTGGCTTACTGCTTCCATCCCCTTTGCCAGCTCCCTGAATGACGTGATGCGCAAATTAATGCCAAACAGGTTCCACTTCCAATACATTTGTATTTTTGTTTTTGTTCTTCTTCTTTCCTATCCTTCCTGAGTGTACACAGTATACCATGAAAGCCCTTGTTGTCAAAGTCTCACAAATGGCTACACTGTTGTTTTGTTTTTTGTAATAACTGAGTTAATAAAATTTAATAATATAAGTTATAACACTAATAAGTGTGACCACCACACCCTAAGTTATGTATTATATTTGTTTGTTTGTACTAGTAGTAATTGAACCACAACAACAAATGCAACATTTCACTGATGTTCTTCTGGCTTCTTTGCTTTTAGGTGCACAAAAAACTGAGGAGGAGGTGTCATCATCATCACCCGTTGTACTGCCAGACAGAAGTCCTGCTGCGCACGACGTCACGTCACGTGTGACCACAGACATCTCTGCAACTCGTGCAACTGCGTCCTGCTGACATCTGATGAAGATGGCCCCAAAGAAAGGTACCAGGTCCTCCAGTACCAAGAAAGTTGCCAGTGAGAAGAAGGAACAGTAGAAGGAAGTGGCACTTACCAATACTGGTGTGCCGCCCAAGATGTTTTTTGGGAAACAAAAAACTACGCCTGCATCAACGGTGTCCGGGGACCAAGCTGGGAGCAGCACCTCCGCATCAGCGGGCCCAACCTAGGCCCAAGCCCATGAGTGTCGCAGAGGTAGCCAGTCTACTTGCGCAAACGCCAACAAGCAGTGATGTTGAAATTGACTTATCGTTATCTCAAAGTAGTACCCAATCAACACAGGCGGAAACTCAGCAGATAAGTGGGCAACAACAGCCGGAACAACAGCCGGAACAACAGCCGCAACAACAGCTGCAACAACAGCCGCAACAGCAGCCGCAACCACCGCCCACAATAGTAGTTGTTTCTCCCGAAGTAGGGGCAGTTCAGGAAATCGAGCTTCCTGCAGAGAAAGAAGAAGAGCAAGCCACTCTTTCAGAAGATCCATTGTCTTCCAGATTCCCAGCAAGGAAAAGGAGGGTTAGTCCATCAACTTCTTCTTCAAGCCCCCCTTCTGAAGATCTAGATGTCACTTGGAAGCCACCAGCTAAGTCTGAGAGTGAGGCACGCCACAAGACAAGGCTAGGGAAAAGGAAGATTCCAGAAAGCCTTAGAGTTATGGAGGTAGATGTAGAAGAGGAGGATGATGACGAGCCAGTCATCATGAACATCACTCCCGCCCCAGTGGAGATGGAGACCGACATTATTATTACCCCATCCCAAATTGATGTGAGGGATGTGGCACGGATACCACCAACACAGGTAACACCAACACCACCTCCAGCTTCCATATTTGCATTTCCAAAGGCCCGGCAGGGACCTACATCCAGCACAACCACCACCTCAGTAGGTAGTGGTACTGTAACTGCACAAATGAGTCAAATTCCAGGCACACCCTCCAGTTCATCCGGCATTGCAAGTTGCACCTCCAGCAGCGCAAGAAACTTCACCTCCCCAGTTTGGGACTTCTTTTCGGTCAGCAGTAAAGAGGAGAACGTTGCTATATGCTCAATTTGTCGACAAGGTGTTAGTCGGGGTAAGCTTGGTACAAACTATGGTACCGGAGGCCGAACAACCCATCTGAAAAAACACCACATAATCCAGTGGGAGGCGCACCTTAGCGCCCAAAAAAGTAAAACTGCACCCATTGCTGTTGGTGGGGATGAAGAAGTAGAAGAAGATATGATCGCAGTGGAAGGTGAACAAGAGGGAGACATTTTCTCTGGTACACAAAGTAGCCCTGTCCCCAGCAGTGCAGTGGTACCACCCACATCCTCAGCAACATCTCAGTGGCATCGTAGTAAGAGTCAGGCTGAGACACCAAGGCAACAGAGTACCGCAATGAAAAAAAGTGCGTTGTTGAGCCTAACAACATCTGGGTTCAAGAAGTAACCTGCATCAGCGGCACCTGAAAGGAAAAAAATCCAGCCTACCATTGTCAGCATGCTTAGGTAGGAGGGGCAGTACGAACGCAACCACCCAACGGCACGTTTGTACAATGCAAAGCTGGCGAAAATGTTAGCGCTGGACCTTCTCCCTTTTTCTTTTGTGGAAGGGGTGAGTTTTCTGGAATTTGTGACAGCCATCTGCCCAAAATGGAAGGTTCCTAGCCGGTCCTATTTCGCCAGAGTTGCTGTTCCAGCACTACATCACGACGTGCTGGAATTGCTTGGACAAGCTTTGCAGCAGAGTGCTGTTCACAACATCCACCTGACAACAGACATGTGGACCAGTTGCCAAGCCACTGATTACATGTGCATCACTGCACACTGGATCTCTTTTGTGGGGGTTAGAGACAAGATATCTGCAGCAGGTGTTGTTGTTGACACTGCTTAGATTTTTAATGGTACTCGTAAGCATGCAACTGTAGCCATGTTCGCCATGGAGAAATCACATACTGCTGCAAACATTTTGGAAGAGTTTAACAGCAAGGTCTTTGAATGGCTGCACCCAAGCGGGCTTAACATTGGTTTTGTTGCCACGGACAATGGCAGTAATATAGTTAAGGCCATGCGCACTGGTGGCTATTTCAGGGTCCTGTGTTTGGCGCACTGCATTAACATCATAGTTCAAGAATTTCTGAAAAAGGAAGACTGAGTCAGCAACTTACTGAACACCTGCAGAAGAATATGCACACATTTCAGCCATTCTTTTAAAGCCCGGAAGCAGCTGAGGATCATTCAATGTCAGCATAGAATGCCAGTCAAAGCACTCATCCAGGAGGTGCCAACACGTTGGAACTCAACTTATTACATGCTTGATCGTCTGTTTGATCAGTACACACCAATCAATGAATATGTCATGCAAAGACTAGAGGATTTCTACTGTGAAAGGCATGACCATAGAGATGGACCAATGGGGCCTAGTTAAATGCCTGACAGAGATGCTACTTCCTTTCGAGCTCTTCACACGTGAAGTCAGCAAGGAGGACTGTACTATGGGCCAAGCTATCCCATTGTTGCACATGCTAGAGGAACAGCTGAAGGTGGTGTCTGAAACGTACATAGGTGTGGAGGAAAAAAAAGAAGCATATGAGTTGGTGGAGAGCTTATCATTTTGCTTAGCTGAAAATACAAGGGTGCAAACTAGCATTGTGTCAGAAAAGCATTACATTTGTGCCACACTTCTGGATCCACGGTACAAATCGGCACTGAACACTAGGACATTAATTCCTTTTTCAGAAGTGGATGTTGCCCAGTACAAAACTTGGATAGCTGAGGAAGCCAGTAAATTGGAAAAGGAATGGCTGGTAATTAAAGACCCGCTACTCCACCCCACAACAAGTACTGCAGCAGGGCATCCGGCGTCAAGTTCAACTTCAGAGCCTGAGGGCAGTGCGTTTGGCTCACAGCAGTCACCAACACTATCAACAACAGCAAGAACTGGATCATCAGCCCCAGTAAAATCGGCACAGGATTGGTATCTACAACAAGGGCTTGTTAGGTCCAGTGCTGATGCAAAGGCAAAAGAGACCCAGCAAAGTGGAGCACCCCTGAGTATTGAGCGGATGGTCCAGGCCTCTCTGGATGACCCAACAGAGGTCTACATTGATCAAAATCCATTGCTGTATTGGTATGGGAAAAGGGGCCAATGGCCAGTGCTCAGCAGGCTGGCGATAAACTATCGGGCTTGCCCTGTCGCAAGTGTCTCTTCTAAGCGAGTTTTCAGTGCTGCTGGTGCCATTGTAACAGTGAAAAGGACCAGTCTCTCGCCCAAAAACGTGGAGAGGTTAACCATGATCAAAATGAATCAGCACTTTATACCACCGAATTACAAAATACGTGAATCACAGCAGGAAGATGAGGACAGCGACTTAAGTGACGGAAGTAGTGTGTTAGATGATTACCTACTTCTGGTGTAACCACCAGAGTTTGAGGACAAGCTATACTTCCCTGACAACTAGCCTTTGAACTTGTTACTTTCTTTCTTCCTTATTTACTTTTATTATTTGTGTGTGTCTCTGTCTTTCTGGTTCGAATCACAACAAATCCATCATCACCGTCTTCTCTTTTTATTGCCATATTGGAATTGCAGCTGTGTGCATTTAAATCCACTCCTCCGAGTCCTGCTCCATCCTCCTCCTGACTCACCCTAAATCAATTTCCCTCAAGCCAGATGATTGAATGGAGAATAGTACAAGAAATGTTGCCTCGTCGAGTCCCTCCAAAAGAAGTGGAACATGATGACTATAGCTATCCTTTTTTCCGAGCCGAGAGAGACTGCCCCTTAACTTAAGATGAGAAGGAACAGGTAATGAATGGCATGCATTGGACGCTGACTCTGAGTGATTGGTGTTTGTGTTGTTGTTTGTTGTGCATGAAGTGAAGTCAAAGTGTACTAATATTTAATCTACACACTAAATGTGACTCAAGTCAATGTTTCCCTTCTTCTATTTTAATAACAAAATTGTACTTCTACTGCAGGCCGATCCATTTCCTTTTTGAATATGGAATCTGGACTCACTTGGTACACTGCAGACTGAGTTGGACAACACCATGATGATGACCACAGTGACATAGTATCTTCTCAGTCAGTCAGTAGGATCGGAGATGATTGATGGAATAACTCAGGGCGTTTTTCATGAGTGGCATAAAAGAACAAGTCAAGAACAACCACAGCAGACCTACATGTCTGTGTAGTGGTGGAGTCGAGTCTCGAGTCTCACGAGTGTAGTAGTGGTATGACTGACAGCTGTGCATTGATTTAGTTACTTACTTTGGAAAATGCTATGTTGCTGTATATGTGTGCTCTGTCTGGCTCACTCAAAATCTAAGCTAAGTGGAGGTTGGGCACCGTGGCCCTGCTCTGTCCTGTTGCTGTTGTAGGTTAATGCTGGAAACAGACAACAGAGTAGACATGATTTAGCATGCCGCCTCTGAAAGTGTTTGCACTCCTCCGTAATTTATGCTTTTTTTTCCTCCTTGATTTTTCAATATCCCTTTTGTTTTTCCATCTACACTTACAGGCCAGCCTTCACCCTGTGCTAAACAAAGAAAAACAACTCACACTCACCTATCAATCCACATCCACCAGGCAGGCAGTGGCACCCAAGATTGACGGACGCAGCGTCCATGGAAGGGAGGACCAAGAAGAATGCCGAGATGCAACTCCCCAATTTGACCAGGATCATACAGTAACTTTAGTATCATCATCTTTTAAATAATTTGATTCATTTTTTAATCTTCAATCATTACAACTGTGTGTTGTTGCTATTGTTGCTCTTTGCTTATAATTGATCCCTACAGCTATTTTTTAATTTTCTTTGCTAGCTTTAAAAGGAAGCCCGGTACAACAGAACATAAAATGTATGTAATTTGGGTCTCTATGAGGGCAGACAGTCAAAGCAAATAGCATAATAATAATGAATAATATACAGCTGCCCTGTACTGTCTACTAGTCTAATTAGTAAGTACTACTTATCATTAACCATCAAGTCATCATCATGCATGCATTTCCTTTTTCTCCCTTAACAGATTTATGAATATGATGGTCGTCTGCCAAAATTGTGTGTGTGTGTTGTTGTTGTCCATGTGTACTGTTTGTCTTTGTCAAACCTTTCCCTCAAATACCCCTTCCCAACCATTCATCAAACCCTAACCCTCTTCCCCCGGGCTGTGTGATTTATATTGAGGTGTGACTAAATTCAATTTACACCAATAATTGATCACACACTTGCTGGGGCGGATGTGGTGAAAGCAACACTAATTCAATTTGAAGGCAGGGCGAGGATCTTCTTCTTCTTCTGCTTGCCCACCCATGCTCAGTATATTTGCAAGTCAATTTTTTTTCCAAAAGAACATAATCCATCATAATTAATTGCCGGCATCGATTGGATTCATCATCCTCCTTTCACAGCAATAAAGGTTACGCTTGTGTCGAGTGACTTGACACAACTACAGATTGTAACTTGTTGTTGTACTAGGCTATCCCCGCCACCATTATGTTTTATTTTACTTTAGCATTGCTAATCAGCATTATTATGGTTTATTGTTTGGCAGCATTCTTGTGTACTGTACTGTACTTCGTTCTACTACTCCTTCCAGAGTCTCTTTCAGGCAACTGACTGTCTCATTTTCTTTTTTTGCAAATGCTACTGCCAGTGTCTACTACTACCACCACTACCATGGCATCTTGGGAAACCAAACCATCATCACCATGCAGCCATCACTGTGCCTAAGTTTAAACATCAATCACAGGTAAGAGAAGAAGTTTGGGGGAGGCATAATTAATAATGGAAATTAATTCATTAATTCACACACCCACACCCTTGAGTCCAGTTGCAGAATGCATAGACTAGGAGGAGAGACTGACAGTACTAGTAGGACAAGTCACTCAGTGAGGGTACCGCATCTATCTGTCCGTGTGTTACAAAAAATTGGCAGAATATTTAAATCAAACACTGGCTGCGGCCCTGCAGCAGCAAAGGAAACCGTGTGACGTAAAAGAGTAAGCCCCCCCACAAAACATTTACATCGTATGTAAAGTTTAAGTATAAATATAATTTAATCCCCTAACAAAAATAAACTATGTAAAAAATCCCACAACACCTGACCCACCCCTCACCCTAACCCCAACCAATGTCCAAAAAGAATAGTCCAACCAATGTCCGTTCAAAAATAAAATTGTCCATATAACCCCAACTTTTCCCCAACGTGCGCCCAATGCCCACCCACCAAAAAAAGGAATAAGAAAGGGGCAATCCAACGGGATCTCTCTATCGGCGGGCTCGCAGTCGCCGGTTAACCACCAGGACCTCCTGCTTTAGTTCTTTTACCTGCTCCTCTAGGCGCGTCATTTGGAGGAGCATGCGGCGCTTAAAAGATCGACAATTGCATCCACAGGGCGGGGCAGCAGTTTTCGATGAAGTGCGGCGGGCGGCTGCCAGACCGTGGCGCCGTACCATTGGAGGAGGCTGTAGCTGCTGCTGCTGCCTCCTCCTCCTCCTCCGCCAGAACCACCAGCCGCCGGTATTCTGTACAGATGGCCTCCAGCTTCCGGCGCCGGGCCATGGCTGCCAACTCCTTCCTGTCCGGTTTAGACGATTTTGGTTCGGAAGGAGTAGCTATATCAAGAAGAAAAAAGAATATTGTAACCAATATACTCTTAGCAAAACAGTAAGACAAATTAATTCTAAACATAGTGGCACAGTAGCACTAGCAAGCACAGTACATAACATTTGTGGTATCTATCTTCCCACTTACCTTGTTGTAGCCGGCATGCCAGCTCAGTCAGCTTGTGCCCAAGACAGATACTCATGACGCAGACTCACGTTAGTTTTATTTACTACTGTCTGCATGTGGGGAAGCTGACTACTATACAATCATCTTATTTTTCTATTATGGGTGGCACTGGCCATACTCTGTTACATCAATGGCAACTGCTCAATTTCACTTTCACCCTGTCCTGACTACTATACTACAACAAGGCAGATGATATCTGATCCAAATGATCATTGCTTATATATGGGACAACATGAGGTACTTTGTTTTAATTGATTGTGTAACCATGCAGCCAATAGGCCACCATTGGCAGGCTGACACAGTCAAAAATAAATTAACATAGGTAGGGAGTGGGCCTCGGAGTCGGAGGGAGGCGCTTGATAACGACATACATACACAATATATATGCTGTGCTTAATGTAAACTACTGTGAGTCAAGGGAGCATTCTAAAAATACAACTTCTATTCTCCTTGGCTTTGCTACTCTGGCGCGGTTTCTTTTTCTTTTACATTCTCTTCAAAGACTCTTCATCCAGTGACAGTCTCCACCTATGCTATCTATGATGAATACCACCGAGGAATCCATCCATTCAAAGTAAACATGTCTATCATTCTTCCTAATCAAATCAACAAACCTTAGTTTGTTTCACCAACAGCAAACATTTTTTTTTTTAAACCACCACCCATGCTTCCTTCCTTCCTTGCTTGCCTTTGAGTTTGACCCATGAAACACCCCGGAGGATTCTTGCTAACTACCCATACAGTTTCACCCACCCAGGCAGGCATCTTTTCTTTCACCTTCCACCCATCCTTCAACCACCCATGCATCTGATTCCTATCAGCCACCTATGCATACATCCCACGCATCCTTATCTGCCAGTCATATATATTACATCTCGTCTGTCCTTCCTCCTTCCATCCTTCTTTCCCTTTTCGTTCAACCCATCCATCAAGGTCATGTGATCTGACTCTTAGTCTTCTCCATAAAACTTTCACAGCTGAGTTGAAGTCAGATAGAAGAGGCCATTAATTACTCAACTACTCCCGCCGCTAATGCTATTGCTCTAATGCTTAGTAAAGGGTGTCTTCTTCAACCGTTGTTCACAACAACTTAGTCTCTCTCAACTTACACAACACCCTTGCAGCGAGTGTGTAACTATTGTCAATAAGTAAGGAATATAAGTATAACTTACCACCGCCCGCCACTGCTGCTGGCTCACCCACCCCTGTGGCAGCTGCCGCATCCACTGGTCCCTCCTGGCTGGCGTCGCCTGCCCCGCCGCTGGCCACGGCACTGGTGGTCATGGTCGATACGCCTAGAAAAAACATTACACATTTTTTAGATGCCATATACACCTCCACCTATTTTTCACTAGCAAGATTGAAAAAAAAGTTAAAATACATACATATACCACATACATCACTACAAATTGGGTAGAGTAGACACTACTAGTAGTAGTATGTCACTCCTATCTATCAAAAATAGTAAAATATCAGGTTGGGCATTTTGTTGGTGGGAATTGTCGAAAAGCCTCTTAAGAATCAGATTAAGAAGACTAGAAGAGGCCAACCCAAAGGACTGGACTCAGTGGCTAGAGCTATTGGTGAATCTGAGTTTTAATAAAACCTTTTAAATAAAGAGTGGCCAACTGGGCAAGCTTAGCTACAGACAGACTAATAATAGTAGTTTTACAGAGAGTCATAGCAGAGGCAGTTAGAGGCAGGGATAACAAGAATTTAGAAACAGATAGTCTAGATCGAAGAAGATTTGGTAAAAATTGAATTAGGAAACGGAAATAATAGTTCGGAAAAAATAAGGTGCAGTAAAAGTTAGGGAAATATAATTATTAATATTAACAACAGGAAGACTTACTGGGGCCAGCAGCAGAGCCCTCAGTAGAGGAGCGGTCCTGGCGATCTCCAGCTGCTCCTGCCGACTCCGACCCCGTCTTCTTGCCCCTGGGTGCTGATCATGTAAGATATAATAAAGAAAGAGACAAACATTGATGATTGGTGTGAAACAAATAAAATATTTTAAAAAACGCTCCAAAAACATTTTTGGAAACAACAATTGCAATAATAAATTAATTACATACCTCAAGCACACTTATTATTTGCTTTGATAATTATGGCACGTAGAGAAATTTGCACGAAATGGGTAATACAGTCAGCACCGTCATTAAGAGAATGGATTTTATATGTTAAAAATATTTGTAGGTTAGATTGTGCCAAAGGTTTATCTAGATGGATTAAAATGTGGAGACCAATTAGGGAGATGCTTTCAGAAGAAGCCATGTAAGGGGGACTCATTAATTGGAAAATGTATAAAGAGGAGAAGACAAAGTAAAGTCCAATGATTAAGGCACACTAAACCTGGCTGGAGTGTAGTCAGATCGAATAGAGCTCCAGACGCATAGTTTAACAAGGCCTTGGCTTCCTGGGCAGAGGCAAAGTGCGGGTCTCCCCAATCAATATGCACATAGCCCTAGCCATACGCGAATGCCATGTATGAGGACAAAAAAAAATGTAAAAAAAATTATTGACCTATCTAATTTGATCGACTGGTAGTATCGCGGGATTCGCGGACCGTCTAGTTATTATTTATGAGCACTAATCCAGTGTTCCATTCTGGTTCCATTCGCCCAGGGTTAGTGGTGATAGAACACAGAGACTATGAATGCGTGAAACCTGGTGGATCGAAACATTATGCACTGTAGATTTCGGCGTGAACATTGACAGGGAATTTCATACTATGTTGTAGATAACTGTTCTGGGCTGTGTATGATTATACGTTTCTGTAATTCTTGTTTGTATATTAACAAGAGTTAGGTTTTATTTGGGTTGAATAAATTGAGGTTCTTTGTGATTGATTTCTTCCTTTAAGGGAGGATAGGATCTTCAGAAATTCCACAAATAGTATCTTTGTGTCATTTCTTTTTGGTTTATTTTTTAGATCATCACAGTGTCCTCATCAATAGCATGCTTAGCGAGTTAAGCTATGTGACTGTGATCCAGCGGCGTGCTAGCAACAGATACTCCACTACCATATACTCACCTGGGCCCATACAAATCGCTTCCACTAAACACCAAGTAGACCGCTGGAACTTTTAGTTTTAATGATTTCATACCTTAAGATCTAGTTATTTCTTCTCCAACTAAACCTTTCACTGATCAAATAGTTCTTTCCTCTGGTCAATGGACTATTAGGTGGAACTAGTTGATGGTGATAATTAACATAACTTATTATACATTTCTCGATTAAAATGAAATAATCACAGACTCGAGAAGTTTTAAAATCTTTATCTAAATTAGTTGTTTGTGAACCATCTCAAAAACGTTTCAGTACAAACACCCTCATTCGCAAGAGTGCCAATTCAATCAAAAATTCAATAGATATAATAATTCAGATCCACACAACAACTATGCTCAGAAAGAAGAGGATAGAGAGAGAAGAGCATTTATCAAGACGATGAATTTATAATTACCAAGTATGGTGTGAAGACCAACCCCCTGGCCAAAGGGCTGGTAAGGGTCCCTTGGGATAGATCAAGAGACAAAGACTTCAGGACAGGAATCAGGACAGGATAGTTCACCTCTCTAAATACCGACGACTACATCGCACCCCTCTCTGACACTCTCTTCCTCCTCGTGGTTCTTCCGTGATCTTCTTTCTTACCCACCCAAATTAAGTAGATGGTTCTGCATTCAGTTTTCTTCATCTGTGTCTCAGAGCTCCAGCACCACCCCAGCACCGACAGCATCCCGAGCTCTGTATTGTCTCTGCTGCTTCCGCTCCCAACAAGCTAGCTAAACTAACTAACTAAACTACCTCAATTATACCTTTCTATTACCATGTACCACCCATTAGTGTTTCAATTTTACAAAATACTAACTCTGATTGGACAGGCGAGGGGGTGATGATCATCACACCATGCTTACATTTCACTTATTTCTTTAAACCATTGTTTCAAAACTCCTCCCCTCAAACTTTATTCCCCCGCTTCCTTTCCCATACATCTTCAAACTTTATTAATACAAATGTTGCGATCTCTTGAATAAAGTTCCTTCATATGAACTCTTCACCCTCATGTTCTCACGGCACATCTTCGCAGGCCTTGGACGCTTGACAAATCCTTAGTCATCTTTCGTACCTTCTCGCCAGGGCGCATGCGTTGCGCAACGTCAGTCTGCTTGACTCAGACAAATTTGACAGGCCCAAATACGCACTAATAATAAAGTCAAAAGGAAAAATGTTATTCTCAAAAATAAATGATTTCACTGTATACCACCAACCTCTACTCTAGCCCATACCCTTTATTATTTCCCTTTCTGCATTTTGCAACTTCTTTTCAAATTTCAGCAAGCAGGTGCCATGCATGTGAGTTTTCAAACGGCCATTTTATGGTTCTTTGCGCAGGCACCAGAATTTCCCTCCAAGCGTTAGTACGTCATACTACGTAGATGCAGTAGACGCATGTGCAGTAAAGATCCCGTGTTAGAATGCATCTTAGTCCTTCGTTCATGTTATTGCAGTTAGTAAACACATAGGCAAGCTTCATTTTCTCCCGCGTGTAAAGGAAATGTGTAATATTAATCACAAAACACGTTGTTAATAATTCGTTAGTGAGTTAAACGAGAGGATTGCTTCCGAGCAAGTCTCATTTACGAGTCCTTGCTCCATCAATCCCCTCTCTGATGGCATATTAAGCCATCACAAAATTACCCATCCAGCCCAGATACCAACTTTAACACTTCTCAGTTTTCTCTATTTCTCCTCTCAAATTTTCATCAATAATTTTGTTTCCTTCTAAATCTCGCATCTCTTATGATTTGACCTGCCTTTCATTTCTTCCAAACATATTTCATCATATTTTCTCTTTCGTTTCTGTCCCTTTCCTTTTCTTTCCAAGTGTACTTTTTCTTTCGTACCTTTTCTACAACATCTATATGTAATTATTATTAACATCACTACCGTTATTATCATAACTAATGGTATTATTATTTGACCTAGAAAACTTTTCCCAAAATCAACAAACCATTTCCCTATTGATGTTATACTTTTTGTTAGTTTTCCCCACACACTGTCAACCTCCAGTTGGGTCAAATCTTTATGCATTCCCGTAATCTTTTCAATATATCCTTTAATTTCTCTGCTCTTGTCTGGAATAGAAGTGCAGCAATGTTGAACTTTCAACATGCCACAGACTCCACCTTCTTTTGCTAACAATATATCAAGAGCAAGACGGTTCTGTAAAACCATAGATCTAATTGCAACCATTTCTGTGTTCATCATTAGAAATCCTCCTGCAGTGTCTGTAGAAAGACGATCAACTATGGTTGATAACTTACAAATTTTCTGTGAATTTAGAATGACTCCAACTGAGGGTATCAGTGCACTAAAGATGTCTCCTACAATTTCAGAAACACTAGCTCTTCTTCTACGTGTTAGTCCATTAGAATTTCCATTGGTTCCTCTGATTTTATCTACATGATACATTTTTGGAAAAACTATTCCAAAATAACAGCTTCCGTACCATTTTGCAGGTAACCTATAATAGGCATTGCTCCCACAAACATAATACACTCCTGGAAACACAGGATCAGTTCCCCCTTTTAGTCCCCATCCTCCTAATATTAGGAAGTTATGTTCACATTCACTGGAACCAATGTAATTATTGTTATAATCTGTCTTTAATCTATGGAGGCAGAATTTTCCCCTTTTCACAAAGTCCAGGGACATCGCAGCATGAGCCTTGCTACTTGCATAGATTCCCTCCGTCCCAACCCATGGAGGTACATGGTTTTCTGTGTAGTTGCCTTCCTCATTAAATCCTGTCTCCTTTCTTCTACTAAATTCAAAAAGTCTTTTTCTTCTTTTCTTAATGTACATGTTAGATTATCTTTGTGTGCCTGAACTAAATCTATTGAACTCATCGTTATGAAAAATTCACCCATAAACTGTCATTTTTACTACTAGTTACTGGATTCATATCCTTTCTAATAGGTAATTCAGAAAATACTACATCTATATCTGAATAAAAATATTGAAGTTTCCCTGCAGCATAAAATAAACTTGACAAAATACTACTTGACACACCATAGGTTAAGGGTATATGGTGATACGTCATTCCTTCTGATACTGATGAGGGTAACTTCATACACACGTAGCAGTTATTAATCTCCATAGTACTAACATATTGAAATAACAACTTAATAAACACATTAGAGGACGTATTATAGTCTGATTCATTATGATAGTTTGCTTCATCTTCTACCCCTATTTCTATTTCAGTTTCTCTTATTCTATCCACCTTAACATTAGTATCTGTGTTATTCTTGTCACTTGTTTTCATTATAAAAGGTACTCCTACTGTTAAGAATAGCCATCCTAATGCTGCTAATAAAATACTACAAAAACAAAATCTAAAACACTTTCTTTTTAGTCCACACTTTGGTTTTCCGGTAACTTCAGTTTCCGCCATTTTATTCCTGAGAACATTTCTTTTCTCTTGTCTTTTTCTTTTTCAGTCTTAGCCTTCCTTTTTGTTCTTAAGGAGGTTTCAATTGGCTTTCATCAATTTGTGCAATATGGACCTCTTCTGTCTCATCAGACAGATCCAGGGACTCAAATTCCTCGAGTATAACGTATGTCCACTCAGGAGCCTTGTATCTCCTGTTTAAATTTCTCAATCTTGGACTTCTTCGAGTTATTTTCGCTAAGGTTTGTTTAGGTCTTGTTTGACTTGTGACTTCGTTCACTTGTTCTGGTCTCTTTTCAGATTTTCTCAAGTGATATTTTAGTTTCTTTACTCCAGTTGGCCAATTGTCTCCTCTCCTGACTCTTTTGATTTGTACTGCGCTTTCACCTTCCTTGTCTCTTTGTAAAATTCTTTTTATTTCATTTATTTTAGGCACAATCTGTTCTGTTTCTCTGTTTTCTGTGCTTGTACCTTCTTTTGCTTCCTCCTGCTCAGGTTCTACCGTATTTTGTTCTACTTCTTCCTGAGCTTGTTCTTCTAATTCTATCTGACCCTGTTCAGGTCTTACTTCTAACCTTTCTTCTTCTGCCTGAACTTGTTCTTCTAGCTCTATCTGGTCCTGTTCAGGTCTTAATTCAAACTTTTCTTTTTCCGCCTGAACGTGTTCTTCTATTTTTTCCTCCTCAGGTTTGTTTGTGTTTCTTTCTATTTTCACCTGAGTGTGTTCTTTTTACCCTGTCTCTTCCTGACTACTTTCCTGTCTTTTCAGTTCTGTTCTTCTTCTGGTTTCAATAGCATCATCAATTATTTCAATCACTGGGATCCATTCTTCCTGACTTATCTCACGCTGTTCGTCATATGGTTGTCTTTCAGAATCTATCACTCTAGATTCTTCAATTTCACAATTTACAACTCCTGACGCTTCAGCCTGCTCAGTCAGTGGTGGCTCTTGTTGATCTGATGGGCTCGGAACTCTTCTGGTATGGCTGGCATGAATCCAATTGGGCAGACCTGCACACTTCACTGCTGTGGTAGTGACTAGTATGACTTGCCGTGGCCCGTCCCACCTTGGTGCTAGACACGACTTCCTTGCGTGTTTCTTCACTAGCACCCAATCTCCAGGATTCAAATCATGCGCTTGGTCTGGCTGTCTTTCAACTGCGTCTTCTCCAACCTGGTGAGAGATAGAACGCATCATTTCAGCCAATCCTTTGCAATAGTCCAATACCAGATCATCAGTTATACTCATTAGTTTATTTCCAGGAATAAATGCCTGTCTCATGGCTCTTCCCATGAGAATCTCATGTGGGCTCATTCCTGTTTTTCTGTCTGGAATGCTTCTGAGACCCATCAATACAAGAGGTAATGCATCTGGCCATTTCAGCTTTGTGGATGCACACACCTTTCCCAATCTTGACTTGATTGTGCCATTCATTTGCTCAACAACTCCAGAAGCCTCTGGACGATAAGCACAGTGCAGTTTCTGTTCAATGTTAAACGCAGCACAGATTAATCAAATTATTTCATTATTAAAATGAGGGCCTCTATCTGATTTCAAAGTGACCGGAAAACCAAATCTCTGCACTAACTCCCTCAACAACAATTTTGCAACTGTAAGACTGTCATTTCTTCGAGTTGGATAGGCTTCCACCCATCTTGAGAAAAGGCATACTATGACAAGTACGTATTTCAGTCCATTGCATGGGGGTAATTCAATAAAATCTAACTGTAATCTGGTGAAGGGTCCTTCTGCCTTTCCGATCTTTCCCCAGCTTACCACTGTCTTTCTACCTGGGTTCTGCTGTTGACAGGTTAAGCATCTTTGGCAAAGGCTCTCTGCGACTACCCTGAACTTCGGATTATACCAACTCTGTCTGAATAGCCTGATCATTGAATCTCTCCCTATGTGTGTTGCTCCATGGTACACTCTCGCCATTTTTGAAAGCAAACAATCTGGCATGACTGGTCTTCCATCTAAATACACCCATACCTCATCATGTGGTCTCTTTGTACAGGCTGCCTTTATCCAGATTTCTTTTTCCTTTTCCTCAACTTCTTCCTGCAATTGTTTAATCTCATCCCATGTTTCTGGTACTGAGAAGTACATAAGTTGGCATCTGGTTTCACCCGTTTCAATTTTTCTGTTTATGGCTACTGCATTTTTAGCACAGTATTTGGCCACTTGGTCAGCATAATTATTGCCAGCAGTCACATAGTCATTTCCTGACTGATGTGCAGCGCATTTTACAACTGCTATCTCTTTTGGCAATTGTAATGCTTCCAACAAATCCTTTACATTTTTGCTGTTTTTGATAGAAGATCCTGAAGAAGTCAGAAATCCCTTTTGCATCCAAAGCTGGCCAAAGTCATGCACAATCCCGAAACCATATTGGCTGTCCTTAAATATGGTTACTCTCCAATTTTTCCCCTTTTTGCCTGCCATTGTTAAGGCAACCAATTCAGCTACTTGTGCAGACTTGACCCCAGGTAAACAGGATGCTTCAATTACCCCAGATATTTTACAAACAGCATATGCAGCACTTAGTCCTCCTTCTTGTGTCCTAAGGCAGGAACCGTCTACAAATAACTCATGGTCAGCCTCTTTCAAAGGAGACTCTCTTATGTGCGGGCGGGCTTCGTGCATAACTCAGTCACGTCCAATCTATCATGATCACTTTCATCTTTCACTTCTTCATCGCAGGGGTCTGGTAATAGGGTGGGTGGGTTCAGGATCGTACACCTTATCACAGTCACGTTCTCAGTTCCCAAAATCACTCTTTCGTACTTTGTCAAACGACTAGGGGTGAGGTGCTGTGTTCTTGTTCTTGTCAAAAGAATCTCAACCGAGTGTGGAACAAAAACTTTTACCGGATGTCCCATCACTATCGACTCACTTTGCTCCAGACTCATACAAGTAGCAGCTACTGCTTTTAAGCAGCCAGGCAATGCTGAAGCCACTGGGTCCAATGTGGCTGAAAAATATGCCACTGGACGTCGACTCAATCCATGTCTCTGTGTTAAGACTGAAAGTGCACAATTTTCTCTTTCACAACAGAACAAAGCAAAGTCTTTTGAATAATCAGGCATGCCCAAAGCAGGAGCCTCACACAAACAATTTCTTAGTCTCACAAATGCCTCTAGGCAGTCATCATTCCAATCAATCGGATCTTTTGCTCGTTTCCGGATCATCTGTATTAATGGTTTCGCTAACATAGAAAAACCATTAATCCATTGCCTACAGTATCCAACCACTCCCAGAAACATTCTCATTTCTCTCTGAGTCTGTGGCAATTGCATTTCTTTGATTATTTTTATTCTTTCCGGTGTCACTTTTCTAACTCCTCTTTCTATTTTATGCCCTAAATATCTAACTTCTTGTTGACAGAACTGTAACTTTTCTGGAGACACCTTGTGTCCTCCTTCAGCCAAATGGTTCAGTAATGCAATTGTATCCGTGACACAATCTTCTCGTGTTTTTGATGCCACCAATAGGTCATCAATGTACTGAACCAGAACAGAATTTCCAGGCATGATCAACGATTCCAACCACTTTTTCAAAATCTGATTAAAAATTGAAGGACTCTCTGTGTACCCTTGAGGAACACGACACCATGCGTAAATACGATCTTCAAACTTAAACGTAAAAAGATACTGGCTGTCTGGGTGCAAAGGAATAGAAAAGAACGCTTGGCATAAATCAATTACTGTAAACCATCCTGCATTCCAGGGTATCTGATAAAGGATCACTGCTGGATTTGGCACAATTGGACAACAGGGAATTACAATTTTATTTATTTTCCGTAGGTCTTGCACTATTCTGTACTTTCCGCTAGGCTTTTTCAGTCTCATTATTGGCGAATTACAGGGACTACCCATCACCTCTTTTAAAATACCTTGTTTAACCATTCGTTCAATTTCTGGAATAATTCCTGCTTTTACTTCTGGACTCATTTTGTACTGTCGGGTATTTGGATACACTGCACCTTCTTTCACTGTCACTTTAACTGGGTCTATATTTGTCATTAGCCCAATGTCTTTTCCTGTAAAATCCCACACTTCTGGATTGACTGTCGTTCTTAACTCTTCTGGCAATTCATTCTCGGTTATTAATGAAAACATTTCATCTACTTCTGTTCCCTGTTTGGCCAGCATCATCTTATAAACAACGTCCTCATCGGGGGTTTGGAAAGCAACACCATCCGGTGTACAATAGATCGTGCAATTCATCTTGCACAAAAGATCTCTTCCCAACAGATTTACTGGACTGGAATCGCAAACTACAAATCGATGCATTTCTTTGAAGTTCCCAATGTGCACCTCCATTGGTTTTGTGATTGGGGTTCTAATCTGTTGGTTAGATACGCCTACAACTTGGATTGACTCTCCCGAGAGGGGTAGGTTTGGGATGTCTGCTGTTCTCACAGTAGACCTGGTAGCACCAGTATCCAATAGGAAAGTAATGTCTTTACCTTCTACTCTCCCATCAACAAATGGACCTGACTGATCTACCGGCAAGGATGTGCGAAGCACGCACTCCTCTTCCTCCCCCCTCAGGCACCGTCATTGTGCGGTATCCGAATGTTTTTCATCATTCTGTAAAAAATATTGTGCAATTGTTCTATTATTCTTACCACTTTCTCCTTGAACTCCGGTGTTCGCACTGAAACTTTGATGGTTCACAAAATTTGGCATAGGAGCTGGTGGCACCTGATATTGTGGAGTAACTACCTGTTGCTGCTGATTCATAAGTACCACATTCTGCATCTGTGGGATTAAATTTTGATTTGGGCCATTATTATTATTATTATTCTGAGTACTCTTACACTCGTTCTTCCAATGTCCAAGCTTTCCGCACGCATGACAAGGAAACTTCTTTTTCGCTTCTTCTCTGTCCATTCGCCCCTTAAATTTATTACCATTCGCTCCTTGATTATTCTGACTCTGTTCTTTCACTTGATTATTATTTTGGTCATTTACTTTCTCTTCTTGCTGCTCTGCCAATTTAACTTGTGCCCACATCATTTTCTCTTTTAGCTTCCTACGCCTGGCCTCAATGTCATCTCCGCAATATTTCGCGTACTTTAGAATCTCATCCACTGTCTTGCTTTGCCAACACAACATGTGCTGCTGTATCATCTGACTGATTTCTGGTTTCAAGCCATATACAAACCGATACACAAAATGTCCCATATCTTTGTCACCAATATTCTCAAAACCACTATACTGCTTAAACACCTGCAATAACCGTTCATAGTACGCATGTACAGATTCATTTGGTTCCTGTGTTGTTCTATCTATTTTTACCCAATCTGTTTCTTTAGGAGGGATTTTCCCTTTCAAATACGTAATCACTTGGTGATACTTTTTCATCACTTCCTCCGAAGGTGCTCCTGTTTTTGCATCTCTAGGATACTCCTCATTAGGCCAATCAATTGTGATCTTACATTCTGTCCATAAATCAGCAGGTACCACTATATCAAATAGACCATCCAAGTCTTTCAATAACACCTTTGAAACCTTCACAAACCTTTCTACCTGTTTGTACCACTCAACTGGTTTTTCTCTCAGTTTTGGAAAATCATTTGTAAATGATAAAATATCTTGTCTACTCCAAGGGACATGAACATATCCACCTCCAGGAACCTCTCTCATCGGACACAATTTTTCCACTTTTCCTGATTCTCTTACTGGAAATGCAGCTGCTGCTTCTCTCGCTTGTACTTCCTCTTTCTTTCTTATCCATCTAATTCTCCATTTATCAATGTCTCCCCACTTTCGCAAAATGTTCATTAATTCCTTTATCTGTAGTCTCTTTCCAGAAGCATTTACACTTTCTAAATCTTTATCAGTAAAATCCACTCGATAGGGCTTCTGTAACAACTTTGATTTCCCTATGTCTATTCCAATCTCTGAAGCAACTTCAGTCAGTCTCTCATGAAATACTCTTGCTCTCCTAGTTATACTCTTACATAGAAACAATAATTCCTCATCATTGTAAACGTTTAATCTTTCTGTACCCACACATCCTGTCATCATCTCTTCCAATTCCACTTTCAATCTGCTAATATATCTAAAATCTTTGGTATTGGGTTCTGATTATCTCTTTCCTGAGCCCACCTTTCTATTTCTTCAGAGGTGACTACTGTTGCGCCTGTAGTTCCAGCCGGAACTAAAGGTCTTCTTTCTCTCAAATTCATAGGCGTAACTCTCTTTGAAGTTTCCGTCAAAGGTTCCACAATAGGGAGATCCATTAATGAAATAACTGACTCACTTTCGCTAACCTGATCATCTGTAATTACTATCTCTTTTCTGGGACTATTTAATGGAACTGTCACAAGTTGTGATTTCTGGCAAATCTTATTATCTCCATACAATGGGATTACCAGACCAATGGTTACTGGTACTGTCAAAGCTTCAGTATTTAAATTCAATTGACTTATCTTTTGAACTAATTCTTCTCTAGTTTTATTCAAAGCTTCTCTTTCATTATCTTGCAACACTCTGTTATATGACGTTTCATGTAAGATTTGTGGGGTTAATGGCATTCCCATTACTGGTGCACTTGGAGTAACCTTACTAGCTGCTTCTTGATACGGTGGTGGATTTTTAATTAAAATATCTTCTAACAATTCATCATCTGATTCACCATATCCTGTCGAATTCATATGTTTCGTTTTCTCCTTACACTTTCCTCCAGATTGTTCCTCAGCCATCAATACTGGATATAATCCTTCTGATACCATAGCTCTCCTCCACTGTTTCATCTGCCCTTCTCGTGACTCATGCAAATGTCTGGGAAAGAATCCTCTATATCTTCCACCTCTGCATTTTTCTCTTTCATATGACTCAGTCTCCCATTCTTCCAAAGCCTCATATTGAGTTAACCTAGGTCTAGGTTCCAAATCATTCATTTTCAATCGCAAATTCTGAAGAATCCTCCCATTAAACGTACCATCCTTAGGAAACGCTAACACACCATCATCCTTCGTGTATTCTACCCAGTTTTCCAACCACACGCAAGTATGATATCCCCTTTCCATCATCATAAAAGATGCTGGTGTCTTCGGTGGTGGAATAGGAATTCCTTCTCTAGTCAACACAGGCTTATCCTTTACAAAGAAATTCTTTATTTTCTTAAAAATTGACATCTTTCTTTTCTCTCCATACATTCTTGAAGAACGGTGTAGGAAATTGTATTCCGCAAACCCTTGAAATCTTCTACCTGTACGTCTTGCACTTACAGTCAAATCAAAATCCCGCATACAATCTTCTCTTCACCAATCCTAGCGCAGCTTCTAACTAAGCATCCAATCAAATCAGGCTCACACTCATACTCTGACCAATGCCAGCGCGGCCTTTTCCTGACGTCAGTTCTGCTCCTTACTACTGACCCCTCCTTTACAAGCCTGCTCCTGTCACCCGCCCGCTGTTTCTACCAATCCCAGCACGGCTTTCTGTGACGTCAGTCCAACTCCGATGGCTTCTTACCCCTCCTTTACAAAGCTCCTCTTGTCACACGCCCGCTGCTTCTACCAATCCCAGCGCGGCTCTCTGTGACGTCAGTACCACTCCGGCAGCTGACCCTCCCTTTACAAGGTAATACGAAACTTTATTTCTCGAAATTCTCTTTAAACTTCTTTGTTAATAACGACGGAAAAACATTCGCTACTCTGTCTGTTCCACTAAATCAAAGGATAGTTTATTTCTTTTCACTGCGAGTAAAAGCTTCCGCTTACTCTTCACCTAAGCTCCAGAGAACCTATTACTCCACCGGTGTCACCCGTTAGGGAAATTTGAGACCGATGTTTCACCAGCGAACTCCTTTTGCTGTCAATCTAGCTTAGAAGAACCTGCTACTCCTTCAGGGTTACCCTTACTAGGTGATATAACGCCTAAAGTTTCACTAGCGAACTCTTTGCTATCAATCACTCTCACTTTTATACAGAAAGTAGTCCCTATTTTAACACTGCCAGCCCTACCTAGCTTCTCAGTGTTATTCCAACAGACGAGTAACCTCACTGCAGTGTGGTTTCTATCACCACCCGCTATTCATTTCCCCGGGAATTTTCCAAACGACATAAAACAAGACACTAACTCTTTTAGTTAAACATAAACCAAATAATTAATAATCTATACTTATCACCAAACTAGTCACT
This sequence comes from Calotriton arnoldi, assembly GCA_963921515.1. NCBI lineage: Eukaryota > Metazoa > Chordata > Amphibia > Caudata > Salamandridae > Calotriton > Calotriton arnoldi. The sequence continues at coordinate 162,644 of CAWUFW010016666.1, read as the reverse complement.
AATAACCATAGCTCTGCTACCAGAAAACTGATCCAGCGGCGTACTAGCAACAGAAACTCCACTACCATATACTCACCTGGGCCCATACAACTCGCTTCCACTAAACACCAAGTAGACCGCTGGAACTTTTAGTTTTAATGATTTCATACCTTAAGATCTAGTTATTTCTTCTCCAACTAAACCTTTCACTGATCAAATAGTTCTTTCCTCTGGTCAATGGACCATTAGGTGGAACTAATTGATGGTGATAATTAACATAACTTATTATACATTTCTCGATTAAAATGAAATAATCACAGACTTGAGACGTTTTAAAATCTTTATCTAAATTAGTTGTTTGTGAACCATCTCAAAAACGTTTCAGTACAAACACCCTCATTCGCAAGAGTGCCAATTCAATCAAAAATTCAATAGATATAATAATAATTCAGATCCACACAACAACTATGCTCAGAAAGAAGAGGATAGAGAGAGAAGAGCATTTATCAAGACGATGAATTTATAATTACCAAGTATGGTGTGAAGACCAACCCCCTGGCCAAAGGGCTGGTAAGGGTCCCCAGGACAGATCAGGAGACAAAGACTTCAGGACAGGAATCAGGACAGGATACTTCACCTCTCTAGATACCGACGACTACGTCGCACCCCTCTCTGACACTCTCTTCCTCCTCGTGGTTCTTCTGCGATCTTCTTTCTAACCCACCCAAATTAAGTAGATGGCTCTGCATTCAGTTTTCTTCATCTGCATCTCAGAGCTCCAGCACCACCCCCAGCACCGACAGCATCTTGAGCTCTGTATTGTCTCTGCAGCTTCCGCTCCCAACAAGCTAGCTAAACTAACTAACTAAACTACCTCAATTATACCTTTCTATTACCATGTACCACGCATTAATGTTTAAATTTTACAAAATACTAACTCTGATTGGACGGGCGAGGGGGTGATGATCATCACACCATGCTTACATTCCACTTATTTCTTTAAACCATTGTTTCAAAACTCCTCCCCTCAAACTTTATTCCCCCGCTTCCTTTCCCATACATCTTCAAAATTTATTAATACAAATGTTGCGATCTCTTGAATAAAGTTCCTTCATATGAACTCTTCACCCTCATGTTCTCAGGGCACATCTTCAGTGGACTTGGACAAATACTTAGTCATCTTTCGCACCTTCTCGCCAGGGCGCATGCATTGCCCAACGTCAGTCTGCTCGACTCAGACAAATTAGACAGGCCCAAATACGCACTAATAATAAAGTCAAAAGGAAAAATGTTATTCTCAAAAATAAATGATTTCACTGTATACCACCAACCTCTAATCTAGCCCATATCCTTTATTATTTCCCTTTCTGCATTTGCGTTAGTATAAAACTTCTTTTCAAATTTCAGCAAGCAGGTGCCATGCATGTGAGTTTTCAAGCGGCCATTTTATGGTTCTTTGCGCAGGCGCCAGAATTTCCCTCCAAGCGTTAGTACGTCATACTACGTAGATGCAGTAGACGCATGCGCAGTAAAGATCCCATGTTAGAATGCATCTTAGTCCTTCGTTCATGTTATTTCAGTTAGTAAACACATAGGCAAGCTTCATTTTCTCCCGCGTGTAAAGGAAATGCGTATTATTAATCACAAAACACGTTAATAATTCGTTAGTGAGTTAAACGAGAGGATTGCTTCCGAGCAAGTCTCATTTACGAGTCCTTGCTCCATCAACTGTATGCCTTCCTACACCTGTTTTGGATTTCAGCTGTGTGTCGATGTAGGGTTCAAAATCTATATGGGAGAAGAAATGTTTACACCTTTGAATGTCGTTTTCGGCTGTAGTGTGCAGTTGCCCTTTATTTGTAAATTTCAGAATTTATTTTATCGAAGCTTGGTTATAATTTATATTTTTTCTTAATGATTTTTAATTGATTTCAAACTGATCAAGAAAGCAACAAAATAGCAGAAACAAGGGGACCAAATACATTGCTTATCAGTCAAATAAAAATAAGAGCATAGTTAGTGACAGAGCAAAACCGAACAACCTTAATCAAAAATAAACCAATTAACTTAACAGAATAATACATTTTTCTCCCAAAAACAGAAAAGGAGAAACAAATTCATATACTAAATAACCATGGATAGGTGGATGAGAGCACCAAGAAGGAACAAAAAATGAGAAAAAAGAAAATCTAACTAGGCAGGCACGTCCTGTCATGCAGCTACCTTGGGCAACCATCCACAGACAGGGTACCAAATCCGAGTGAGTTTTCTCCTCCGAGAATCTCTCTCAATTAAAACCATCTCCAGTCTACTTATGTTCAGGAATTCATTTCACCAGCTCCATGGATCGGGAGACTCACTAGAAAGCCCAAATCATTCCAGAACCAACCTTGCTAGCGAGATAGAAAACATTTACAAGCCCGATAGGTAGCGGGGAATAGCTGGTGAATGCCCCAAGAAAATTAGCTTTGGATCCGCTACAAATTCTAAGTTTGAGATAACATAGAGGTTGTCGAAGACAAATACCTAGTACAAAAGCAATGCAGGGCAAGATACAAAGACATGAGCCGCATTAGCTCCCGCCGATCCACAGCAGAAACAGCGGTCATCCAGTCATAACTTCATAACGAAGAGGGGTGTAATAGCAATCATTAATACATTTCAAATGGTGTACCTTGATACAAGATACATTCAGGGCTGAGTGAAACAGCACGTTGCTACACCTAAGGTCCGCAGCCATTACTACAGTGTTGAGCAAAGCACTCCACTTATCCGCACTCAGCTGGAATGGATCAACCATATTGCCATGGGATGACAGATACATTGCCTTATAGACCAGCCCGATCTTTCTCTTTAGAGGAGCATTCCTTATAAGGTCCAGACAGTGGTTATTAGTACATTGCAAATCTTTTTCCTTAAGACTAAAGAGAAAATTACTCATCTGCAGGTATCTAAATAAAACTGTGGATGGAAGAGAAAACTGTTACTGTATATTCCAAAATGAAGAGAAGAGGGCACCTCTGCTCTGTTCCGCAGAGAAAATTGATGGAATTTGATATTAGACCAGCGCTGCTGATCCTTGCCTTGGGGTTCTTTGTGTTTGATTTCTTCCTTTAAGGGAGGATAGGATCTTCAGAAATTCCATCAATACTATCTTTGTGTAATTTGTTTTGGTTTATTTTTTATGTCATCACAGTGTCCTTATCAATAGCACGCTTAGCGAGTTAAGCTATGTGACAGTATGCCTTCCTACACCTGTTTTGGATTTCATCTGTGTGTTGATGTATGGTTCAAAATCTATATGGAAGAAGAAATGGTTACACCATCGAATGACGTTTTTGGCTCTATAGTGCAGTTTTCCTTTAATTGTGAATTTCTGGGTTTATTTTATTGAAGCTTGGTTATATTTAAATTGGTCATGTTATTCGTTTTTGACACATACAATCGTTTTCTTTGGGACTATCAAATTCCTGCTACCTAGGTTCATGGAAAATTATTTGGCCTAAAATGCAGCATGACGTGTGATAGTTTGTATAGCGTAAGGGCAAGTTTCACTGGCTCTTCAGAAATTCCTCATAGAATACAGGGTTCCAAAACTAACAGAGGACCTCTCTTGGGACGAATCAGTTTTTGTTTGTATTTATATTTGAATCCTGTTTTGATTTGGACAAACTGATATGTGTCATTTCTGTAAAGCAAGAATATACATTTAACGATGTAGAAGTGGAGATGGTTTTAGTTTTTGCATATAATCGCTCGGTTATTAGGTTTTGGTTGCAGGTTTTGAGCTGGGAGTAAGGCGAATCCAGTTCGGATTCTGGGGTAACTTAAAAATTTGGCGCGTGGAACTAATTGATAATTAGGTGACGGTGTTACTATTTAAGAGAAAGGGAGATGTGTAACACTTTCGCTTGGGTCAGATGGACCCGTATGAGCATGTCGTGCAGGTAAGAATGGTTTCGCAGTGCGTGCGAGGGCGGTTACCAACGCCTATGCCTGTTTTCACAAACAAGCTGTGCAATGTTAAAATTGATGTAGAAGCGATTCCTCAGCTGATTTATTAATTCTCTTAGAACTCTTGAAGATATTATTCTACTTGGGGACCAGATGTTAGGAACCGCATCTTTCAAGCTTCGCCTTTCGGCGTGTTCTTGTTAACCCTGGGCGGTGAACTACGCTACGCTCGTGGAGTTTGCGTAGTTTCGGTAACTTCGCGATTCGCGTAGAGCGCGAAGTTACCGAGCACTACGCAATTTGTGGCGTAGCGTAGCTGTTTTTCTTCTTCGCGTGCTCAATATGCGTTCTCGCGCGCGCGGTAACGACCTACCATGATTCTGCGTTCGCCGACGAGATTTCCTATCCGTTCACAGGCGCCACGAGATTTGGAATCCGGCCGCACGATCTCACGAGAGTGTGCGAACACGTCATTCGGACGCGCGATCTGACTTCCGGCGGCAGTGTTGGTAAGATCGCGATCCCGAACACGAAGAAACTACAATCTGGTGAAGAATATCTCTCAAGCATCATAAAACCTTCTCGAAAATGATTATTTTGCTCCAAAAAACTCCTCAGATTGTGATTTGGCTGTAGTTTTTGTGCAAGAAGTCCTTTTTCTTTTTTTACCTTTTTTTTTCAAGAGGAAGGAAGTGCCCCTGAGTCTCAAACTTCCTGTTCCTGTCCAGCAGGCTCCTCCCAGTGCTTTGTCCATGTGCTGTTCACTTTCATTTGGATTTGGAGCTGGAAGGATCACTTTTTGTGTCTGTCTGCTGCATCATATCATTGGATTGGATTTGAGGACTTTTGGATTTGAGATTTTACAAGTAAGTTGGAGAATTGGTGTACTTGTTTGTTTGATTGGGGCTTGTTTGTACCTACATTTGTTTGGGATTTTCATCGTTTTTAAAATTTATTGTTGTGGCCTGTAGTTTCAGTAGGGGCCTAGTTGTTTTTCTTTGATTGGAATTTCAGCCAGTAGGCTCAGAGGTACCCATGGTGCATGTTTCTGTGGTGTCTGTTGAATTTAAACATCATGTAGGGTATGGATGGCATTGGATTGAATTAATTGGTAAATGTGGTGTATTTCACTTTTTGGGTGTGTGTTAATAAATAAATACCTTTGTTGGATGTGTGTGTGTGCTTGTTGTGTAACTTTCCAACCTTTCGTAGCCCTGTGGATTTTCGTTTTTGCATTTTTGTATTAAAGCTGTGTTGTTTAGCAGGCCTCCTTTGTCTGGTCATATTATAGGCCTGCTTGAGTTCATTGTTTTCCATGGCCTGTTGTGACTGTGAGTGACCATGTGGCTTGGGGCCATTTTGTGGTGGTAGTTTAGTAGTGTGCTGCTTTTTCCATATAGGCCTGCATGTCATTTCTTTGTTCCCACTGGCTTATGCTTGTTGTTGTTGTGGCCTGGCCATGTGGGTGGTGCCATTTTGTGAAGGCAGGCAGTGTGCTTTTGCCATAGGCTTGCATTGTCTGTCTTCCATTTCTTTTTGTTGTGGGTGGCTAGCGGCCATTTTGTGGAGCCATCCAGGCAGTGTGCTTTTGCCATAGGCCTGCATTGATTGTCTGTCTTCACTTTCTTGTTATTATTTGTGGGTGGCCTGGCCATGTGGGTGGTGGCCATTTTGTGGAGCAAGGCGGTGTGCTTGCTTTTGCCATAGGCTTAAGCTTGTGGCCTAGTCTGCCAGTAGGCCCAGAGGTAGTTATCATGGGTGCATAAAAACTGTTTCTGTGTTGTCTGTTGAATTTTAACATCATTTAGGGCATGGATGGCATTGGATTGAATTGCAAAATGTGGTTTTTGGGGTGGTATTTCAGTTTTTTGGTGTGAGTTAAATAAATAGGCCTTTTCATCCAGTAGGTAACCCTGGGCGTTCAGCTCACGGACTTTTGGCAACTCCGCACTGCGCGACAACGCGGACTTACACTTTTGTCTTCTTCGCGCGCTCAATATATGTTTTTGCGCGCGCAATAACGACTTTTTGTGACGATCGCGATGCCAAACACGCAGAATTTACAATCTGGCAAAGAATATCTCTTGAGCAGCATAAAACCTTCTCGAAAATGATGATTTTGTTCATTTTGCTCAAAAACTCCTCAGGTTGTCATTTAGATGTAGTTTTGTGAGCAAGGAGTCATTTTTCTTTTTTATAATTTTTTAAAGAGGAAGGAAGTTCCCCAGAGTCTCCAACTTCCTGGTCCTGTCCTTTGACTTCACTTCTTGTTATTGTGGGTGGCCTGGCAATGTGGGTGGCGGCCATTTTGTGAAGCCAGGCATTGTGCTTTTGCCATAGGCCTGCATTGTCTGTCTTGTCTTCCTTTTCTTGTTGTTGGTGGCCTGGCCATGTGGTGGCGGCCATTTTGTGGGACCAGCCACTGTGCTTTTGCCATAGGCCTCCAAGCTTGCGGCCTAGTCTGCCAGTAGGCCCAGAGGTAGTCATCATGGGTGCATAAAAACTGTTTCTGTGTTGTCTGTTGAATTTTAACATCATTTAGGGCATGGATGGCATTGAATTGAATTGCAAAATGTGGTTTTTGGGGTGGTATTTCAGTTTTTTGGTGTGTGTTAAATAAATAGGCCTTTTCAGCCAGTAGGTAACCCTGGGCGTTCAGCTCGCGGACTTTTGGCAACTCCGCACTGCGCGACAACGCGGAGTTACACTTTTTTTCTTCTTCGCGCACTCAATATGCGTTTTTGCGCGCGCAATAATGACTTTTTGTGACGATCGCGATGCCGAACACGCAGAATTTACAATCTGGCGAAGAATATCTCTCGAGCAGCATGAAACCTTCTCGAAAATGATGATTTTGTTCATTTTGCTCAAAAACTCCTCAGGTTGTCATTTAGATGTAGTTTTGTGAGCAAGGAGTCATTTTCTTTTTTTACAATTTTTTTAAAGAGGAAGGAAGTTCCCCAGAGTCTCCAACTTCCTGGTCCTGTCCTTTGTCTTCACTTTCTTGTTATTGTGGGTGGCCTGGCCATGTGGGTGGCGGCCATTTTGTGAAGCCAGGCATTGTGCTTTTGCCATAGGCCTGCATTGTCTGTCTTGTCTTCCTTTTCTTGTTGTTGGTGGCCTGGCCATGTGGTGGCGGCCATTTTGTGGGACCAGCCACTGTGCTTTTGCCATAGGCCTCCAAGCTTGCGGCCTAGTCTGCCAGTAGGCCCAGAGGTAGTCATCATGGGTGCATAAAAACAGTTTCTGTGTTGTCTGTTGAATTTTAACATCATTTAGGGCATGGATGGCATTGAATTGAATTGCAAAATGTGGTTTTTGGGGTGGTATTTCAGTTTTTTGATGTGTGTAAAATAAATAGGCCTTTTCAGCCAGTAGGTAACCCTGGGCGTTCAGCTCGCGGACTTTTGGCAACTCCGCACTGCGCGACAACGCGAACTTACACTTTTTTTCTTCTTCGCGCACTCAATATGCGTTTTCGCGCGCGCGATAACGACTTTTTGTGACGATCGCGATGCCGAACACGCAGAATTTACAATCTGGCGAAGAATATCTCTCGAGCAGCATGAAACCTTCTCGAAAATGATGATTTTGTTCATTTTGCTCCAAAAACTCCTCAGGTTGTCATTTAGATGTAGTTTTGTGAGCAAGGAATCATTTTTCTTTTTTTACAATTTTTTAAAGAGGAAGGAAGTTCCCCAGAGTCTCCAACTTCCTGGTCCTGTCCTTTGTCTTCACTTTCTTGTTATTGTGGGTGGCCTGGCCATGTGGGTGGTGGCCATTTTGTGAAGCCAGGCATTGTGCTTTTGCCATAGGCCTGCATTGTCTGTCTTGTCTTCCTTTTCTTGTTGTTGTGGGTGGCCTGGCCATGTGGTGGCGGCCATTTTGTGGGACCAGCCACTGTGCTTTTGCCATAGGCCTCCAAGCTTGCGGCCTAGTCTGCCAGTAGGCCCAGAGGTAGTCATCATGGGTGCATAAAAACTGTTTCTGTGTTGTCTGTTGAATTTTAACATCATTTAGGGCATGGATGGCATTGAATTGAATTGCAAAATGTGGGGTGTTTTGGGGGGTCTATTTCACTTTTTGGGTGTGTTAAATAAATGCCTTTTTTGCGTGTGTGTATGTTGGTGTTGTGGTTGTTGTGTAATTTTCCAACCTGTTTTTAGCCATGTGGATTTTAGTTTTTGCATTAAAGCTGTGTGTGTTTTATCAGGCATCCTTTGTCTGCCATATAGGCCTGCTTGAGTTCATTGTTTGCCGTACCTTGTGCCTGTGAGTGACCATGTGGCTGGGGGCCATTTTGTGGTGGTAGTTAGTAGTGTGCTGTTTTTGCCACATAGGCCTGCGTGTCTTTCCATTGTTCCTGCTTCCAAATCCATCCCCTTTGCCAGCTGCAGCTCCCTGATGCTGCATCCATCCCACGTGATGCACAAATTTAGGCCAAACAGGCTCCACTACATTTTTGTTTTTGTTCTTTGCTATTCTTATTCTTCCTGAGTGTACACACTACACAGTACACCAGGAAAGTCCTGGCCTTGTTGTCAAAGTCTCATAAATGGCTACACTGTTGTTGTTCACTGAGTTTCTAAAATTTAATAATTGAGACAACCACACACTAAGTTATATATTATATTAGTTTAATTTGTGCTATCGTTTGACTGATGTTCTTCTGGCTTTTTTGCTTTTAGGTGCACAAAAGACTGAGGAGGGGGTGTGTCATCATTGTCCGTTGTACTGCCAGACAGACATCCTGCTGCTGTACACGACGTGACGTGTGACCTGACCAGACATCTCTGCAACTTGTGCAACTGAATGCTGCTGACATCTGAAAAAGATGGGCCCAAAGAAAGCAGGTACCAGGTCCTCCAGTACCAAGAAAGTTGCTATTGAGAAGAAGGAACAGAAGAAGGAAGTGACACTTAAGTCTGGTGTGCCGCCCAATACCCATTTTGGGAAGAAAAAATTACGCCTGCAGCAGCGGTGTCCGGGGGGCAAGCTGGGGGCAGCACCTCCGCATCAATGGGCCCAACCCACCAACCCAGGCCCAAGCACATGAGTGTGGAAGAGGTAGCCAGCCTAATGGTGGAAAGCAGTGATGCTGAGCCTGAGATAAACTTATCGCTATCTCAAAGTAGTACCCAATCAACGCAGGAGGAAACACAGCAGATAAGTGGTCAACAACAACAACAGCGGCAACCACCGCCCGCAATAGTAGTTGTTGTTCCTCCCGAAGTAGGGGCAGTTCAGGAAATTGAGCCTCATGCAGAGGTAGAAGAAGAAGCCACTCATTCAGAAGATCCATTGTCTTCCAAATCTCCAGCAAGGAAAAGGAGGGTTAGTCCATCAAGTTCTTCGCCAAGCCCCCTTCTGATGATCTAGATGCCACTTGGAAGCCACAAACTGAGTCTGAGAGGGAGACATGTCCCAAGACCAAGCTAGGGAAAAGGAAGGTTCCAGAAAGCCTTACACTTATGGAGGTCGATGTAGAACAGCAGGATGATGATGATGAGCCAGTCATCACGAACATCACTCCCGGCCCCGAGGAGATGGAGACCAACATTATTACCCTATCCAAAATCGCTGCGAGGGATGTAGCACACATACCTCCACAGGTAACACCAACACGACCTACAGCTTCCATATTTGCATTAGCAAAGGCCCGGCAGCGACCTACATCCAGCACAACCACCACCTCAGTAGAAGTAGGTAGTGGTACAGCACAGAGTCAAATTCAACACACACCCTCCAGTTCATCCGGCATTGGAAGTGACACCACCAGCAGGAGGCAAAAGTTAAGCTCCCCAGTTTGGAACTTCTTTACGGTTAGCGAAAAGGAGGAGAACATTGCTATATGCTCCATTTGTAATACCTCCGTTAGTCGTGGTAAGCTTGGTACAAACTGTGGTACCGGAGGCCAAATAACCCATCTGAAAAAACACCACTTGATCAGCTGGGAGGACCACCTTTGCGGCATAAAAACTGCAACCATTGGTGTTGGTGGGGATAAAGGAGTAGAAGATCCGATCACGGTGGAAGAGGAAGGACAGGGAGACATTCTCTTTGGTAGTGGTTCACAAAGTCGCCCTGTCCCCAGCAGTGCAGTGTTAACGTTGCCCACATCTTCAGCAACATCTCAGTGGCACAAGAGTAAGAGTCAGCCTGAGACAGCAAGGAGTACCGCAGTGAAAAAAAGTGCGTTGTTGAGCCTAAGAGAAAGGAAAACCATGCAGCCTACCATTATCAGCATGTTTGGGGGGGAGGGGCAGTACAAACGCAACCACCCAATAGCACGTTTGTACAATGCGAAGCTGGCTAAAATGTTAGCACTGGACCTTCTCCCTTTTTCTTTTGTTGAAGGGGTCGGTTTTCTGGAATTTGTGACAGCCATCTGCCCAAAATGGCATGTTCCCAGCTGCTACTATTTTGCCAGAGTTGCTGTTCCAGCACTACATCACGACGTGCTGGAATTGCTTGGAAAAGCCTTGAAGCAGAGTGCTGTTCAGAGTATCCACCTGACAGCAGACATGTGGACGAGTTGCCAAGCCACTGATTACATGTGCATCACTGCACACTGGATCTCTTTTGCGGGGGATAGAGAACAGATATCTGCTGGTGTTGACGCTGCTGAGATTTTTCATGCCACTCGCAAACATGCAACTGTAGCCATGTTTGCCATGGAGAAATCTCATACTGCTGCAAACATTTTGGAAGAGTTTAACAGCAAGGTCTTTGAGTGGCTGCACCCAAGAGGGCTTAAGATTGGTTTTGTTGCCACGGACAATGGCAGTAATGTAGTTAAGGCCATGGGCAATGGTGGCTATTTCAGGGTCCCGTGTTTGGCACACTGCATTCACATTGTTGTTCAAGACTTTCTGAAAAATGAATCCAAAGTCAGCAACTTACTGGCCACCTGCAGAAGAATATGCACACATTTCAGCCATTCTTTTAAAGCCCGGAAGCAGCTGAGGGTCATTCAACGTGAGCATAAAATGCCAGTCAAAGCACTTATCCAGGGGGTGCCAACACGTTGGAACTCAACTTATTACATGCTTGATCGTCTGTTTGACCTGTACATACCATTCAATGCTTATGTCATGCAAAGATTAGGGGAACCTACTGTGAGAGGCATGACCGTTGAGATGGGTCAATGGGACCTCAGTAAATGCCTGACAGAGATGCTACTTCCTTTTGAGATCTTCACACATGAAGTCAGCAGGGAGGACTGTACTATGGGCCAAGCTATCCCATTGTTGCACATGCTAGAGCAACAGCTGAAGGAGGTGTCTGAAACGTACGCAGGTGTGGATGACAAACAAGACGCATATCATTTGGCGGAGTCCTTAGCCGCTCGCTTATCTGAAAATACAAGGAAAAATAACATTGTGTCACAACAACATTACATTACTGCCACAATTTTGGATCCACGGTACAAAGTATTTCTGAACAGTAAGGCAGTAATTCCTTTTTCGGAAGTGGATGTTGCCAACTACAAAACTTTGATAGCTGAGGAAGCCACTAAGTTCGAAAATGAACGGCTGGTAATTAGAGGCCCCCTGCCCCAGGCCATAACAAGTACTACAGGGCATCTAGAGTCAAGTTCTACTTCGGAGCCTGAGGGCAGTGCGTTTGCCTCCCAGCAGTCACCGACACCAACACTACCAATAACATCAACAACAGCAAGAACAGGATCATCCACAGTACAATCGGCAACTGATTGGTTTCTACGGCAGGGGTATGGTAAGTCCAGTGCTGATGCAAAGGCAAAACAGGCTGAGCACATCGGAGCACCCCTGAGCATTGAGCGGACGGTCCAGGCCTATCTGGATGACCCAACAGAGGTCTTCATGGATCGAAACCCATTGGTGTATTGGTATGGGAAAAGAAGCCAATGGACAGTGCTCAGCAGGCTGGCGATAAAGTATCTGGCTTCCCCTGTCGCAAGTGTCTCTTCTGAGCGTGTTTTCAGTGCTTCTGGTGCCATTGTAACTTTGAAAAGGACCAGTCTCTGGCCCAAAAGCGTGGAGAGGTTAACCATGATCAAAATGAATCAGCACTTTATACCACCAGATTACAAAATACGTGAATCACAGCAGGAAGAGGAGAGCAACTTCGATGACGTAAGTAGTAGGTTACAGGACCTACTTCTGTCCGAACCACCAGAGTTTGAGGACGAGCTCCTCTTCCCTGACAACTAGGCTTTCAAATTGTTACTTTCTTCCTTCCTTTATTTGTCTGTGTATCTGTCTTGCTGGTTCAAATCAAATCACAACAAATCCATCACCACCGTCTTCTCTTTTTATTTCCCTATTGGAGTTGCACGTCTGTGCATTGAACTGTCCACTCCTCAGAGTCCTGCTCCATCTTCCTGACTCACCCTAATTACATTTACATCAAGCCAGACATTGGAGTACAAGAAATGTTGCCTCTAACAGTCCCTCCATAAGAAGTGAAACGTGACTATAGCTATCCTCCATTTTGTTTCCGAGCCGAAACTCATCACTGGCCGAAGGCTATCGCCTCTGCAGGCATCCACAACTCTTCACTGTCAGAACTTGGGCAGGCATCCAAAAGTAAACCCATCACTGTTAGAAGGCTACAGCCTCGGCAGGCATCCAAAGCTCATCACTGTCAGGACAGAAGGTACTTGGCAGAGAAAGACAAGACTCTTCGAAGAAACTTGCTGACATTTCTGCAAACTCAATTGACCAGCAATGACCGCTACCCAGGCCCGCGGCCCATCACAGCGCTGACCATGTGAACCAACTTAAACTGCGGCAAAGTGCCACAGATGAATAAGACGCAAACCGAAACAGCGACTACCAACACTCAAAATGAATGTGGAGTAATAATGAGGCCACTGCCTCGTTAAAAAAACACACACCTGTCAGAACTAGGCATCTGATGATCTGACAGCCAAAGAGAAGAGCAAGACAGGTAATGATGGCATGCATTGGATGCTTGCTGACTCTGAGCGATTGCTGTTGTTTGTTGTGTTGATGTTGTGCATGAAGTCGAACTCTACTAGTTAAACTACAAAGTGAAAGTGACTCAAGTGACAGTCAATGTTTCCCTTCTTGTTGTTTAATAACCACATTGTACTCCTACTACTGCAGGTGCAGGCCAATATCCGTTGCAATTTTTTAATATGAAATATGGACGTAATCGGAGACTAGCCACTACAGACTGAGTTGGAGTTGGACAACACGTACCACACCATGATGATGACCATACTACCTTTACACGCAGTCAGTCAGTTGGATCGGAGATGATTGATGGAATAACTGCATTTCCTGAAGTGGCATAAAAGGTAAACACAACAATTCAACAAGAAAGTAAACACAGCAGACCTACATGTCCATGTAGTGGTGGAGTCGAGTGTAGTCATATGACTGACAGCGGCGCATTGATTTAGTCACTTAATTTTGAAAATGCTAGGTTGCTGTATATGCCTTTTGTCTGGCTCTGTCAAAATTTAAGGTAAATGGAGGTTGGGTCATGGGCTGGTGCTGTGGGCCTGTTCTGTCCTGTTGTTGTTGTAGCTTACTGCTGTAAACAGAATATACACGATGTATCCAAGCCGCCTCAGTCTGAAAGTGTTCTCTCTTCTCTTCTTGGACTCCACCGTAATTGATGCTTTTTTTTTATTCATTGATTTTTCAATACCCCTTTTGTTTTTCCATCTACACTTACAGGCTGGCCTTTACCCTGTGCTATACTGGGAGAAACAACTCACACTTACCTTACCAATCCACATCAGGCAGGCAGTGGCACCCAAGATTGATGTGCGGAGCGTCCATGGAAGATAGGACCAAGAGGAATGACGAGATTCAACTCCACAATTTGACCAGGATAATACAGTAACTTTAGTATCATTCATCATTCGTCTTTTAATTAATTTGATTCCTTTTTTCTCTTCAATCATTACGACTGTGTGTTGTGTTGTTGTTTGTTTGCTAATTGATCCCTACAATATTTTTTAATTTTCTTTGCTATCTTTAAAAGTAAGCCCGGTACAACATGTAATTTGGGTCTCTCTGAGGGCATACAGGCAAGGCAAATTGCATAGAATATACTGCTGCCCTGTACTGTCTAATTGTCTAGTAGTAGTTAGTAAGTACTACTCATTAACCATCAAGTTATCTTCATCATCATGCATGCATTTCCTTTTTCTCCCTTTATAGATTTATTGGATAAGATCATGGTCGTCTGCCAAGATTGTGCTTTGCTTTTGTTGTGTCCATGCGTACTGTTTTTCTTTGTCAAACCTTTCCCCAAACCCCCTTCCCATCCATTCATCAAACCCTAACCCTCTTCCCCGGGCTGTGATTTATATTGAGGTGTGATGTGACTACATTAAATGTACACCAATTGATCACACGCTTGCTGGGGCAGATGTGGTGAAAGCAACACTAATTCAATTTCAAGGCAGGGCGAGGATCTTCTTCTACTTGCCCACCCATGCTCAGTCTATGTGCAAGCCAATTTTTTTCCAAAGGGACCTAATACATCATAATTAATTGCCGGCATTGATTGGATTCATCATCAACATCCTACCACACAGCATTAAAGGTTACGAATTACGATTGTGTTAAGTTAAGTGACTCACTCGACCCAACTACAGTTTGTAACTTCTTGTACTAGGCTGTCCCCGCCACCATTATGTTTTATTTTACTTAAGCAGTTGCAATATTGTTTGTTTGGCAGTCTTCTTCTGTACTGTACTTTACTTCGTTCTACTACTCCTCCCACAGTCGCTCTCAGGCAAGTGACTGTCTCTTTTTTATTTTTTTTGCAAATGCTACTGCCAGTGTCTACTACTACCACCACAACCATGGCATCTTCTCCATTCTCTTGGGAAACCATGCAGCGATCGCTGTGCCAAACTTAATCATCATCAATCACAGGTAAGATAAGTTTGGTGGGAGGTATAATGGACTAGGAGGAGAGACTGACAGTACTAGTAGGACAAATAACTCAGTGAGGGGTAGCGCATCTATCTGTTTGTGTTACCTAATCGGCAGATTATTTAAATCAAACACTGGCTGCGGCCCTGCAGCAGCAAGGAAACCATGTGACGTAAATTCGTAAAACAGTAACCCCCCACAAAACATTAACATCGTATGTTTAAGTATAAATATAATTTATTACCCTAACAAAAATAAACTATCCCACACCTGACCCACCCCTCTCCCTAACCCCAACCAATGTCCAAAACGAAAAAGTCCAAACAATGTCCATAAACCCCAACGCCCAATTCCCACCCACCAACAAAAGGAATAAAAAAGGGGCAATCCAACGGGGTCCTATAGTTCTTATATTCGGCGGGCTTTCAGGTGTTTGTCCACCAGGATCTTGACCCGCTCCTCTAGTTGCTCCTCTAGGCGTGAAATCCGGAGGAGCATCTGGCGTCAAAATGCCCTGCAGTGGCATCCAGGGTGGGGAGCAGCAGTGCTGGCTGTTAATGAATTGCGGTGGCAGGCGGCTGCCTGACCATGGCGCCGTACCACTGGAGGTGGGGCCTGGCTGGGGCCTGGGGCATCGGAGGAGGCTGCAGCTGCTGCCGCCTCCTCCTCCTCCGCCTGAGCCACCAGCCGCCGGTGCTCTTCGCAGATGGCCTCCAGTTTCCGGTGCTGGGCCCTGGCTGCCAACTCCTTCCGGGATGGTTTTTCTTGGGAAGGAGGATCTATATCAAGAAAGAAAAAGAATATTGTTGTAACCAATAATCTTAGCAAAACAGTAACACAAAATTAATTCAACACATAGTGGCACAGTAGCACTAGCAAGAAGCACAGTACATAACATTTGTGGTAATAATCTATCCTCCCACTTCCTCGGCCTCTAACATTTGTGGGAGTTTCAGGCATTATACTAGCACTATGGACTCCAGTACATAGTCCACCAGTCTTCTTCTTATCTCTAGTTTAGTGAAATTACATAACCTTGTTGTAGCCGGCATGCCAGCTCAGTCAGCTATGCTTGCACCCAAGACAAACATACGAGTCATGTCGCAGACTCACGTTAGTTTTATTTACTACTGTCTGCAGGTGGGGAAGCTCGTATTTTTCTATTACGGGTGGCACTGGCCATACTCTCTCTGTTACATGAAGGGCAATTGCTCAATTTCACTTTCACAGTGCCCTGGCTACTACAAAAAGGCAGATTATATATCTGATCCAATGATCATTGCTTATATATGGGACGACGACATAAGGTCAGTAGCGGTCGGTGGTGGGAGTGCTGCCGGGCAGTGATGTGCGGAGGGACAGGGTGGGGGGTAGTAAACTATGGATTACGGCCAATTACAGGTAAGTAAACATATAAATAAATAAAACTAATTTCGTTGCGCGCACTGCATCGCATTTGGCGGTGCAGTGCGCACAATGAAATTCGCTTTATTTATTTTTATGTTTAGTTACCTGTATTTGGCCGTAATCCATTGTTTACTACCCCCCACCTTGCCCCTCCCCACATCACCACCCAGCAGCACTCCCACCACCGACCGCTACTGCATAAGGTACTTTGTTTTGATTGACTGTGTAACCAACAGATAGGCCACCCTTTGCAGGCTGGCTGACACATTCGAAAATAAATTAACATAGGTAGGGAGTGGTCCTCGGAGTCGAAGGAAGGCGCTTGATAACTAACTATACACAATATATATGATGTGCTTGCAAACTACTGTGAGTCAACTGTATTCTCAAAATACAACTTGTATTCCCTGGGCTTTGCTACTCTGGCGCGGTTTCTTTTACATTCCCTTCAAACTAAGACTCTGCATCCCGTGACAGTCTCCACCTATGCTGTCTATGATGAATACATACAGGCATCCATCCATTCTAAGTAAATGTCTATCATTCTTCTTAATCTCTCCACAAACCTTAGTTTGTTTCACCAACAACCACCCATGCGTCCACTCCTTCCTTGCTTGCCTTGGCTTTGAGTTTCACCCAAACACTGCTGATGATTCTTGCTATCCCCAGTATCCACCCATACTGTGTCGCCCACCCAGGCAGGCATCCATTCTTCTTTCACCTTCCACCCATCCTTCAACAACACATGCATCTGATTCCTATCAGCCACCTATGCATGCTTCCAACGTATCCTTCTCTGCCAGTCATATTACATCTCACCCGTCCTTGCTCCTTCCACCCTTCTTTCCCTTTTTGTTCAACACATCCATCAAGGTCATCTGATCTGACTTTTAGTCTTCTCCATAAAACTTTCACAGCTGAGTTGGAGTCAGATAGAAGAGGACATTGGTTACTCAACTCACGCTGCTAATGCTATTGCTAATGCATTGCTAATGCTAAGTAAAGGGTGTCTTCTTCAACCGTTGTATAATGTTCACAACAACTTCATACCTAATAAGTCTCAACAGTACAGTGAGTGAAGTGAACACCCTTCCAGCTAGTGCAATGTCAATAAGTAATGAATATAACTTACCACCGCCCGCCACTGCTGCTGGCTCACCCCCTGTAGCTCCTGCAGGTGCCGCATCTCCTGCCCCCTCCGGAATGGCTGCATCGTCATCGCCGCTGGCCCCGCCGGCACTGGTGGTCGGTAGTACGCCTAGAAAAAACATGACACATTTTTAGATGCCTGTACACCTCCCCTATTTATTCGTTTTCACTAGCAAGATTGAAAAAAAGTTAATACATACATATACAACATACATCACTAGTCCAAATCGGGTACTAGAGTAGAGTCAGTAGACACTATTAGTGTTATGGTCGCTAGGGTCATTATTATAGTCTACTCTACTCTTTGCAAAGTTAGCCTGAGCCATGCAACCATTTTTTGCTTCATGTCTTTTGCGCATGTTACCTCGCAGCTTGTTGTGCAGTAAGATGCCTTTTTGAGCCCACATGAGCTCATACAGCTACTGTCTGAGCGTTGCGTACAAGAGGTCGAAAAACAAGCCACTTTGTTATGGAGTTCGGTTAGTACGTATTGCTTAGCCATAAGTAACATGTTACACTTTTTGGCATGACTGAGAAATGCTTGCATTATACTATCTAACGCGCACCATTTTTCTCATAACAGGCAGAAGATTCCCTTCTACGAACCAGAGATTTGCAGAGCTTATGAATGATGCATGTAACCAGTACTTCTACGTTCTACGGTGTGGAGTCTCCCAGAATTCGCACAGATCTTTTGTCTTCTATCATGCACTTGTAACAATGTTTATTGTTTTAATCTTATGCATTTTGCTGTTGGAGCTGGCTGTAGTACACTGAATTTTATAGAACAACATACAGAGCTTGTTAATTGAAAATAAACCTTTTAAACTTACACATAGACTCTGTGGTATTTGGTGTGGTGGTGGACTTACACGAGTGAGTGAGCGAAAGGGTGTTATGTTCTGGGTTGTGTAATTATTGGGTATCTTCGGGTGGGGGTTCGGGGACCTAATGAGACACTATAGCTAGTCGGTCAGGGGATTGTGGGTTCACTTCTGACTGAGGTGTGAGGAAGGTCCAACCTCCCATCACCAACATCCTATTTTCTTGTGCATAGTTCTGTATGTGGCTGTGCAGAATCCCCACAACAGTAGTAGTATGTACTATATCCTATCAAAAATAGTCAAATATCTGGTTGGGCATTTTGTTGGTGGTAATTGTCAAAGCCTCAAGATTAAGAAGACTAGAAGAGGACAACCCAAAGCCTGGACTCAGTGGCTAGAGCTATTGGTCAATCTGCGTTTTATTCAAAACCGTAAAATAAAGAGTGGCAAACTGGGCAAGCTTAGCTACAGACAAACTAATAGTAGTAGTACAGAGAGTCATAGCAGAGGCAGTTAGAACTTAGAGGCAGGGATAACCAGAATTTAGAAACACATAGTCAAGTCAAGATCAAAGAAGCTTTTGTAAAAAATAGAATTAGGAAGTGGAACCAGAATTAATAGTTCGGAAAAAATAAGGTGCAGTAAAAGTTAGGGAAATATAATTGTTAATATTAACCACTGGAGGACTTACTGGGGCCAGCAGCAAGGCCCTCGGTAGAGGAGCGGTCCTCTGGTTGTCCCGCCGACTCGGACCCCGTCTTCTTGCCCCTGGGTGCTGCAGATCAGTGATCATGTAAGATATAATAAAGAAAGAGACAAACATTAATGATTGCTGTGAAACAAATAAATTATCTAAAAAAACGCTCAAAAAACATTTTAGGAAACAATAATTGCAATAAAATTGACCTATCTAATCCGATCGACTACTGGCTTGCGGGATTCACGGACCGTCTACTTATTTATGAACACTAATCCAGTGTTCCATTCTGATTGATTCGAATCCAGAACACTAACTAAGCCTAAGTACCACCTGACCTAGCCCACCTATTCCAGACGGGTCAATTGTTCACTAAGTCTGCATTTCCATTTTTTTTAGCCCTCAAAAATGCATAGATGAGATGGAGGACACATGCATAGATTTGTGCATACACCAAATTGTTGGTTGGTTGCGTCTGATGTTCTGCTACTGACTGACACTGCTCAGCCTACCACTCACTAAACAAACTACAAAAGGTTCTACTAAGGACTGGGGTAAGCAGCACTCAGTGACAGAGGATGCATCACGCAGACCGCTAAAAAATTATCAACTAATACTAACTAAACCTAGTATTAATCCATCCACCACTATTTGACAGGAGGACAAAGGAAAGACTAGAGTCTCTCTAGCAATAGCATTACCTAACTTAAGTTCTCTAAAGTAAACTCTTACATAATAATCAGCCCAAGCGAGCGCAAAGTTGCAAACAAGTAAGAGTAGCACCGAGCACCTGTGTCCTACAATCACAGAAGATTTTGAAACGTAATTTACCTGCAATGTAAGCAGCAGTATTCTTGTTATTCCTAAAAAAATTATACACAATACCTATACTACTATATATATTAGCTACTCACCAAGCCCCACGACCTCGACACCTAGCAGGTCCAACAGGTCCTGCTCCCGGTCCAGGATGTCTGACCACCGGTGGGCCAGCTGGTTATGGGTGCGCCGGACCCCTGAGCAGCGAAACACTGCCCAGCGCACCTTCGCCCACTGGCGGTGACGCTCCTGGGTAGGGTACCCGGAGCCTGGCCTGCCGCCTGCTGCCAAGGTCAAGGGGAGATGGCGCTGCACAAAAAAAGCAAGGGCGGCCACCTCCGCCTCGCTAAAAAGCGGCCAGGCTTGCACCCCTGCAGGGCGCAGTCTGCCGCAAGGCAGGCGGCTCTTGGGCTCACGCGCCTTGCCCTTGGAGCCGGTAGTGCTGCTACCCTTCGCCATGGTTCTGGGGTGTGTGGGAGGAGGCGGAAAAGAAAAGTTAGAAGGAAAAAATAAAGTTAGGGGAAGAAGTAGGAGCTTAAAGAAGAAAGTAATATAAAACAGTAGAAAAGTAAAAAAAACAGTAAAAAGTAGAAATAAATGCAAAATATAGACTTAGGCACAGAGAGAGATAGATAGTAAATAAAAAAAAAATGAAAAACAGTGTAAAAAACTAAGGATTGCAAAGATTGAGGGAGGATAGAAAAGCAGGCCCAGAACCATAGCATAGAGTGAAAAACAAGGTGGCCGCGCCCATCGCGACCGCGTGGGTAAGTTCGCGCGATATTTCTCCCCGAGCACGCAAAAAGCGTCGCAAACACGTACGTCGCGTTCCCGAACATGAAATGCGCATCGCGAGCAAGCTATACGCGACCCGGAACAGGAAATAAGGCATCGCGAACGGGCGGGACAAGTGAAAAACAAGATGGCCGCACCCATAGGCGACCGCATGGGCAAGTTCGCGAGACACTATCCCCCGAGCACGCAAACAGCGTCCCGAACACACACAACGTGTTCCCGAAGAAGAAAAATGCATCGCGAAAGGGCGCGACAAGCAACTACGCACGCTCGCGTAGCTACACGTAGCTCGCGTAGCACTTTAACGTCTTCGCGTAGCGCGACTACGCGAACTACGCCCAGAGTTCTTGTCCTGCCATGTAGCTGCAAGCAACTACTTATGCTTTTCATATGGATATGTTCATTGTTCTTGGGGTCGAGCGGTTGTGTAGGAGGTTTGATTAATTCTTTGAAATTCGAACAATGTAATCTGAATTTGAAGACTTGGTGCTAGGAACCGATCGAGGTGTGTTGTTATTAATAACTTGCATACTCTTTAAAATTGTTTTGAAATGATATTAGTTCTCCTGTTTTTTACAGATCTGATTATATGTCATTGCTATAAGAAATGTGTGCATCTTTAATGAGAGAATTCCAAAATGTTGTTTGAACAGCAGAGCTGAAGTTGCGACATAATCTATGAATGTATTCACAGTTTAGAAAGGAGTATACATTATAATTTTGGTTTAGTAAAATGAAAGTATTAGGAGGAATAACAGTGATTTATAAGATACATTTTTACCTTTTACAGCCCTGAAGAAGCTGCTTTTAGGCCGCGAAACACTTGTTGACTGTGTTCAATAGAAACCTTCCAAGACCAATCTTAAGAATGGTTTATGAAAATGGATCTCGAGAATATTTGTTCAATTTACTTTATAGGAAATTAATTGTAATACTGCTGTTTTCTTGTATAACAATTTCCTCATGATATTTCTAATGAAACAAATCTAAAACAAATAAATAAATGTGTCCACTTTCGTATTCTTTGTATTAAGCAAAGTGTGTTTATGCTCCCCAATGGAAATCACTTCCACAATCTTGCAATGGTAGGGTTAACAGTGGGTTTGAGCTAGCACAGGGCCATGTTCATCTTTAACCCCATTAGTATTATTTTTGTAACTTATAGCAAATTAATGTTTCACATCAATTTTCTGTTTTTAACATGATGTCTTGATGAAGGTGGTGTAAACCATACTTAAATCCACCAAAACGCTGCGTTGACAGGAATTTTTGTTTAATGACTTTATGTGTAAATTGTATAGAAATGTTGATAAAAGATCTTGTGTATAATATGAATATGCAATGAGTTATGTTCTTGATATGTGAGGAGTATATGGAAAATATTTTTGTTGTTGAGGTAACATGTTTTTATAATGTGATTAGATTCTTAAAAACTGAATTTAAATAAACAGTATTATTTTTGTAACTATAAGCAGACAGAAAGTGAATTTATATTTGGTTTAGGCGTTATAACTGTTTCTACGTAAAGAGTGTTTTTATTTGTTCAATAGGGATTTACTATGCGAATAAGCACGAGGAAAATCATTTTTGTTTGTTGATATTATGACCCTGTCCCTTTTGGCATAGAAGGGTAACTCTCCTTTTTGTTTTTGGTGGACAATTTAAGACCATGGTCGATAGAACCAACATTTACAAACTGCAAAGATGTGGAATTTAGCTCTTGATTACAAATATGTTATTGCTAACATGTTCATATCAAGGCCCAGATTTACTGACACTTTGGGTTCAGTTTGTATCCCTATTGTATTGCAAACTCTGCGCAAAACCTTGTGCTTTATTTTCCTTTGCAATCAGGATTTGCATTGAAAGTTGGCCAAAGTAATACAAAGTAGTGCTACACACTATTTTGCATCAAGAGTGTGTTCCATGGTGGGTTCCCATGCAACCAACTATGGGTTTTGATGCAAATCCCTGTCTACTAACAATTGTAGATGGGGGTTTACACTAAAACCTTATGCCTCCTGGCGGTAGCATAAAGCGATACCAAAGGGGATGATGGACGGAGCGTTAGAGCAAATCAAACACTCACCCCCAGTCAACTGATCTGGGTTTAATCCATCATCATTCTTTAGCTCACTCCACCACCCCAGTTCAGACATGGCCATATGCAAATCAGTCTGACCCTGTGCCTCATGGGAACAGTCCAGCCCGAACTGCCAAGCCATGTCTTCCCTGGACCGGAAACAAGCATCCTGGGACCTGGCGGTAGCATAACACAGGACAACTGTTTTTATTTCTCCATACTGTTCAAGCTATGCATGTGTGCTGCATTGTACAGCACACATACAAAGAGGGAAACAAATTAAGGACTTAGTCAATTGTTTGGCGCTCACATTCTTCCAGTGGGGCAAGGTTACAATCTTTAGTGGAACAGGGCTCCATGAGGCTTGATACCCTCTCCGTGACATCCTGCTGAAACAAATTTGCTACTGTGAAAAAGCTCAGAGCAGAAGATACCTGAATCATTGGCCCAGCTGCAACGCACCCTCTTCCGATTTACTTGGCAGGTTTGTCCAGGTCCTCTCAAAATCTTGAAAGCCAAAAAGTCTTATGTCCTAGGCTTTCAAGGATGTTAGAAGAAGTACATTTTAACACAGCAGACGGTCCCAGAACCTCAGGAACAGCACTTGCAGGTCAAGACTTACTCCAGTAGAAGCAACCAGCAAGGTCCAGGGCAAGTGCAGTTGTAACTGGTCAGCATCTTGAAGCTTGTTGTGTCCCTCCAGTTTAACAGGAGGAGAGCCAACTGACCCTTGGAGTCCACGTCTTTGTCCTAGGCAGAAGTGGGAGCAGGTCCAGCCTGTCAGGTTTTCTCACAATTCTCGAAAGAAGATACAGTCATCTTTCTTTCACAAGTTCAGTAGTATTTTGAAGAGGGTGCCCAGGGGTGCACATTTATGCCTGGCACTAGCCTGTGGTTGGGGGTGACTCCTGGTCCTTCCATAAAAAATAGGAAAAATGTTCCCAGGTGTACTCCTACCCATGTTTGCATCAATTCCTGTGTGTCCTACTACAGAGGATCCCAGGGTGCCCTTTTGTACCTATAACCAAGACACCATAACTTTCCTTCTCCTGTGCAGATCTCCTGTGCCCACCATAGAGGCATGGCCATGGAAATGAGCAACCCCTCCTCTGTGGTCACTTCAAATCCGTTCTCGGGGGACAGCTCCTCTCCCAGTGGGATTGGAGCCACCCTGACCAGGTGCACTGAAGAAGGTCCTGCCCAGGTGTGACAGGGTAGGCCTTTTTGAAGTTAATTAAGTTCTTGGGCACAGCCCTGATGAGCTTTTTTGCAGAGGAACATAACACCTCCCTACATCTAAGTCCTTTGTCTTTCCTCTGGAGGTAAGGTCACATCACATCAAGGGGGCTAGTCAACTGCCAGGTGACAGTTGAAATTCATGCAAATGGGCTTCTAGAGGCTTTAATCAGGGAAAGGTAACTTTCTAAAAGTACAGTTTTCCAAATTGTTATTAGAATTCTGACTTCATCAATGAATTGTACTTGTAATAAATATTTGAAAAGTCCAAAATTACTTTTGTAGCTGGTTCCTAGACAGAGTTAACATTATTTAATTTAATATTATATTCCAGTGCTTTCCTATGGAACAGCTAACCCTGCTACAGATAAAATGGCTTTAGTGGTCTTTTCATTGTAATAACATGCTTACCATTAAACCCTTTCATGTTCTACTTTTAAATACCATGGACCCTAGCATATGGGCAGTAAAGTACTTATAGGTGACTTACTAATATTCAAAAGAAGGGTTTAGGCCTGTCAAAAAGGGTTATTTCGGCAGGTCGAATTTACAGGCTTAAAACTGCATAGACAGCCTACAGTGATAGAACTGCAGCCATGTTTGAACTGTCACTGTAGTGGTTGGCACAATGGAGGCTGCAGTCCAAAAGTGATATTTAACTTACAGGCCTTGGGTTCACTTTTTACCATATACTAGTAACTTCTAGGTAGGTTAAATATTAGGATTATATCCAATTTTGAGATGTTAGGGGTCAGGGCACATACCCAATCAGTAATTAACAGCAAAAGAACAAACGGCTGACCAAGGTTAAGCAAATCACATCCATATGTACAGTCTATTTAAAGATGGTGCAATCGCTTCCAGAACGCACCGTCCAAGGATGCAGATAATAGCAAAATGTTCAAGAATAAGGAAGGTGCACTCGATGCGAAGTCAATCAATCAGGCGAAATTTGTCCAAAATTACTTCCTTTATTTAAGTTAATCATAAAAATCTGGCACACAGCCAACGCGTTTTGTTCCCGGTTGCCAGAGGGAACTTCGTCAGGGCTCAGAAATATCTGACTAATGAATCTGTATGTAGTTGCTTGTAAGAAGATATACAGTTCCAATTCACGGTACGCATCACATCAGAACTGGGCATATGTTATAAAATCTCAAATCAAAGAAGCACAAGGTTCTTAGTATCAAATATGTTTAAAAGCACAAGAGTCCATGGATGGCTCCAAGTTCAAAGAGCTAAATGATAGATGGTTCGTGGTGTAAGGTCGTTACGGAGCGAAAAGTTCGGATCACGGCATAGTAACCGGCATACTCAATCAGAGTCATGAAACCAGGAGCATATATCACAAAAAATGGGGACGATCATGCAACAATGCATCTTTCTACACCTTTGCACTATGTTTTGAGCCCTTATCCAGTGGTGCATGGCAGCATAAACTGCACTAGCACTGTAATACACAGCATCATATCATAGTAGATATGGTACTGTTTTTCACTCTCCTTTGACAACACGCTGCACAGCAACGTTTGTTGCTGTGCTGCATTGTCACATTTTAGTCAATTTTCCCCAAGTGTGTGCAACTAGTTTCCTCTAGTATACAGAAAAATTGAAAAAAAGTCACTGATTTGAGAGGAATGATGACGCCTCACTAGTTACAAACCTGGCCCACGCTTCAAAATCCTTTGATAGGGCGAGAAGTACACAAAATACACTGATTTTAACATGTGGCTAGCCAATGCAGTGTTACAATAAAACTAGTCTATATGGAGGGTAATTTGTGTTTTTCCTGAATGGTGTTCAAGAGAATATCATGTAAAGCATCCCAAACCAAGGGAAGGTCCCACAATAGAGAAGATTGTTACTAGACCTAGGTAATACAACATCATCAGAAGGTTGTGGGGAAATTCTACAATATCCTCCATCCCTCCACAAAGGCAGGAATTGTTCTGATCCTAGTCCAGTCAACTCTTTGAGTTGTACTTATATCTCTATAATACACAGGATAGGAATGACACTGCAGCATCTCCTCCTCAGAACAATCCTAGAACTATATTTCCCTGCTGGAATAAAAATAATGAAAACAATCTTGAATCCTATTGGCACCCCTGGTATGGAACAGCTCTCTAAGGGTCAAGTAGTTACCTGCTCCAAGGAAACATAAGCAAAATGACTCCTGACTCCAAGGGAGGCATACCTGAACACTGGAGAGTGACATCTAGTGCCTAAAAGCCTGGCCTGAGGATCTGAGTATACGAACACATCCAGTTATAACATTTCTGACAGCTTGAGAAAAAAGAATAGGGATGTAGTCATTTTTTGTACCTCTGGAAGAATGAACAGGTGCAGAGGTTTACCCAGTGATGGCACACTCAAGGTGGGCAAGAAATCTAGGTTAATCCCAGTTGGAGCTTTTTGCCATGGAGAACACTGTTCTGGTGGGATGCTGCAGTAAAGGTATCCAGCCTTGTGGAGCCAAGTTTGGCTACTGCTTCCAGCTTTGTCCCACTGGGGGGTTCTGAGAACCAAAAACTTTAATTCTGAAGGTAAAAACTTGGATCAGGACAAGGCGACAAATCTATGTAAGTGGCAAAGCAACACTGCCTGCTATAAAATCCAGTGTTGTCCCGCTCTAAACTTTTGGTCTCAAAAACCACTTCAGCTGCAGCTCAATGACAATTTATCCGACTTCAAGGGCTCCTCACTTCCTTCAGCCTTAGACCTTGCTCTAGTGGAGGACTTCCACCAACAAAAAGTTGAATATGGGCCTGATTTAGATCTTGGTGGACGTCTTACTCCGTCACAACAGTGACAGGTATCTCATCTGCCGAAATATAAATCCCATTACATCCTATGGGATTTATATTTCGGCGGCAGGATATCCATCACCTTTGTGACAGAGTAACCCGTCCACCAAGACCTAAACCAGGCCCTAAGTCAGATGGTAAAAACTTTGACTGGGGTGATCTGCTTTTTGTATCTGATCTCCACTCCTTCACAGCTAGGTCCTGGTTAACCAAGCACTGAGATTTTACACACAGGTTTGCTTTTTGACTGAAACTTTAAAGTCATATCTCTAGTTCAATCATTTTTGTGTATATCTGATTATCCAAATTTTGCTCTATTTTTTTAAATTTGTTTTGGACTTTTATTCTGTTGGTTTTGTGACTTTAAAACTGTTGGTACTGTTTATAACTTGTCACATATTTCTGTGGGAATTGCCTATTGCATGTAGCCATAGCTACCAGGAGTTAAGTAGATATTCTCTAAGAACTGTGCTTTTGCCTAGTCAGACTGTGTATATTAAGTTGGTCGGGTCGCCACCAGCCAAGTTAATAATCAAATTCCAGAGCTCATCCATCTACCACATTCAAGAAGGCCTGATAGGTTCCTGATTAAAAAGAATTATATCACTTTCGAGGAAATTTGTCATATAATGTGCAGGACATGATGTCTTTCTTAAGACTGCCTATCTCCCCAAATCCTCTAGATAGCTTCAGAAAGAGTTGGGCATGGGTGTAGAGAGCTGTTCCCCATTCATCCAATTCAATGTTCCCATTTAGGAATTCCATAATGACATCTTGCTGCAGTATCCCGTGGAAACGCTGAATCAAGAGTATAGAATTGACAATGTCTTTAAAAAAGTGTCTGTATTACAAAATGAGATTCCTTTGGATTTGACTTAAGGCTCATTGAAGATTGTAATCTGTACACTCTGATGCTTGCCTCATTCATACACGTTCACCAATCACATAAGGGAAATATAACAATACACCCAAGGTCAACAGTCCAGAAAAAGTTTTTTGTAAAAAATATATACATCTATTTATTCGTAATGGTATCGTACAATACATAAATCATTTAATGCATAGTCATTTACTTGTAACATCCCTAACATGAGGTCTAAAATGAATTCACAGTGTTATACACATTATAAAAACATCAAAGATAAAAAGAGAGTACATACAATAGACACAACAATATGTCATTAAAAAGCACATATCCGTGATCTCACGATAATTAGGTCTAGAATCCGAAACTGCAGTATTAATAATTCTGTAATTCCAGCCTTTACACGGATTGTGTTTCTAAAAGGAGCGTCAACGTGTTTCGATGGTACACCTTATAACACCATCTTTATCAAGCCTGTATTTATGACTCTCAAACAAAATCATTTTGCCCGGAACTTTTATCAACACCTCTTAAATGATAGGATGAGGATTTCAGAATATTAAAAAAGTGTCACCACTACTCCTAATACTTGCAAGAAGGAAGAAGACTCAATCTCGTAACCTTTGGAGATATATTAATTATTAAGAGGGCTGAGCTGTTAATTATCCTGGAGAAATTAAAATATGGCTCCCATCAGAATGACCACCCCTCTCCTTGACAGCTTAGTGAATGACCCTGTGGTGATTTCACTAAGGGAGCTTCACTTCCTTTTTCTTAACTGTCTTAAAACCCTCACACTTAAAAGTATGTGTCTGAAGGTTGGGCCTAAATAGGATGGATCTTCTGATGCTTGGTTGCCTGTGGCCATGCTGTTGATAGGGCCACTGGTGAAAGTGTTCTTATGCTGAAGAAATCGGTGGCTTCTCTGTTGGAAACCTGGAGGTTTCACCACTTCCACAGGAGTTGGGAATTGAATATTTGTTGTGATGGGCATTTTCCAATTTAAGGTGGTCTCATGTTCTTTGAAACCCAAACTGAGGCCAAAGCTGAACTTTCTGTCTTCCTCTTTCCTTTTTTTGGCTTTGACTTCAAACCTAGATGTTTGTTGTAACATAGTTTGTGAATGTTGGATTTCCCTGGCATCTCAATTTCATACACATGGGCCACTTATCAAAGCTGCTGCCCCCCTCACTACCAAGACAATGAGATGCAGCATGTTCTTTTCCACACAGAATGAGCTCTTGGGCCTTCACTTAACCCCAGGCCATGACTACCAAAATCAGATTGGTCCTATTCCTAACAGAATCAGCCACAACTGCTCTCTACCCCTGCTGATTGTTCCAAGCTTGTTAAGCCCCTAAAGTTTTGATTCTCACGTGACTGCAATAAGGCATCTGACTGAGTCAGAGAAATAAAATCAGTGGATATGCAGGAAAAGTAACTCTAGGTGGGACAAGTCCATGACGAGAGGGCCAAGCCACATGCTATCTTGGTTATGCAAGTATTAGTAAGGAAAGTGGAATCTGACTTGTGAGAGCACGCCTCCTAAATAGGTCTGGGATTAGGAAGATGAATAGTAGGTAATGGTAAAGCTATACACTGCAATGGCTCATCTCATCTTCAGAACCTCTTCACCAAAACATACCAAATCCAGTGCTGTCACATTACAGCCACCTACCACATACAACAAAGACTTCTGACTGGACCCAGTTTCCTTCTCAAGGAACTTGGTCTAGTACTCACTTCAACCCAGCCTACAGCTCTCGCACACTCCATAACTTTTCACAAAATGGCCTTCTCATGCAGTCCCCCTCACCTCCAGTGATCAGTACCCCATTACCAACTGCTGCCAAGTGTTGCCAACAGACTTCTTGGAGAAGCCATTTAGGCACAATGTAAATCTATCATTATGATACTATACACAAGATAACTTACCATGACTTAGGGCCATATGTATCAAGAATCGTTTTGCTATTCTCAAATAGCGATTGTTAGAGAATCGCTATTTGAGAATCGCAAAACGAGATGTAAATAAAAATTCGCAAATATTTTGCGATTCCCTGACATTTCTTAATTGCGACTCGCAAATTGCGAGTCGCAATTACGGAATACCTTCCCATTCATTCCTATGGGCCTTGAGGCCCATAGGAATGAATGGGATGACATACGCAATTTGCGAGTACCCATTAGGTACTCGCGAATTGCGAATGCAATTTCAAGGGTGCAAGGGTGTCAAAAGGACACCCTGTTGCACCCCTGAAATTTGCATGTGTGCACATGTGGCACACATACATGCCCTAAGGGCATATATGTGCGCCACATGGCACTTTGGAAAATGCAAAAAAGTGCATTTTTCAAAGAAATCGCAAATTACCACCAACTTGAAGTTGGTGGTAATTTCGCGATTCCTAAGGCCAAATCGCACTTTTTTGTGCTTCTTACATTGCATTTAAGGAATTGCAATTTGCGATTCCTTAAATGCATTCGC
The DNA here is from genome assembly GCA_963921515.1 of Calotriton arnoldi. NCBI lineage: Eukaryota > Metazoa > Chordata > Amphibia > Caudata > Salamandridae > Calotriton > Calotriton arnoldi. The sequence goes on along the minus strand of CAWUFW010016666.1, from coordinate 132,637 downwards.
AAATAGGGAATCGCAAATTTTGCGATTCCTTATTTTGCGAGTGGGTTTTTTTGTGTGATACATTGCACACTACTAAATTGCAATCGCAAACGCTGAAATTCTGTGAATTTCAGCATTTGCGATCGCAATTTAGCTTGATACATATGGCCATTAGTGGCTTAACCATTTCTGTATATCTTGCTGCAAAATGAAACCATGAATAGTTAAAAACGTATTTTTACCTTCTCACATCAATGTTGTAAAACAAATAGCTCAAGATATATAAAGCCCATGGGCTTAGCTCCCATTAGTGCAGCAGGGGGTCATTGTTTGGTGGGCCCACTGAATCCCAATTACAGCTTTTACACACAGCGAAGGACATTGAGGTCATTTTCCTTGCATGTATTAGGCCCAATGGAGCCTTTGCCACATTACTGAGAGCTATCCTTTTAGTCATATGACAATTTAATCTATTAGCCTAAGAGAAGCATGCAGTTTAAACATTTGTTTTCAAAAGATTTTCCTAAGCATGTTTAGCGTGCTCACTATGTACAATTGCGCTCTACAATGGATAGTTGAGTAGATTGGATTTGTATGGCTATACATAGAAATACTTAGAAAAATTACCATTTCAGATCTGAAATCGGAGCAGACATATTTTATTATATGCAGAATTAAAAGTTGCTGACCACGATGATAACCCAGTTGCGGCAATAATGACATTGAATACCATACTTTTGCCTTTCTCTCTGATGGATGGGTTCCCTACCCTACCTAAAATATAACAAATTAATGGTTTGTGAACCACCTGCTTGGCCAATATCTTTTTCTTTCTTGTGTTTGGTCTCTTTATTGGAGGAAGGAATAGTGAACATAAAATAATAAAAAGTACCCAAACCGAGAGGAATAAGGGAACAATGATGGAGGGTAAGAAAAAAAAACATAAACAGAGTGGGATAAGGAGGAGTGGTTGAAGGAATTGATTAGCATGGGCAAGCAGCACAAAGAATGTGGTGGGGTGGCAAAGATATGAGGAGGAAGCAGCACAGGAAGGAGAGAGGAAGATGAAAGAAAGTTCCCTGATGTGGAGTCATTTAGGAATGCAAGTCATCCAATCAAATGAATGGTAAAAAAGCTATGCTTCAGGGAAGGATCTACCACAAAAGATAAAGGAAAGCAATTAAAAAATATGCAAGCAAAGATAATTGACGCCAAAGCCACCCAATGGTAACCAATAGGCTGTCCCAAAGCCTGATGCAAGCATTGGTATTGTTCACAATAGGTCTTCAACAATAGTCAGCGAGACCTAAAAGAATCAACATCTAACAAATGAAGTTAGTGATGCTAAGCCAATATTCCATGTATAGTGTGCCGTGGGGCACATTCAACACGTGGGGCACCCTACAATCTGTTGGGGAGTCCACCAATCAATGCATTATTATAATAACCCAGTAATTACTTATTACTTGAATTATACACAAGGAAAATGTGAGACTGAGACGGTTTTTGTTACTGATATGTATTACACTGATTACATGCAGAAGTCAGTGTGACAGTGAACAAAAGTGTAGATGATGCAGTGCTCAGGTTGGTGAATAAATATATATAACATATTGTTATACCTGGCATCCTTGAAGTGTTTCCCCTGACTTTTTGCCTTCTCACCTCCTGTTTTTCTGACTTATTTTTTGCTGGCTTTAGGATTCTGAGTACTTTACTAACTAGAGCTAAAATGCATGTGGTCTGTACTCTAAACATAACATTTGCTTATCCACAATTGGCATATTTAATTTGCTTATGTCCCTAGTAAAGTACACTATGTTCCCAGGACCTGTAAAAGAAATGCTACTGTTGGGCCTGGAGCACTGATTGTGCCACCCACTTCAGCAGCTCTTTAAACATCTCAGGCCTGCCATGCAGAGCTTGTGTATGCAGTTTTCAACTGCCATTTCGACCTGGCAAGTTCACCTACTTGCCAGGTCTAAACCTTCCCTTTTATTAAATGTCTGTCACCCCTCAAGTAGGCACCGGACCACCCTGAGGGCAGGGTGCAGTGTATTTAAAAAGGAGGACTTTCACTTTTACTTTTTACATGTCTTTGTAGTGAAATTCTCTTAAATCTGTTTTTCGCTACTGCAAGGCCTATCTCTCCCATAGGTTAACATTGGGATTGCCTTATTACAGTTTATGACTGTAATTTCCAATTAGGAAAATATAGAAATTTGGAGTTTGGTGTCTCTGGACTCACAGTTTAAAATCACAACTGATGGTGAAGTTAGATTTTACATTGGAGGTTTGAAAAAGGCCCTTTTAGAAAAGTTGGCATTTTCTTACTTGAACCATTCTGTGCCTCTGCCTGTCTTTGAATACAGTTTAGGGTGGATGACAGCTGGGCTTTGTGCAGTCCCTCTAGACAGTTACACACAAAGGAAGCTGGGGTATGACACTTTCATCCTGATGGCCCATCACCAGCCTTATGGGCCGTCCTGAGCTAGATTGGGAGGGAGGAACTGAAACTTGCACCTGAATAGGGCTGTGCCTGTCCCCGCACAAATTGCTGCATACTCCCCTGTAGTTAGTTTGGAGTAAGAGCAGGAAAGGCAGGGACCTTGTGTGCTTCAAAGATCTCTTTGAAGTCTCTCCCACTTCAAAGGCACAACTGGGAATAAGTACTGCACCCCTGACACCACCGATTCAGTACACTTCTGGATCTGAGGACATTCTGCCAGGAAGAAGGACTGCTGAGATGCCAGGAGGGACTGCCACTTTGCTGAACTGCTTTGCTGTGTTGGCATGCTGTCTCTTGCCTGGGAGTGAGAAGGACGGGACCTGCATCTCTACATCCTCCAAGAACTTAAGTGACTCCAAGGGCATGCTGGCTTCCCTCCTGTTTTGAAGTCTCAGGGTTATCAAATAATTCCTTCAACTCTGCTTCATCTGCTGGACTCTGCCAACTGTGAGTCCTGTCCTGCCAAGAGGTGCCAATTCAGTCCTGGGCCTTGAAAGTGGGTTCTGCAGCTGTTTTTCTATAAAAATCGATGCAGTGACGACTTTGTGCTGATCGGAACCGACGCAGTGACTTTCAACGCAGATGTAGTGCCACTTCGACAAGTTCCCTGCAAGGCTAGACGACACAGTGCCTGCATCGTAAGGGGTTCAATTACACAGGACTCGACTGCAAATCTCAATGACTACGCGGCACCTGCATTTTAAGAGGTTGAACGACGCAGCAGCCGACTGCCCGGATCTGAACAGACATATCAAGTCTTCGACGCCAATGCCCTTTTTAATGTTTGTGTGGCCCCATTGGCGCAGCTGATTAGATCACTGGGTTTCTCAGCAATATCCTATGCTGATGACACCCAAATTGTGGTGTCGGTGACAGGGACACCATCAGACACGGCAGCTCACTTCTACACCTGCCTCCGTCAAGTCAGAGACTGGATGGCAACCAACTGTTTGAAGTTGAACTGCAACAAAACCGAGGTGTTGCTCTTTGGTAGCAACACTACCATTTGGTCCCCTACTCTCTGGCCATCGGAGCTGGGTTCTCTGCCCACCCCCTCAAATAAAGTAAAAAACGTAGGCGTCACCTTTGACTCAAAACTTACATTTGAAGGTCATATGAACCAGGTCACCTCAGCATCGTTCTACATGTTAAAATTATTGAGAAAGATTCTTCCGTTCATTCCTGCTGAGCTACGTAAGCTGGTGATCACAGCTTTGGTCCTATCCAGAGCCGATTATTGCAACGGTCTGTTCGTCAATCTCAGGTCCAAATGCCTAACTAAACTTCAGATTGTACAAAATGCTGCTGCCAGTCTTTTGTTGAATATTCCTAAGCATAAATCCGCTACTGCACCCTTAAAAGAATTACACTGGCTACCAGTGAAGCAACACATTGAGTTTAAAGCCTTGTGCATAGCATTTAAAGCAACTCATGATATAGGGCCAGTCTTTTTCAAGCAAAATGTTTGCTTGTATATCCCTGCACGTCAGCTACGCTCAGCTCAATCTCACAATCTGGTGATCCCTAGGTTCAAGAAAAGTGCTTGGGGCGGTAGAAGCTTTCTGGTTGGGACAACTAAACTCTGGAACTCTCTCCCCCAAAGGTTAAAAGATGAGACTCACCTGTTGGCATTCAGGAAGGCGCTTAAGACATGGTTGTTTAATCTCTGACCCTGTGTTAAGATCTTACGACATATGTTTATTTGATGAGCCAGCGCCTTGACACATTCGGGTAATTGGTTTGCGCTTTATAAATTTCTTTTTCATTTCATTTATAAATTTCTTTTCCAATGCTTGCTCCATCCAAGATACTTTTTCAGCGGGACCTGCATGGGTCCTGTAGCCAGCCTGCTCTCCAGCGCGGTCAGCCTGAACTTTGGATTTACCCCGGTCCAGCGCAGCCTCAAGTAACCCTTAAGTGCTATTGGCTTTTAAGTTGTTGTTGTTGTATAAGCTTTATTTCGACAACTCGTGTCATAAAAGCTATAAAAACAACATTTTATATAAAAGAGATAAAAGATAAGCATTTCCTATAACATTGTGCTAAAAATAATACATACAAGCAATTCCTCCTGGTGCACCACTGCACCCACGGTGTGGAGTGCAGTTACAGGGATCAGCAGTGAAAGAATTGATACACATAAATCAGTAAAAACATACATTGATAGGTTAAAAATAAACGGAAGAGAGCAGCATAACAATACTTCTTAGTAAAATCCCTTATATTAGGCTCAATTTGCGACCCCCATCAGACCTCTATGGAAGTTCCAGCCCTCCTTAGAGTAACATCACGGAGAGGTTAAGAACAGTAAAGTGCTCATGCATAACATATGTGTATAAAACTTAGATAACCAGCTTTTGAGCCCTACAACAATTGCGTATCGGTATCATTCAGCTGAATGCTGTGGCATTCCTGTCTGGCTCTTCCGTCTAATAATCCATGCGTGACTGAGGAACTTTGCCATGCAGCATGCAAAGAGAGGTCTGGGGTCTGATTAAAGATGCGCAGGGCAACCCGACAGTCACATGTGCCCAATTGCCGGCAAATCGGTTTTAACCACTTTGCCCTCAGGGTGCTGTATGCTATACAAGCAAACATAACATGGGCAACGCTTTCTACCGGGGCCCTGCAGCATGGGCAGTTTTTTGGTTTTTGGTTGCGTGGATGCCATTTTGCCATTATCTCGCAGTCAGGAAGCGTACCTAACCTAAAGTGGATGTATAGCACCCTGTCCTGAGGGACCTGAATTATGTCTAACAAGGGCTCTAAGTGACTGGACTGTTTGTGAAGATAAAATTCTGCTGTTAATCTGCCCACATTTGGTTTACTGGTTTCTTGATGTCCCACCCATTCCCAATACAAACATTTGAGCTCTTCTTTCCTTGGTGGATCCTGCTTATCTCAATGCGCTTGAATACTGACATGATTCTCCTAACGTTGAAAATCCAGCCTATTTTAGTGCTGGTGTCTATCCGTATGATCTCAGTAAGGTCTTCAGCGTAGGGGAGGAGCTCTGGGGTCCGCCTAATGTGAGCCCAGAAAAGCAACGAGTGCAACCTTGCTATGTCGCCAATCGATCACCTGCCCATATCAAGCATTAAGGGAGTAAGGGGAATGTTTTGAGGTAGCATCACTAAGTCCCCAAGAAACTTGGGCTTGGATCTGCAAAGATCATGAGCCTTATCGAATCCCCATAACTCTGCTCTGTACAGTGCTGTGCTGATGCTTTGGCGTCATAGACCTGGAGGGCTGGGGCTACCGGCCTACTATGTGAGGAACGTTGTTCCCTCCCAAGTGCTCCCGCTACTCGCTTATGCCCCATCAGTATCTTTGCTAGGTGGGGCTTCCATGACATTTTGTCAGAGAGTCGGACACCAAGATAGTCAAAAGTGCTGACTCTTTCCAAGGATGTCCCGCCTAGCAAGGAGATGCCTTTGTAGGACTTATGGGTGTTGAAGGCCATAAATTTGGCTTTTAAGGTGTTAATGGCCAGCCGCCGGTTGTCACAGAAAAGTTGGAACCTGTTGAGTAGTCGCTGCAACCCTGCTGGGGTCTTGGACACCAGCAGGGTGTCATCTGTGAACAAAAGGGTCGGTACCTTTTCATCCCCCAGGATTGGTGCGTCTGCTGGATCTTCTTGCAGAAAGCTCACCACCCCATTCATGTAAAGAGAGAATAGGGTGGGGCCCAGAACGCAACCCTGTCCTTGCCCTAAAGCCGGCCTGGTACTGTGAAAGGATGGCTTTATCATCTGCCCATAGCTGGATCCTCTGCAGAAGGACTCTACTGAAGACCTTCTGCAGGGCATCAATCAGGCTAATGGGCCTAAAATTTGAGGGTTCATCTCTGGCTCCTTTTTTATAAATTGGGACCACCTCTGCACCCTTCCAGGACCCAGGGACTGGGGCACCGCTGGCTATAGCATTTGCCAAAAGGTAGGAATATAGCATGCCCAATTTGGAGTGTCTGCAAGAAATAGATCACCTGGTAAGCCATCTGGTCCTGCTACTTTAGACTGCACTATTCTGCCTATTGCGGCCTCTACTTCAGCCAGTTCAAAAAGCTCATCATCCTTGTGGTGCTCATAAGAATCATCTAACTCTACTGAGAGGGTGGCCTCGGAAGTTGTGTAGAGCGTCCAGAAATGAACATGCCAATCCTGACCAGTAATGTGGTTGGGGGGCGAGCATGCTCTGACTTACTGCCCCAGGTAACTAGGGTCCAGAATAGCTTGACATCCTTCGCTGTGCTTGCTCCCTTGAGTTACTGCCAGCGGGATTCATCCCATGCTATCTTTGCCTGATGCAAAGCAACTTTATAGCGCTTCCTGGCAACTTTGTTCAGGGGGCAGTTCTTGTCTTTGATTGCTACGGCTAGGAGTAATCGCTCGCGCCCTACAGTGTTTTGAGTACCACGAGTGGGCCCTTTTTATGGCATACTAGGCTTGTGGTCCATCTTAGGAGCTAGAAAATGTACATTAAGTCGGTCAATGATACGAGAATGAACCATAGCTACCTTAGCCAGCCCACTTTCGCTAGTGACTGCGGCCTGGAGCTCAAGTGTACCTACAGCCAGGTCATGTCGTATGCCTATAATCTTAGATTCTTGCAGTGCTACCTTCCGCCATTTTAAAAACCTATTACAATTCGAGGGGACGATCTCTCTTGTGGAGGTCAAGGGTAAGCTGCTCACGGGATAGTAGGGGGCTTCCCACAAAGGGTTTGTGCTTAAACACAGAGGGCTGTGGTCACTCTCTGTGGTGGTGCCCACACTCATGTCAATCAGATCTCCCCAAAGCCTCACATCGAGGAGGATATAATCAATACAGGACGGGCAGCTGGCTCTATTGTACGTATTTGCGCCCTGTCTGTTCGAGGGGGTTCTGCCATTTGCTGCCCTCATGCCGAACTCTACGTTAAGGGCGTTAAGTTGGTGCGCCGTCTGTGTCCATCTTTTAACGGGGGATAGGTTTAGTGAGGGGACAGCCCATTTGGTGTTGTCCTCCTCGATTCCTAGCAGATCTTCTTTATCGAGTGGTTCGAAGGTGCAGTTAAAGTCTCCTGCTGCCACTGCTCTAGAGTGAGGTGAGCATATGGCTAAGCTCTCTTCCAGTGCAGAAATGGTAGGTGAGGGTCTGCCCCCTTTGGTCCCCCTCGTATGGATGATAAACAGCTCGATTATAACTCCCCCCCTAGGCCCCCTAATACTGACCCCCAAGACGTCAGGACTGGGGCTTGTGAGGCAGGTAATTCGACAGCCCAGAGCAATATTCACCCAGATAATCAATCCCCCTGACGGGCGCTCCCTCTCCCTATGGTTGTTGCTGGTGAACAAAAGCAAACAAAGCCTGGTTTATGTAAGGGAACCAAACTCCAAGTCTCCTGAAATATACAGATGTCAAAACCCTCAATTAGGTCATTCCAATGAGGGAGTAACATTTTGCTGCTTAGCCCAGCCATATTCCATGATATTATCCTCAGCTGTTGATGAGAGGCAGGACCATGTGCAGCGTTTGGAGTAGGAGTGCGCTGGCTAATAGGGGCCTGTGTTGGTGCTTGGGAATTTAGACGTGTGGAAAGATCTTCACCCAACACAGCACAAGTGTTGAAGAGGGAGGAGCTGCTGGTTCCTATCTCCCCCGGGAACTATCTTACTTTGATTGGGGTACCGTCTGCCAGACCACAGTGCTGGGAAGGCTAGCCATGCAGTTAGAGGAGATAGTACATAATCCAAGGAGTCGGTGAAACTCCACTCTGTAGTCAATCATTGACCTCCACGGTGGAGCCACTGGCTAATTGGATAAGCGGTTGTGGGGCAAATTGTCTGCTCTGGTCGCAGGATGTAAAGCGCTTAAACTGGATAGAAGAGGCATCCGGGGGACAGGTTCGAAATTTCAAGGCAAGGAGGTTTTCGGCCAGATCTGCCCCTTTGAGGGTGAGTTCGATACAATCAAGCGGTTGAACGGGAGAGGTGCGCCTCCCAACCCTAGTAATGTCATCTCGGATTACTGATCGACAACCCCTGATGTGACGGATCCAATGGATCACTTTGTTGGTCAAAGAATCTTCACCTTTGGACCCCTTCCTTTTGTCGAGTTTGGGAACATTGACCATGTAAATTTTCTGGGCGTGTGGTAAGTGTGAAGTAGCTGGATGGGTCGGCTGTTGTTGGCCGTGGCATCGCGGTTGCTGACCCTGTGATAAAATGGTGGGTCTGGAATAGTTAAAGGAATCTTGCACGGCCACTGTGTTGGGAGGATTATTAGTTCGATTAGCGGTGGATTCTAATGGAGCTTCGGTGTGAGCTGGGATAGCATGGGGGAGCCGAGTGAGGCCGTGAAGAACGGTACCCCTTTCGTGGGCTGCTACCTGGTATGTCGTGCAATGATTACGAGGGGGCTGCAAGTGGGCTCCTGACACAGGAATGCCATACTGTTGAGGAGATGAACCATTCTGCAGTAGTGATTTGACTAGGGTGGTAAGGCCTTCGATCATTAATCTCATGGTCCCTATTTCTGCCCTGAGCATATTTATGAGTTGGTGGGTATTCTGGGGTTCTAGATTAAGTGCTGGCGTGGTCGCGGCAGTGGACACAAGGGGAGGCTCGGGAGTATCTTCCTTGGGGTCATCAGACAGGTCCAGTAAGGGGGTGAATGAACCTGTTTGAGCATGGGATAGTAGATCCTGACTGCGAGGTGTTATTGCTAGAGGTGTTGTGGGGGTTAATGGGGGGTGAGCAAGCCCTCACAGTGTCTAGTAGTACTTCCTGGTTGTGTGAGAGGGTTCCTTTAAGGGATGTTTTTTGGAACATTGCTGGAATGGTGGGTGAGCAGCTTGGACTGGGAATTCGAGGAGGAAATTGCTCAGAAGTGGCGCGCGGTGCGGTAGCTGGTTCAACCACTAAGATGCCTTCGCACTCGCTAATCAGGCTGTCAATACGGTCGAGAACGCAATTGCTGCCTGGGTGTTTCAGCAATTTCCTGACCTTTTTCCCTTTCCCGACTTGGCCACCACCATTACCCTCCATAGTTTTTCTCTCCCCCATCCCTTGGACCTCAGGCCGCGTGGGCCAAAACAGATATAAACCCAACCAACCTCTTTTCTAAGAGTATTAAAGCAAAACAATAATAATAAAGCAAGTGCTTTGGTTCAAAAATTAGCCTGCGTGGTCTACAGTTAGCAAACCACAATAACAAAAGATTATAGCTGGGTAAAATAATTTAATTCTCCAGGCTATACAAACTGTATGTGCCTAAGTAGCTTTATACCCACTAATTGGGCCAATTTTAAGGCAGAGGGAAGCTGCCACAAGAAAATGATTAACTTGCAGCAGTGGGATCCAAAGACAGAGTAAAAATCAGCAGGCCAATGTCAGAGGCTCGGGTCAGTTATATAAAATGTGTTAGCAGGCAGTCAGGCAGTGTTAGCAGACGATCCCAATTGCTCGCAATCAAAAGGTCCAGTCGATTTCTGTGCAGGACCAACAGGAGAAGAAAAAGCAAAATGGACACAGTACCTCAAGGAGCAGATATCAACCAGCAACGCACTCCGGCAACCAGGCGTAAGAGGGGTAGCCCTGCCCTGCCTCTTCGTGGCAATGACGGGCTCTCTGCTTAATTTATGCACCTCTGAGTGCGGAAAGCGGTGTCGGCGTTGCGGGGGAGCCTGGGGAATGCAGTCCCTGGTGCTGGCTCTCATCCCCGGTGCGGCGAAGGAGCGTCCCGCGCAGCGGGAGCTCACTGCTTAATTTAAGTGCCTCCGGGCGTGGAAAGCGGTGTCGGCATTGCAGGGGAGCCTGAGGAATGCAGTCCCTGGTGCTGGCTCTCAACCCCGGTGCCCGGTGCGGCGAAGGAGGCTTTTAAGTACTATATTGCATTTTATTTTTTAAAAATTCAAATCTCAAAGCCTACTTATTGGATTTTTTTTTCTTCATCTTGTTTTACTCATAATATTCTTTGTTTTTCTAAACTGGTGTGGAGTCTTTGTGGTGTTTTCACTGTATTACTGTAATCAAAGTGTTGCTCAAATTTTTAACACTTTGCCTCTTAAGTTAAGACTGACTGCTCTGTGTCAAGCTGCTAAAGAGTGAGCACCGGTTAAATTAGGCTGTTTATCTGACTTACCCTGAATAGGATCGTTGTCCCTGCCTGGACAGGGTGCATACCTCTGCCAACTAGAGACCCAATTTTTAACACATATACATAAGACACTATACAAAGCCCCTAGTTCTATACATGATTTTAGATATACATGTTAGGATGTTGTGGATCAATCCAGAATCTCTATTGGTCCCACTGAATCTGGGAACCAAAGGGGGGAAATATGTAGATGTTCTGACCCTAAATGAATGAAGGGGTCTCTCAGTTGGTTCAGAACCAATTGTGAGTACTTGTTCACGTCCAGTCTACTCCACAGATGCACCAAATCAATCTGAAGTACGCTTAGACTCTGTGCGCTTTAATTAAGGTATTGTGGCCACTTCGTAAAATCCTTCTAAATCCACTTTTCAGTAATCCTAAATGTGTTGAACTCCATCCATCAGAGGCTGCCGCCAATTGTTGCTGCATGCAGTATTCCAGCTAAACTGTAACAATATATTCCTACATGTTATAAAAAAAGGTAAATAATACCTTGCTATCAAACAGTAGGTGTGTGATCGAGCAACAATTGGACAATTGATCTGTATCTAGATGAGATTTCCTCACAAGACGTATAATTTGGCTGGTTTTAAAGAAGGCTAGGATTGTCCCATTCTTAAGGGGCGTCTTGACGATGTTCTGGAAAGATTTCAGGGCTTTGAGCTGATGGGACTTGATGATAAGGAAGGAATGATATCTTCTTCATAAGTGATGGTTCTAAGTAATTTGAACCGATTGCTGAGGCTTTTGCTGGTTAGTGGTGTAAAAGTGTTTTATTAGATGAAAATTCACAAAAATTATGATTGATGTTGTGATTCTAATGTCAATATTTTAAATGAAGTATTCAATATTAACTGTGAATTTCTCAATTAAAAGTACTGGACCTGAAATTCTAAATCTGTAAATTCTGTGTAAACAGAGCGATAGTTTTGCTGTTGTTTTATTTGAGGAATAGCTCTGTTTTGTTTAGGCAATAGCACCTATGTTTTGTGAGAACTGAAACCTCTGGTATAGTTCTGCTAGCACTAGTAAGATATCTGTAGCATGATGGATGGTTCTGCTGTCTGCTTGCGACCTTACTGACATCCTTAACAGCAACAAAGTCATGAAGTACATACATTTGTGAAATATGTTTCTGGAGAAAACCTTATATTCCTCTTCGAAAAAGTAAATATGTCACAGTATATCTACTAGTGTGGTCACCAGCTGTGGCCTTAAAAGTCCTCACATTTTGGGAAACTTGTATCACTTTACAATTCTTGCTTTTCTGAGTTATTTCTTTATTTTTCCCTTAGCAGCCCAAACCCACTTTAAATGCTTAATGTTTATTTTCTTAGCAGCAGAGTACAGGGTTCTGATGCACTGGAGACAGATGTTTAGACAAAATATCGAGTTCAAAATATCGGAATACATGCTAGGGGAGGTTTCTTTTCCTTATATTTTCTTCATGTTCTGTGTAGTCACATACATTAGAAGTGCAAAATGCATGTTTCGCTACTTGACTTTAAGTTCCCAGAAGTGCTTCTTCTTTGGGAGCGTGGACCAAAATATACCTTCAAAAACTATTTTCCTTTTTACGCTTTAAAATGTTGAATTTGAGCCCTTTCTAATTACTGCAGCTGAAATAAATCTACAAACTCTCCTTGAGAATGTTGAGAAAGTAGACATTTCTTGATTGCATTTCCCTGAGACTTTCTGCCAACGCAGGGTCATTAATATTAACCACTTAGAAAGAGCGGAGTGTGTGATCTGTTCTGGCAGCGGCATCGAGAAGGCATGAACAGCTCTTAGGATGCACAAAATGCCTCCGCTGGCGAGAAGGTAAATAGATGAGGGAAAAGTGATGTCATATATGGGCCACAGGCCAGAAATCCTTTGCACTATTTTTCATTTAAGAAAGTACTTACAACAATGACAAGGAATGATAATGTAGTTCAAGCATTTGCTCTTGGCAGATGGCGATTTATTTGTTAAGCTATATATTAGCCAATTGGTGTTGAAGACCCACTTGAATATACAGAGGGGAAGAAAATTTGCATTCTCATAATCTGTATTACTCCCTGTGATTTTATATTGTTTTGACAACTGTAAAATTGTACATATTTGTAACCTTTATGCAGTATACCTGATTGCTGCCTTGTGGGAAGGTTTATGCCCAGCACAGTAGGTCTCAGGTGGTTATGGTGACAAGCCAATGAAAAAAGCTTGATGCCAGATTGGTTCATTGGGCAAAGTTATCTCAGAGGCCATAGGTCTGATCTATTTATCATAAAATGGTATGACAAAGGCAGTAGGCCGGCTGCATTTGTGTGCTCCTGGCCGGTGGGGCAGCTTTTATTTATTTCTTTTTGCGGGAGCAAACCTGTGCTCCCTGCCCGGGAGAGTGCAGGCAGTGAGTTGATGTTCCTCCAGTCCCTGCATTACTGGGCATGAAACCACACAGTGTCCTGGAGGATGGGGTCTCCAGGACACTACTACCCTCGGATCCTGGGGCGTGGGGTCTCCAGGGCCATTATATTGCTTGAGGAGGGGGATTGCAGCCTTAAAAAAGCTATAGGTCCCAGAGGATGTGGTCCCTGGAGCCTCAGGTAGAAGGGCCACATGCCCCCCTCATTAAAAGAGATATTGGTCCCAGGGGATGAGGTCCCCAGGGACTTGAAAAGACTTTGTGGAGAGACGCACACCGTCCTCCGCATTAAAACGATATCCACTTCAGGGGTTGAGGTCCCTGGAGTCATACATAGGCTTGGGGAGGCGGCGCATGCCCCAACAACCCAATACAAAGAAGAGGCCCCAAATAATGTGGTTCCCAGAGCCTTCCAAAGGCTTGGGAAGGGGACTGCATAACCTCTTCCCTAAATAAAAATTATATAAATAAAGAAAGTAGGTATGTGAAATGAGTGGAGTAGCCATTCATTTCTCTTTCACTGCTCCAGGTGGGGAGTGCCCATAATGTTCTGCAAGGGCTCTTTTATGTTTTTTGATGCTTGTGGTGCTCCTAGAAGCATCAGATGCACCACCATTTTTTTATGCTGTGGGGACCTCTAGGGAACACAGCAGCCCCCCTAGGAACATGTAAAAAATATTTGCAGTAAGTCTCCTCGGTCATTGAATTCATGACCCCAGGAGAGTTTGTCATATTTTTTAAAGCATTCCAAGATAGAGTTGTTTGCTCTTCATCTGGAGTTCCTGGACCCCTTGTGGTTACTTTTATGGCTGTCTTTTATGACTTGAAGAATGGTAAAGAGATTCATCTCATGTTTATGGTTGTTTTGTAGAAAAATGCTTTATTTAAACTATTTATGGAACAGGGATTATTATTGATCATTGGAAAGTATATGCATGGAAATACCTTAGATTATAGTTAATGCACTGATTTATTGATAAGTCAATATGTTGATGTGCTGACTCCTTGACGAAGCCAATAGGCCGCTTGTTATATTTTGGTGTTCTGCCCCTTTGACAAAGCCAGTAGGACTGTCTTAATTAAATTAACACCCTTTATATTGTTACATGACATAGTCTGGCATGGGGGGAATGGGTGAGCACTAGGCCTGGCCTGTTGCCAATCCCTGCAACAAAACCCTCACTGGGCAGGGCCAAAGGCCATGCGCAGTGGGGGGTTGGGTGCCCATGGGGGCTTGGCCCCCATGCTGCACAAGACAGAAGGCCATGTGCTGCAGGGGTTGGCAATACACAGGGGAATTGGGCACAGGGCCAAGCTGCACACACCACACATGTCATTTGGTGGGGTTTGGCTGCCAGCGAGGGGGTTGACAATCTGCTAAGTTTGGCCGTCCACAGGGAGATTGGGTACAGGTACTGTCATTCAGCCAGGTCTGCCCCCAACCCCACGCCGTGGAATGCTGAAGGCCATATGTGGCAGGTGTTGGGCGCCCAACCTCATGCGATGCATGGCGATGAACATCTTTATGTTAAAAAAAATGGAAATTCACTGAAAAAAATAATAAAGATTGAAGTGATGCTAGAATTAGAAATTGTCTTACTTTACATTTTAAAAAAACTTAGAAATTCACTGGAAAAAACCCAAAGACTAAAGGGAGATTAAAGCAAGATGAAATTGTCAGCTAAAACATGGCATTTTAAACTAACAAAACCACTGAAATTCACCAGTTATAGTTAGCTACAGTAACTAACTTGAGCCCTAAACTAACTATAAGGCTCCCTCTTGCCATGCACTGTTAATGACCTCACTTATTACATCACCCATGACTTGTTCTGTCACATTGTTCAAAACATCACTGATACATTTGGAATGACTGACGTGGCCTTGATCACAATAGAGGTATGAAAGCATCTTAAAGGGATTCTTGCAAGAGATGTGGTGAAGCTATTTGGAGGGACCCTTTCCATTCTGCACCTGGGTATTCAAGTCAAACCACAGAAATTAGTTTCACTTTTTTAGGGAGGGCATTTTCTTCTTTTCTTGGCTTTGTGTACTGATTTATGAACTTTTTAACAGATTAATTTCCTGTACAGTTGGCTAGTTATACGTGGGGGGAACCCGCTTGGGCATAATAATTTAGGATGCTTTCATTGGTCCCTTTTGAGATTGCTGTCCTCCCTGTGAATACAAACATTTGTCATATATTTATATATGGGGGATGCCCTTTCGGGCTGGATATTTTGAGATGACATCTATGGTCCTTTTCGACATGCTAACCTCTTTGGATACAAACATTTGTCATTTTTAGATTCAGGCCATCTGATTCTGCTACACACAAATGCATTCAACACATGGTACATCTTCTGCAACACTAGAGAGAAGCCATTTTACCTCTGTTTCATATTAGCCTGACACATACACATTGGCTATGATTTTGTATTACATATGATTCATATCTTTTATATGTTTTAATCCCATCTGCCATAGTTATCTCTAATATTTTTCTCCTTTGAGGATTACTATAACAACAGTTATAACAAACGAACTGTATGTATAACCAGAATACACTACCAGGACTGTTGTCATGTAGCAGTCCATATATTTCCATTATCTTCCCTACTGTTCCATTGTGAGTTTCTTTCGATCCTTCCTGAGGCTCACCATGAGCATTTTGACTGATTATACAGCAGAAAAACAGTGTGCAGTATTAAGATTGTTGTGCAGTACGTATGTTTTCCATTTTTCACTAGTGCTTATGTATCTTAATCAACATTGGGAGTCATTCTAAGATGGCACCCATGCTTTATCACCTAGTCTGCCTTTGATCTACCCTGTTTGTCATGGATATATGGGCAAGAACGTCCATACCTGTTATGTGATCTATGCTGCTTCAGGCCAAAATGCATCAGGAGTTGAAAACATTTTGTGTGCATTACATCCAGCCCTGAGTGAGCGTCTACTTTTGTTTCATGTACAGGATTATTGCTGGTCAGTTTCTATAACATTATGCTTACCCCCATATGGCATTGAAGCAGGGAAACTAGGGTAGTTCCTAGGTTTTAGGTGACAAGCACCTCCTTATATGAAACACTTTTTACTCTTCCTCAATTGACCTTTTTCTTTTCTAGCCAATTATTTATTCATAAGATAAGCACAGTGTCATCCACACTGAGCTAGAAAGGACTAAAGCCTTTAACCATTTTTGCTGCTAATACATCAAGCATAGGATTAGCAAGTGCTAACCACACTGAGCTGAGAAATGACAAAAGCCTTTTACCATTCCCGGCAGAGTATTACAGGTTTGGATTGGAAAAATACCATCCATGCCAACTTAGAATGAATAAAAGCAACCCCTGACATGTTTTATGCTCTTATGAGAGCTGGTCTGGGGTATGAATTTGTTCAGACACAAGGGAGCAACCAGTATAAGTCAAAACAATGTCCCTTTAGGCTTTAAGTGGCACATAAATCATGAAAAAGAAGCGGAGAACCCTGGAAAGTACCCGTAGTCCCAAAGTATGTGTGTGTGTGCATATATATATATATATCTTCAGATCCCGTTTTCGCCAAAATCCATTCAGCTCACCATACGGACACGGACCAATTTTTCAGTGCTTCAGGTATTTTTTATTTGTTCAATGCCGCCATAACGTTTCGGCTCGTCCGAGCCTTGCTCACATGACAACTTACTTAGAGTGTGCAAAAGTATTTAAAGTGACAGGTGCTAATAGTTTCAGATCACGTGTAAAGTGCTGTCATAGACATAGAAAACATACTTATTCGATTTACTGCTCTTAACGTTTGCAATACAATAGTTCATTGTGCATATCACAGGTACCATAAATCGCCATTCTGAATTTAGCACTTTTGTCTAATTCCATCCCATTTTAATATTATAGTGCAAATTCCTTGATAAATATTCCTATGAGTAATATCATTAATTCATATCAAGTACATTTTTTCCTTGTATGCAATAGGTAACACCTTTAGATATAGATTGCATGGATAAGTCCATTAATTCATGATTACTACTAAAAAAATCAATTAGAATTTTTTTCTCTCTTTCTAAGTCTACGTAAATAAATAAGTGCAAAGTGCAAGATATAATATGATTGTGCAAATTACAATATACATTAAAAAAAACTGCTAAAATCATGAGACTTCCAATGCAGTATCTCTATGGTTAAACTGTAATTATTATCTACGGTAGCTTTATTGTTTCCTTTATTTACTCCTTTCCTCTCCTATTTTTTCTCTTCCTTACAGTGTCTAGGTAAATGGATTATATAGTCTCAGGCTATATCCTCTTTGTCAACATATTACTACCTTTATCCGGCCTAAGTAATGCTCCCACTGGCTTTATTTTGCATTCATGATTACGTACTGTTTCCTAGTTTGGCTCTCCATCTGGTTATTCAATATGTATATCTCATTACTGACCCATACTCCAGATCCATCATTATATATAAATAAATATATAAATATATTTAAATACATATAATATATAAACACAAATATTAATAATATAATGCATAATGCAGTAAAATCCAATAAAAATTAATAATTCATGATATTGAATTAAAATCTTGATCTGTTTTTAAAAGTCAGTATATCATAGAGCATAGCATTTGTATAGATATCGCTTCACCAGAGAATGTATAAATGGAGTGTGGATAAAATAGCAAGTGCTTCATTTTTACAAATGCCATTCGTCTAGATTTGAATCACTGTAATCACCCCAAACAGGTGTGCAGATCTTCCGTAGCATTTAATCCTGCTGGGTTTTTTGTGTCAAGCTGGATAATGTATCTGGTTTCCAATCTTCTAAGTCTAGACTCTCTATCTCCTCCTCTCCTATTCGGTGGTATAGCATCAATGACAAAATATTTAAGACCAGCATTATTGCTCTGATGTGCCTCTTTAAAATGCTGTGCTACAGGGTAGGTATTGTCCTGGTTAGTTATAGCCCTAAGGTGTTGTAATATGCGTTTATGTACTGCCAATTTTGTGCTGCCCACGTATTGGAGGCCACATGGGCACTTTAGCACGTATATTGCGTATTCTGTTTTGCAGGTAAGCAGCTTGGTGATTTTACAGTCTCTATCGCCAAATGGTGTTTTATACATTTTGGTATTGATTCCATGTTGACAGGCCTTACAGATTT
Source organism: Calotriton arnoldi (assembly GCA_963921515.1). Taxonomy (NCBI): domain Eukaryota; kingdom Metazoa; phylum Chordata; class Amphibia; order Caudata; family Salamandridae; genus Calotriton; species Calotriton arnoldi. Next base: position 114,441 of record CAWUFW010016666.1, on the reverse strand, counting down.
TACATTTAAAAAACCCTTTGTTATTCAATACCCAACTTGTGTTCTCTAAGACATCAGGGCATGTGTTGACCAAAGCGTCTCGCATTGTAGGGGCCCTACTGTAAGTGATAGTTGCCCTGCGTGGTAGTGTTGGCCCCAGTGTCGGGTCACTTAGGACTAAAGGCCAATTTTTGGTAATAATCTTCTCAAGTTTGTGTTGTTGCCTGCTATATCTCATGATTAATCTAGCTTGTTCTGGCTCTAGTTTCGAGTGTTGTGGCTTGGGGCTAATTGTTTCAGAAGGTTTGCTGTCAATAAGTTCTGCTCTACTGCTCTGATTAGCTCTGCACATTGCCTTGTCTATCACCTCTTCCTTGTACCCCCTATCCAGAAACCTTATCTTGCTGTGTTCTTGTGCCTCTTTGAGGTCTGGTTCGCTGCTGCAAATGCGCCTAAGGCGCAACATCTCACCATAAGGGATACTATTTATGAGGTGTCGTGGGTGGGCGCTGCTTGCATGTAGGGTCGAGTTTCCTGATGTCGCCTTCCTGAACAATCTAGTTTCCATTTTATTATTTCTTATATATATCTCTGTGTCAAGGAAACTAATTGATGTATATATATATATGTGTATGTGTGTGTAGATATATATATATATTCATATTCACCCATGGGTAGTTATAGTTAGGCCAGATTTTCCATAGGAAATGCATTTATTATGTTGCTAATAACTTTGGTGCCATTTGATGAAACTCTCCAGAAAGGTGCTGCTTTGTGACTAGTTTGTGTATGGAAAGTTTCTGGGTGATCTGTCAAGCAGGGGCTGAGGAGGAAAAAAGGGAGGTTCCAAAATGCAAAATCCCCATGCATTTTCTATAGACTTATTAAAGAAGCACTACCGCAAAAACTGCTGCACGCAATTACACCAAATTTGGCAGAGAGATAAATCTTGGTACTCAGATTGTGTTTTCTGTGATTTGGTGTAAATTCTTTCAGCAATATTTGTGAAATTAAGGTACAAAACTATTTATGTATTGGGACGGCTAGGTTTGTGTCTCTCGCAGGCAGGAGAGTATGTCGCCTAATGACTAGGGCGGTCGACCCCAAATCTGGGGAACCGGGTTCAAGTCTCGGCAACGACGCTCAACATCCTGTGATTCTGGCCAAATCACTTAATCTCCCCATCCCTAACAAAAATGAATGCGTCCATCTGTAACGAAACTGGTGCTCATGTAAAGCGCTCTGATACCCGATACCTTCAGGTCAAGTTTGTGCTATAAAAAACTACCAAAAAAAGGCATTCTGTTTGGCCCAGAAAGCTATCCCCCCCTCCTTGGGCTAATTAGTTCCTGCTGGAGTCAGACTTGAGTGGGAGCAAGCTCTCAGATTGGTTGCCAGCACCTTGAGAAAAATGTTGCTGGCAGCCATTACAGCACTCTGGGACTTAGTCCCTATCCGGAACTTCTAGAAAAAAAATGATATAAGGGAGAAGGGTGGAGATACCTTGCCTCATAAGCCCCATGGGGGTATCCAAAAGTGCCCTCCTCCCCCAGGGCCAAAAAAAAGCAATCTCAGGCATGATCCCATGGGACTCTGCGGTATCAAAAGAAAAACCTTGCATCCTGGTGCTGTATTGTTTAAGGGGAGTGGGACACGTGACCCTCTCCCCAAGCTGGTTTTGGCCCCAGGGACCCCATTCTATGAGACCAATTTCTTTATTTAGGGGAGGGGGTGTGCAGCACCCTCCCTGGGCCCTATACGTTCCTGGAGGCCCCATCCCACAGGGCCCCCAGGGACGTGACTAAACTTTAAAGGGCCCTGGGGCCGTAATAGGCTTTGAGAGGTGCCCCTGCTACCCCCTGCCCTTTCTAAAAAAATATGTCCCTAGGGGATGGGGACCCCAAGGCATAATGAGTCTTGGGAAAGGGGAGGTGCGCCCCCTCCCCCTAAAATATACATACTGCCCTGGGGGATGGGGTCCCCAGGGCCTAACTAGGCTTGGGGAGGAGGGGCACGTGGACCCCTTCATCTTATTTAAAAAAAATAGATGGCCCTGGGAATGAGGTCCCTGGGTCCTAATATGGCTCAGGGAGGGGGGGGTATGTGGTGCATTTACCCTTTTAAAAAGGCACAGCCCTGGGGTCCCTGGGCCTATAAAGGCTTGGGGAGGGGGACTACGTGGCAACCTCACCTTTTTTCTTATGTTTGGCTCTGGGGGATCAGTCCCCAGGGCCCAAGAAGACTTGAGGAGGGGCCCCATGTGGCTCTCCTCTCCTTTTTAAAAAATGCACAGCACTGTGGGATCGGGTCCCTGGGTACATACAGCAAAGCCCATGCTGACAGAGCCTTCATCTGTGCATGACAGGGGGCAGGCAACATGATCTGGCTTGTAGCCGGGCCTTGTGGTCAACCTACCTGGAGGCAGTTAACTCCTCCGTGGCAGCCAACCCCATGCTGCGCACAACCTTTCATCATGCAGTGTAGGGTTGGCTGCAGGGCCAGCGTCTAACTCCCCACAGGCAGCCACCTCAAGGCAGTCAAACCCACACTGAGCATGGCCTTTGGCGTGGTGTACGGTTAGCCACAGGGCTTGTCTTGCAGCCTGGCCCTGCTTCCACCTTCTGCAGCCTTTGGCTGTGCACAACAGAATATTGCCCACAGGGCTTGGCCTGCCTCCAGGCCCTGTGGCCAAATCCACAGCAGGTTGATAACCCGACACTGCAAACAGCCTTTGGTGTGCACAGGGGACCCCATCCCCTGGGACCAAAACATATATATTCCGCTTTTGGTTCAAACGCTGTGTTGAAAGTTTTGGGGTGATCCGTCAAGAGGGCCGAGATAAAAGGGGGGTCCCAAAACGCGTGTTCCCCTATGTTAAGTCTAGGGGGGCTTTTCATTTTTTGAACAGAACTACAGCCCGAACTGCCGAACGGAATTACAACAAATTTGGCAAAAAACTAGATGTTGGTCCAGAAAGCGTGCTTTTTGTGATTTGGTGTAAATCTGTTCAGTAGTTTTTTAGATTTCTAACTTTCAAAAATATAGATATCTGGGTACGTGAGTCCTTGCAGTGGAATTGCGGATCCTACTAAAATTTGATTGGCATCCAAAACTGCAACCAGAAAGTGTTGGCAGCCATCTTGGGACTCGGCTTCAGAAAAAAGTAAAAAATAAAGAAAGGGGGCAGGGGAGGAATACCCTGACCCCCCCCCAGATATGGTGAGGAGTCACACAGGAACGCCGCTGGGGCAAAAAACTTTTTTTTAAATTTTGCCGTTGGACTCGCGGGTGGATTCGTGAATCTGTAGCAAAGTTTTTAAAGTAAAAGACGAGCGGGCTCCCGGGCATATTTTTTCTAAAGCCCACGGGTGGGCCAAATCCCAGGGGCTTGAGGGAAAACAAGGAGGAGGGCTCATGGGGCCCCCTCCTAGGTTTTTCCTAAGCCCCGGGGACAGCCACCTCCCCGGGGCACTCAAAACTAAAAATGTGGGAGGGTGCTCGGCACCCCCACTGCCCCAGGGACTGCCACCTTCCTGGGGCACATATATTATTTATTAAAAATAAAATGCGGTGGAGGCTCTGGGCCCTCCTCTGCAGCTCACATAACATATTTGCAGGGGTGCCCACCCGGCCCCTCCTGCTGCCCCCGTGGACCACCACCTCCCTGGGGCTCCAATTAAATAATGAAGGGGTCAGTCTCGGACCCCCGGTCTCAGGGACCACCACCTCTCCAGGGCATGAAGTCCCCTTGGCTGCTGAGGGTCCTTAGGGGACAACAAGACTGCTGTTACCTCCGGTAAGTCCCATACAGTGGGATTGCTAAGAGGTAGTTGGAAGCCACGCACCCTTTCTCCACCACTCTGCCCACGCGCCTCTCAGTGCACTGCTGGTGGGGTTATGAGGTCTCCTTGCTTCCTGTGGGCCTCAGGACTACAGTGGACTTCTTCCGCCAAGCAGCAGTGCACCAGGAGGTGCATTTGCAGAGTGGTTGAGAAAGGGGGCATGGCCACAGAAAACCTATCAGCAAACCCACTGAATGGGACTTGCTGCACTCTGATGTCACTGACAAGTGATGTCACTGACCATGTCATGAGTGATATAATATGTGAGGTCATAAGCAGTGCATTGCAGGGGAGTGAGTTATAGTTAGCTCAGCTAACTATAACTGCTGAATTTCACTGGTTTTGTATGAGTGAAACCGGAGCCTAAAGATAACGTCCCTGTAACCTTTTTTTTTCAGTGAATATATATATATATATATATATATATATATATATATATATATATATATATATATATATATATATATATATATATATATATATATTTAGGGAACCCTTAATTGGCCCCAGGGACCCCATCCTTCTGGGCTAGTTCCAATAAAAAGGGGAGCTCCTCAAGCCTTAAAATGCCTCAGGGACCCTACCACCCAGGGCCAAATACAATTTAAACAAGGCAGGTTGGCACCAGCCCTCCTCCCTGAAACATAATAGACCCCTGGGTCCACATCTCCCAGGGCCAAATGCAATTAAAAAGGGGAGGGGGCACATGACTCTTCTCTGAACTTTATTAGGCCCTTGGGATCCCTTCCCTTGGGGTCAAACCAATAATAAAGGGAAAGGGGGCTGTGAGGCCACCCTCCCTGGGCCTTCATAGTCCCTGGGGACACCACCCCCCAGAAGCTGAATTTAATAAAAAAGGGGAGGGGTGGGCAACCCTCTTCCCCAAGCGTTATTAATTCCCAGGGGCCCAGTACTCCGGGCAGAGTAGTTAATAAAGGGAGGTGGACACATGGCCCCCTCTCTGAGCCTAAATAGGCTCAGGGACCCCATCCCCTGAGGCCAAAATGTAAATAAAAGAGGGGGATTGCTGCTTGGTCCCCCGCCCCAAGCCTATTTTAGCCCTTGGGACCCCATCCCCCGGGGTCTCCATATTTTATAGTTGGGTGCCCTGGTGTCCTCCTTGGGCAATCTCAACAAGAGGGGGACCAAGAGCGTATGAAGGTCCAGCATACATGCTCCGGGGTCAATCTAATCAACTGAAGGTATGCAGGTCCTGTGCAGGAGGGTATCAGGTCAGACATATAGGAACCAAAGGTAGGGTGATGGTTCCTATTTTAACTAGGGCCCTCACACACCCATGTGGATGTCATGCTTCATCATAGGGTTAGGTACTTGTTGGGTTAGCGCTGCAATGCCCGATGGGCACCCTCAAGGGGGCACGTTATCGGAGATCTTTTGTCCCAATGCTGTATATGAAATGCAAGCATAGGGCCCTCGGTGTAGATTGGTGAGAAGTTAGTGTAAGTGTTAGTGGGTAGTGAATTAAAATAGACTAAGCAAATCTCTGCAAAGAATTTTAATTGGCGGGTATGCTTGTCCAGTTAAAAAGGTGGTTACCACAAGTGGAGACAATGATCCCAGGTGGTCAAAAGAGTAAAAAGGTCAACATGTTTTTTGCCATCATGAAGTCAATAATGATAAAGGGGCAATTCATCAGGACCAGCTGAATCTAATCTATACAGCGTTTGAAACCAATAGTGAGATGTACAGAATCAAAACACTCAGTACCCTACATCGGTGTAACTTACAAATAGATGCCTGACCCAAATTTTGTAGCATAACTGCTTCCTTGAGTAAGCTCTGAGATCACGCTACGTTTTAGTGTGATAGTCCCGATGACAGTATACTGGTGATCTACCCGGTCTCAAGCGCCTCTGGAGGAACCATTCCTCCTGGGGCACCCACCAAGCACAGCATTGGGGGCCGCAGGAAGAGCCCCAGGGTCCTTCAGTCCCAGCCGGCTCCTGCATAGTTCAGGAGATGTCATTGCTTCCGCAAAGAGGGAGCAATATGCTGTTCTGTTTCACTTCCTGCATCAGTGCAGGCAGGGAACCAGAATATAAGTCTGCCTGCAGTCGGTGAGAGCATGTTTAAATCTCCCGCCGGCTGGGATCAGACTTTGTGTTTGCTCCCGTTTGGCATATTTGAAAATGCACCCGCCAGACTGGAGTAAGCACATCTTTCCCTGCCCATGCTGGTGCAGTCAGAGAAACTACTGTGTCCCGAGGGTGGGCTACCCGGGACTCAGTAAGTGAGCTGGCCCTGGGGATGGGGTCCCAGGGGCTATTAAAGGCTCAGGGAGGGAGGCCATGCAGCCACCCTCCCTTTTGTTTAAAATTATGGCCTTGGGTGATGAGGTCTCCAGACCCTTTTTGAAGCTCTGAGAGAGGGGCTGCATGCCTCCTCCCCTTAATAATACATGCAGACCCGGGGGATGGGCTCCCAAGGATATAAAATAGCTCAGGGAGTGGGTTTGCATGCCCTCCTCCCCTTAATGATGAATGTGGCCCCAGAGGATCTATTTCCCTGCCCGCTGTCAAGCGGGCAGGGAAACAGACAAGACGCTTGCTCTGACAGGCAGGGAGCTGCATGTTTAGCAGGTCCCTGTCTTTGAGAGCACTGCCGGCTCACACAGGATGCAAGGCACCGGCTGGGACAACGGGGGCCTTGAGGCTCCTGCTGCAGTCCAGAGGGGAAAAAAGATGAGAAAGAGGCAAAATAAAGGTCAGAAACAAGCAGAAAGAGGCAAAATAAAGGTCAGAAGTGAGCAGAAAAAAGGCAGAAAACTAGGGGTGGGCGGTAAACTCCTCTCTGCAGGCAGAGTATGAAGAGTTTTGCCACTCTGCTTGGAACTTGGAGTCTGACAAAAACTCCACCAACTGCCGGCGGAGTGGAGTTTACAGGTGAGCTCACCCCTAGACTTTATTCTCCAACCAGTAGAGCACAAGGATGCTCGTTTGCAGAGTGGTTGAGAAAGTGGACGGGGCCTCCAACGAGGTCTCAGCAATCACACTGTGGGGGACTTACTTGTGGCATCAGTAGGGGCTCTTGACCCCAAAGGACCCTCAGCAGCCAAGGGGACTTCCATAGGGGTGGCAGAGCAATACTCCGTCTGCTCACGGAACTCCTTGGAATTTGGCGGAATGTTTCAGTAACTCCGCAGAATGAAACTCTGCATCTTTTGATGAATCTTCACGATACTTACCAAAAAAGGCACTCTTTTGTATCTAGTTTGTGCATAGAAGGATTCTGGGCAATCCGTCAAATGGGGGCTGAGAAAAAAATAGAGGCACAAAATCCTCATGAATTTTCCATAGACTTTTTTAAGAAGCGCTACCTCAAAAACTGCAGAACAGAATTACATCGTATTTGGCAGAAAGCTAGATCTAGGTAAACTGATTGTGCTTCTTGTGATTTGGTGTACATGTGTAGTTTGAGAAATTAAGGTTTAAAAATATTTGGATATCTGGACAGTTGTGTCCGTGAGAGGCTTTCGAGAGTCTGAGAGCGCCAATTTAAAAGTAGTGCGTTCTGATTGGCCCAGGGAGGTTTGTTTCCCTTGGGCCATCTCTGTCTCATGAGTCAGACTCCCATGGGAATGAGTGCTCTGATTGGCTTCCAGCAACATGAGAAAAATGTTGATGGCAGCCATTACAGGACTCTTTAATAAATAAATGAATAAATAAGTGAAATAGGGGGTAGGGTGTGGATAACCTGTCCCCCCTCCCCCCTCAGGCTCCATGGAGGGGACCCAGAGGCACCACCCCACGAGACCAAAATACAACTTTAAAAAACAAAATCAGCAGTTTTTGCTGCGATCATGCGGGAATCCAGCGGGATTGCGCCAAAAACCAAATGAAATGGTGACCGTCCCATCCTCTGGGGCCACATGAAGACCTATTATTTCAAGGCTTGGCTCCAGAACATAGAAGGTCTCAGGCACAAAAGGAAACCCTGAAAAGGGTGTATGGCATCCCATTGGGTTGAGGTTATATCTTATGTACAATGGATGTACAAAGTCTTTATACAATCATTAATCATGATCAAGGTATTGTTATGTTATCCAGATTGTAGAGTTCACTCTTACCCAGGAGGGTATCCTGGTGCTGCGCAGGTGTGAGTCTAGCCAAACCTTGGGCTTAGTGAGACTACTCAAAGCCAAATCTTCAGATTCTTGAGTAAATTAAGAAGTGAGGAGGAGGTTCCTATGTGGAGCAGCAGGTCATACCACCTTTTAGGAGCGATGTAAGAGAAGGTTCAACTGCCAGATCTGGTTTTCCATGTGCGTGGAATGTGTCATTGATGCCACAGTTATTAGCACCTCACTACCCAGCAGCGTGTGGGGCACATTCATCGGTGTGGGCTGCTGGATACCACAAATGCCAGCCTGCTTTGTGCTTGGAGGTGCCGCCAGCATCCTCAACACCATGCTTATTAGTGCCTCACTACACTGCAGCACGGGACGCCTGGGCACTGCCGGGGCCAAGACCAGGCCAGTCATCACCTGGGGTAGGCCATCCCTCTTGGCTTTATCTCATGAGCATGGATAAGGTACTGTTTATGTGTTTTGTTTTACACCTCTGTGGTTGCCTTATTTTGAGAGTTATGCCTCGCTTCCATCCTTGTTTAATATCAGCAGAGCATGGGGAAAGGAAATGCTGCCCCTTTGAAGCCTTTGCCCCTGCAAGTGGCTCATTGAGCTACCACGATTGACACATGCAGTGGGGGCAGTGTCAAAAGAAATTAAGCAAGCTGAGAGATGATTATCTCTGATGGGGGGCAGTTCTGTATTTGTTTCTTCATGTCCCAACCATCCTGCTGGCGTCCTTTTTGAGTGTACATGTGCCATAACTCTGAGGGGGGGGTGCTCGACAGAGGGGGACCCGCTAGCAGCTTTTGCATCTTCAGTTTCAGTGGCAAGGATGAGATCTCCAGTTGACTCTCCTTGTGAGCCTACACAGACCTGTTCAAGCTCCAAGAATAAGCATTAGGAGACAGGCCCTGGTGCACAAAAGCGGGAGCACTCGTGCGTCCATGCAAACAGAGATTGGATCAGCTTTTTTGCAGTGAGGGTGCCTGGTCAGATTGTTTGAAGGAGTTCAGTAACGCTTTTAGTTCCAATAGGGCTCCAGTCCTCTCAAGGTTAACAAACATTGAATCAAGACTGTTGCAGATAATAGACTTGATTAACCGTGCTGGAGACTGACTCCCGGAACTAGCTGGTTGAGCCCTAGTTTATCTAATAGTCCCCCCACGTCTACCCACAGACTTTGCAAAAAGATGTTACTAGATTGGATCCTCCCCTTGAAATACCTCAGTCTAATAGGGCTTTTTATAATGTCCCCACTTCAGTCCCCACTTTCAGACTCCTGTACCCTTAATGTGGCTTATTCCATCTATCCTAAAACAGGGACTGTGATAAACCTACCACTAGGCCTGACCAAAAAACTCAGCGGCGCTACGCGGAGTTCCGCAAGTGGCAGAGTGCATTAGGTCACGCTGTTCGCACTGATTTTTAGCACCGGGCGTTTGTCACGCAGTGGAAAATCAGTGCTAACGGCACCATGAGCAGCGCAAGAGGGCGCTGCTTCTTTCTGCCACTCGAGTATATATTCTGCTTCAGTGGCAGCTTCCTCAACGTGAACGGAACGTGTATCTATGCGAGTGGTAGCGGCCATACGTGACCACCAACATTGAGAAATCTCGACAAGAGGTGGTCTGGAATAAGATTTTCCTCGCTCACGCTTGCCAACTTAACATTTTTCGGAACTCTGGGCGCTACGTGGAGCGCCGAGTGAGAAAAACTCTGCAAAGGCTGCGAGCGTAGCGGAATTTCATACCCAAGCCTACCTACCACCTGAAGCTATGCTGTATGTTTTTGGGTAATGTCCAACCTTTAGCCAGGCCGATGTTGGAATGTTATGACAAGCTTAAAAATAAAGTGGTACATTTACTAAATAGACATTCTAACCTGGGGACACAGATATCTGGTGCCATCACTATGGTGAGAAGGGTCAACTGGTTGGGGCCTGATATGAAGAGATGGGCAGGGGGATTGTGTGGTGTTAAATTTTAACAGGTCCATGTTTGCAGCATGAGTCCTGACAACTCTAGGCTCATTTAGATTGCTCAGACCGACTAACATCCAGCCTCTTCGTCTTGTTTTTTTTTTTTACAATCAGACACAGTTCATATGAACATAAGGAAACAGGCTCTCCAGGGGCAGGCTCCTCAGGGTAGATGCTCACCTGCTTCTTCAGTATCCTCTGCACTGAGGTCTGCGAACAGATATGCTCCTTTAAGTAATCTGGAGGCATGTGATCGATTTATCCACTCTTCCTTGCCATTGCCTCCTGTTGTCCCCCAGACCGCTACTCTCCTGCTAATATATCGGTCAATATCCCTCAAGAACTATCTTGGAAAACTGCGGGTTTGTCAGCCAAATTCAACAACGGTCACTGTGTCAATCAATCAATCACTCACTCAATCAATCAATCAGGGGTTTGTAAAGTGTGACTACTCACTTGTGAGGGTCTCAAGGCATGGGGGGGTGCTGCTGGTCCCTAAGGGTGTGGAGGATCATTTGAAGAGCCAGGTCTTGAGGTCCTTCCTGAATTGGGTCAGCGATGTGGATTGCCTGAGGTGGAGGGGCAGGGTGTTCCAGGTCTTGGCAGCGAGGTTCTGGTCTTGTAGATCCTGGGGACGGGGGCTAGGGCACATTGGGCGGAATGGAGTTGTCTGGTGGGTATGTGGAATAAAAGGCGGTGGTTCAGGTATGCTGGTCCTACGTCGTAGAGAGCTTTGTAGGCATGTGTGAGGAGCTTGGAGGTGATTATCTTGTTGACTGGGAGCCAGTGGAGTTGTCGGAGGTGTTGCGTGATGTGGCTGTGGTGGGGGATTTCAAGGACCAGTCTGGCAGCGGTGTTTTGCATATTCTGTAGTTTCTTAAGCTGTTTCTGGGTGACGCCGGCATAGAGTGCGCTCCCATAGTCGAGTCTGCTGGTGATCAGTGCGTGAGTGTCAGTCTTTCTGGATTCTGTGGGGATCCATCTGAATGTCTTTCGAAGCAGGTGGAGTGTGTAGAAGCAGGCTGAGGAAACTGTGTTGATTTGGCAGTTCATTGTGCGTGATGAGTCCAGTATGATGCCACGGTTGAGTATGTGGTCCGTAGCAGTGGGAGGGGGTCCCAGAGCAGCTGGCCACCAGGAGTCGTCCCAGGCTGAAGGGTTGAGACCCAGGATGAGGTACTTCGGTCTTGTCCGACTTGAGCTGGAAGCAAGTGTCTTTCATCCAGGTGGCGACGGCCTTCATTACGCTGTGGAAGTTGGTTCTGGCAATTGTGGGTTCGTTGTGAGGGAGAGGATCAGCTGGGTGTCATCGGCATAGGAGATGATGTTGAGTCCATGGCTTCTGACAATGTCTGCAAGGGGGGCCATGTAGACATTGAAGAGGGTGGGGCTCAGGGAAGAAACCTGGGGCACTCCGCAGCTGAACTCTGTAGGTTCTGAGAGGAACTGCGGTAGTCTGACTCACTGTGTCTGGCCGGTGAGGAAGGAGTGGATCCAGTCCAGTGCCTTGTTATGGATGTCGGCGTCGTGGAGCCTCGTTATTAGGGTGCAGTGGAAGACGGTGTCGGAGACAGCCGAGAGGTCCAGTAGGATTTGGGCTGCAGTCTTGCCCTGGTCGAGGAGGGAGCCGATGTAGTTGGTGGCAGCGAGGAAAGCAGTCTCCATGCTGTGGTTGCTACGGAAGCCAGATTGGGAGGTGTCCAGGACGTGGTTCACTTCAATGAACTCAGAGAGTTGGGCGTTGATGGCCTTCTTGATGACCTTGACTGGAACGTGGAGGAGGGAGATGCGTCTGAAGTTCTTGAGGTCTGTCGGGTTTGAGGACGGCTTCTTCAGCAGGGGTTGATCTCTGCGTGTTTCCAGTCATCGGGAAGGTGGTGGTTTCGATGGAGCAGTTGATGGTGCAGTGAAGCTGGGGGGCGAAGACTTGGGTCTCCTTTGTCAGGCGTTACCAGTTGATCTGTCTCCAGGAAATGCGGGAAGAGTCAAACCAATTTTTTTGGAAGGGTGTACAACTTATTTTGCCCTAGCAGTGGCCCCTGTGGCAGGACGGGTGGGTGATTTTTTTAGTCTCATCGAACATAAGTGGGGAAAATTTAGTATCTTGCCTGTGATTCACATCTGTTACAAGTGTTGAAGTTAACTGTTCATGGCTTCACATCCTTTCCTGTTCACTTTTTACAATGCCAAAGCCTGGATGTAGGAGTTATTTGGTCTTAGAACCCTAAGTAAGCGTAGCTATGGATACCTTGTCATGCCATAGGCAATGGGTTGGACAAAGTAATTCTAGTTGGCGATTTTTATTGTCATCTTTGTGAGTCTCCTTTGGTCTCAAATAACACCAAGGCCAAATGTTTATTGGTAAAGGAGTTACATATGGTGTATACCAGGGAAGGCTCAGAGTTAAATGCATTGTAAAGTAACCATAACCTTGTTTACACTTTGGAAAAACTCATACTCAATCAGTCCCTGTATTTTACATACCTTCAAGGGTAGGGAGAATGCCTCTATAACTGATTTCATCTTTATGTCAGCTCCCCTGTTCTTTTTCATTTATAACTTTAGTATAGTTCACAGCCCTTTTAGCGATTGCAATCCACTTTCTCTAGTGATTGGTGGGACATCTGGCTGTGTTAGGAACCCCCCACCCCCAAGATTCAGGGAGTACCTATTCCAATAGATGAGGGAAGGGGGTTAAGATGGTTCCAGGTAGACCCCACAAACTTTAAACATTCTCTCTTCTCAGCGTGCAAGCAGGATATCCTCACATGCTTGGATCTAGGTGACTTGAGTGGGTCTATTCTATCAGCATTTGAGGGTATTTCACATAAGGTCTTGGAATTATTTGAGGTCCCTGTGATGAACATCAGGTCCCATGAACCCAAATGGTTTAACTGTAAAGGCTCTAAGGCCCTTCACAGTTTGAAGCTAGCCTTAATGCAGGTTCCTAGAAACAATGATTGTGTTGTGGCCTGCTGTAGGGTGTATAAAGTGGAACTTGCATGCTGTAAGAATAGGCTAAGAGACAGTGCCTCAGATGATCTTGTTGTATGGCTTCTACTTTCTCAGTAGGAATTGCGTGTTTGTTAGACAACATAAATGTTGGGATTGTGCCAGACTGAGTCTATGCAGACCCTCAGGATATGTTGGCCTATAGTCATGCTAGCTCACAGTGAATGAATGAATGAATGAATGAATTGACATTTATAGAGCGCATGGCTACCCGAAGGCATCCCAGCGCTAAGTAGGCGGATGAAGTCCCTATCGGTTATTTGGGGAAGAGCCAGGTTTTCAGAGCCCTACGAAAGGCAAGGTGGTTGGGTTCTTTACGAAGCTGAAGAGGGAGAGAGTTCCAGAGCCTGGAGGCATTGTAGGAGAACAGTCGCCCCCCACTTTTAGCCCTCCTGATTCTAGGAACCACGGCCAGATGAAGCTCATCTGAACGTAGACGTCTGTTGGCTCGATAGGGCTGAACCAGGGGGGCTATGATAGCTGGACCTTTTCCTCTAATCAGCTTGTGGGCTATACACAGAGCCTTGAAGGAGACTCTTTACCGAACAGGAAGCCAGTGGAGCGACTTCAGAGCTGGTTTGGCCGAGTGATGTCGCGGGACTCCCAGGAGAGTCCTTGCCGCACAATTCTGCACGGTCTGGAGTTTGGCCAGGACTGAACCTGGGGCGCCCAAATAGAGGGCGTTTCCGTAGTCCAGGCGTGATAGAATCAGCGCCTGGACCATGATTTTTCTGGATTGCAAAGGAAGTAACGGAAGCACTTTACGAAGAGTTCGTAACATACCGAAGCAGGAGGCCACCACCTTTCTGGCTTGGGTCCTAAAACTAAGGTCTGAATCCAGCCAGACGCCCAAGCTCTTAATCTCTGGCTTGGGAAGTGGTGGCGGGCCCATACTTACTGGCCACATGGTGTCTGCTTTGAAGAGGGAGGGGTTGCCAAGGAGCATTATTTCGGTCTTTTCCCCATTCAATTTAAGGTGAGAAAGTTTCATCCATTTTATTACCTCTTCAAGGCAGGGATAGAGACAAATAGACGCCCTATCAGCATGATTCAATGCAACCACCAATTGAGCATCGTCTGCGTATGTAATAATATGAACCCCATAGGGGGAGACAATATTGGCAAGAGGGGCCATGTAAGCATTGAACAAAGTAGGGCTCAGAGAAGACCCCTGGGGAACCCCACAGGGTAAAGGCCAAAGGTCTGAGCTGGCTCCTCCAACGAAGACTTGAAAGATTCTGTCCTCCAGGAACAACTGTATCCAGGTCAGAGCACTTCCTGCCACACCCAGGTTGCTAAGTCGTTCGACCAGGATACAGTGATTGACCGTGTCGAAGGCTGCGCTAAGGTCCAGAAGGACCACAGCCAAGGAGCCCCCTGCATCGAGGATTTTCCTAGATTCCTCGATGACTGCTAGTAGAGCTGTTTCGGTTCCTTGGCCTGGGCGGAAGCCTGTTTGCGAGGGATGTAGAAAGTTTGAGGCCTCCAGATGTCTAGATAGTACTGAGTTAACATGTTTCTCAGCAATTTTACTTACAGCTGGAAGTAAGGAAATAGGCCGATAATTGGCCAGACAATCCGGATCCAGGCTAGGTTTTTTCAATAAAGGCTTCACCATAGCTTTTTTCCATGGTGGAGGGACTATACCGGTGGCAAGTGAGGAGTTAATCAAGTCTAAAATGGGAGGGCCCACAGATTTAGCCACTAATTTCAGAATTTTGAGTGGGGCAGGGTCACTAGGTGACCCGCTTTTCACGATTGCTGAAGTTATCTGAAAGGTCTCCTCATTCATTGGGGGAAAAACTTCCAGTAATGGTTCCAAGCCCTGATAGCTAACAGCTTTGAATTGGGGGCTCGTGTGGGGATCCATTGGGGTGAAAGCACAACATATTAATTGGATCTTATTATGAAAATATTCAGCTAGCTCGTTGCAGCGCTGATCTGTTACTTCAAAAGTATCAGGAGGAGACGGAATTTTCAAAAGTTTCTTCGCAATACGAAATGTTTCACGAGGGGAGTTTGCTGCGAGAGAGATTTTCTCCTCAAAGTAAGAGGTCTGTGCCTTTGTAATTTCCATCTTATAAGCTTTAATAGCCTCCCTGTAGTCCCTTTTCCTACTAGGGGAGAATTCCTTCCTCCAGGTCCTCTCACATTTTTTACATATCTGCTTGAGTTCTCGCAGTTTGGGAGTATACCAGGGCAATCTATTAGGTCCAATATGTATCTGGGTGGTCTTTTTGGGGAGGACTTGGTCTAGTGTTTCTTTGATCCACGAATTAAATTGATCGTTGGCTGATGTGGGATCGGGGTGAGGGGGTGGCTTGGATTTTTCTAACGCAGAGGTCCATTTTTCTATAGAAAGTTTCGGCCAACTACGTGCCGTTATTAGTGTTCGCCGAGAGGGTGCTAAGACTTGAGATGGGGACCAAAGAAAGGGGATCAAGAAGTGATCTGACCAGGGGATGGGGATAGGTTCCTGGCAGAGTAGCTCCTCTAGATTGGAGAATATGGGGTCGAGAAGGTGTCCTTTCGTGTGTGTAGCCTGAGACACCTTCTGAAATAATTGAAGAGCTGCAAGATCATAAGAGAGCTCTGTTGCACTAGTCGATGTATCATCATCAAAATGAATATTAAAGTCGCCAAGTAACGTGAAGTTAGCGGTGATGCTTGTAAGCTCTGCCACTATTTCCGGTAGTTGTTTATGAAATTGACCCAAAGGTCCAGGAGGGCGATAGATCAGGATCCCCGAGAAGGAAAGTGTAGGAGAAAAACCTATAGAGAACTGAAGGTTCTCACAGTCTGGCAAAGGACTCCCAAACGTTCGACAGGTGAGGAAGTTTTTATGAATAATGGCGATTCCCCCTCCTTTCCCGGAGATCCTATCCAGTTTAGATACCGTATAGTCAGGAGGGAGTGTCTGGACGATATCAGCATCAGTGGTTTCATTCGTCCAGGTTTCAGTAAGAAATAGAGCATCAGGACTTTTGTCCATTAACAGCATGAATAATTCGTTGGTGTGTTTAGGTAGGGATCTACAGTTCAGTAATAGAAACTTGAATTGTTTACTAGGTAAATCTATAGGAGGGGGGATAAGCAGATGTGGCCTAGATTTAAAAGTGCAGTGCTCACAGTTGGGGACTAAGTCATTAGGATTAATCGAATGGGCACATTTAATTCCAAGTGCAGGAATAAGTTCTTTTAAATTCTCCGCACTATAAACATACCTGTGTGGTTTAGGTGGAACAGGGTGTATGGCCCCTGGGCCCGTCTGGGCGCGGACGGGCGCAGACGGGCTTGCCTTAGGCGCGCCTTCGGCACGTCAGCGGCGCGCCCGCTGCGCGAGTCGCGTCATCGGGCTATTAAATAGCCCGGTCAGGGACCAGCGACTAGAGCGCTGACCCGAAAATGGCCGCCAAAGTGCGGGTGCAGAGTGAGTAACTTCCCTAAGAGCTATAACACAGCTCGAATTGCATAAAACACAGATTTTGAATCAATGAGCCACTTGTTGACTGAGATAAGAGCAGTTTAAAAGCTATTGAGCAATTAAAACAAGTATCCCCAATTCAATTCAATTACACATATAAAATACAGTTTTGTTTTTTAAAAAGAGTCAATGAACGAGCCTGTACCCCCTTGCGCCAACGTGCCTCGTAGCGGCTTCAGAGCCTACTGCGCGGTCGCGTCATCGGGCTATTAAATAGCCCGGTCAGGGACCAGCGACTAGAGCGCTGACCCGAAAATGGCCGCCAAAGTGCGGGTGCAGAGTGAGTAACTTCCCTAAGAGCTATAACACAGCTCGAATTGCATAAAACACAGATTTTGAATCAATGAGCCACTTGTTGACTGAGATAAGAGCAGTTTAAAAGCTATTGAGCAATTAAAACAAGTATCCCCAATTCAATTCAATTACACATATAAAATACAGTTTTGTTTTTTAAAAAGAGTCAATGAACGAGCCTGTACCCCCTTGCGCCAACGTGCCTCGTAGCGGCTTCAGAGCCTACTGCGCGAGTCAGCGTCATCGGGCTATTAAATAGCCCGGTCAGGGACCAGCGACTAGAGCGCTGACCCGAAAATGGCCGCCAAAGTGCGGGTGCAGAGTGAGTAACTTCCCCTAAGAGCTATAACACAGCTCGAATTGCATAAAACACAGATTTTGAATCAATGAGCCACTTGTTGACTGAGATAAGAGCAGTTTAAAAGCTATTGAGCAATTAAAACAAGTATCCCCAATTCAATTCAATTACACATATAAAATACAGTTTTGTTTTTTAAAAAGAGTCAATGAACGAGCCTGTACCCCCTTGCGCCAACGTGCCTCGTAGCAGCTTCAGAGCCTCGTAGCGGCTTCAGAGTGCCACCAGAGGTACCCCTAAACCTAAGATGGTAACAAATGAATTGGGCAACCTCAGAACAGGACAACGCTGACTCCCCAAGGAATTGTGGAAACAGATCTAGAACCTTTTCACTCAGTCACTTGTGCATACCCAGAGAGATACACAAAGAGGCATTTCAAAATGTATTGAGCCATTCTGATTGTTGTGTAAAATATATGCACTGCAATGATTAATAGACAGAAGCAGATGAGAATGATTAGCAATATGAGAACAGTGAAAAGGATAAACAATTCCAGCATTGTGCTGAAGCAGTGTATATATGCTGACATATATGTACTGTGTATAGTGTACTCCTACTATGCACTCCCTAACCTAGCTGCCTAGGGAGAGTGATCTGCCAAAATTCCCTACTGGATGTTCTAACTCCCCATTACCTGTGGGTGAATGTGTTAAGGTCCCTGTCTTGGTCACAAGTTGGAAAAACCTCCTTGCAGAGGGTGCACAGGAATCAGCTGGGCTGAGACTCTGACAAACATCTACCTCGCAGTGACAGCACAATGCTCCTCTAATTTGAACACGGAAATACATGTGTGTATAAATAATAACAGCATCCCTGCTTCCGTGCCGAGGCCTCAGCCAGGCTGTCATTGTTTATCCTCCTGTGATAGCTATGTCGCCTTACGGATGAATAACAAGCAACAATTGCACAATGTAAGCGTAGGCCTTGAACTAAATGTTCAAGGTGTCGTTATAGTGAGACTACGAAGTAGAAATGTAAGCAATGTGGTTTCAGAGAATCTAATCCTGCACTGTCACCAAGCAAATGTGTGTCAAAACCCATTCTGTAGAAAAGAAGGCAACTTTCGATATCTGTGCATGTAAAATGGCAGTGTTTCTTCCTATGCCTAACACAGCCACATGACAATCTAGTCAAAGCTTGCGATAGTAAGGACAGCTCTCTTTTGATGAGTAATAAAAAGACCTTGTCTCGCAAGTGATAATGCTACTGCTTCATGCAATCACATTACTGATCATCAGTGGGTGGCATACTTTGAAGGGGTCTATAATTGTGTACCTAATGGAGATAATGTAGATTTGGATGTGCTTTTTGGGTAGAAGAGCTAATATTGTTTTTTAGAGCAGGTTAGCAAGGACATTTGGGTGATCCTGAGAAACAATGACCCGAGATCTGATGGGATTCTCCTGGATTTGTTCTTGGATGACTCTGAACTGTAGGGCCCAGTCTTGACAATGGTTCTAAATGCTTCAGTTAGGAGGGTCCCCCCTCTTTGTGGTCCAGTGCTGTAATTGTACCCATATTTAAAAAAGGGAACAAAGATAATCCCCAATGCTATTGGCCAATATCCTTGATTGATGCAGTAGTGAATGTTTTGGGCAGAGTGGGTTTTGATAGGCCGATAGGGGTGGGCAGATGAGAACAATATAATTTCAGATGTCCATTATGGTTTCAGGCCAGGTAGGTTGACCACATACCAATGTTTGAACTTACACCTAGTCATAAACAAGTATACTGGTGCTTGATCAGAGTCAATCCACCTGGCCTTTATGGAGTTGACATCCGCCTTGATAGCGTAAATTGTGATAAAACATGGTGTTTACATTTTGTGATGGGGTGGCTTCTAACATTGTGCTTCTTTTAAGAGACCTATACACCCACACAACAGCATTGGTGTGATACACTCATGGTTTGACCTGTATACAGCCTTTTAGTACTAGCAGGGGGTTTGAGAGGGGTGCATTCTTGCCCCATTTTTGTTTACGCTCTATGTCAATGGGCTGGCGTTCCTTTCTTTCTGTGTGGGCTGACTGCCATAAGGCTGGGTAAAGACTGCTGCCGGTATTACTTTACACCGATGATGTGGGCCTCATGGTGAAGACTGGTTTGGGTTTGCAGCAGTTACTGGACAAGTTTGTGGACTTAAAGGCCAGCTTGGTCCTTGCAGTAAATGTCACTAAGTCTTATGTGATGGTAGTGGGCCCGAAAAGTACCACATCCAAAACATTTAAGGTGGGCACTGATACCCTGGTTAAAGTTCCAGTTCTTAATCTTTAAGTGTTGTTTGACTCTGAAAATTGAAAGCCCATGATAGAGGAGAGGAGGCAAAATGAGAGGAGAAGAGGGGTTTTCCATTTCTTGGGTTTCGTTTGTCAACACAGCTAGAGAAGAGAAGAGTGGTTTTCCATTTCAGATAAGAAGAGATCAGTTTCTTGTTCTTTATTTCGCCACACAGCTAGAGAAGAGAAGAGGAGAGAAGAGATCAGTTTCTTGTGTTTTGTTTCTCCACACAGCTAGAGAAGCGAAGAGATCCGTTTCTTGTGTTTCGTTTTTCCACAAAGCTAGAGAAGAGAAGAGATCCGTTTCTTGTGTTTTGTTTCTCCACAAAGTTAGAGAAGAGAAGAGATCAATTTCTTGTGTTTTGTTTTTCCACACAGCTAGAGAATAGTTCCATTTCTTGAGTTTTGTTTCTCCCCACAGCTGCAGAAGAGAAGAAAAGAGAAGAGATGCGTTTTTTGTGTTTTGTTTCTCCACACACCTGGAGAAAAGAAGAGAAGCGTTCAGTTTCTTGTGTTTTGTTTCTCCACAGAGCTAGAGAGAGAAGAGTTCTATTTCTTGTTACTCCACACAGCTAGAGAAGGGAAGAGATCCATTTCTTGTGTTTTGTTTCTCCACATAGCAAGAGAAGAGAAGAGAAGAGTGGTTTTCCATTTCAGAGAAGAGAAGAGATCTGTTTCTCCACACAGCTAGAGAAGAGAAGAGGAGAGAAGAGATCTGTTTCTTGTGTTTTGTTTCTCCGCACAGCTAGAGAAGAGAAGAGGAGAGAAGAGATCTGTTTCTTATGTTTAGTTTTTTTCACACAGCTAGAGAAGAGAAGAGTTCAGTTTCTTGTGCTTTGTTTCTCCACACAGCTAGAGAAAAGAAGCGGAAAAAAGAGAAGAGTTAAGTTTCTTGTGTTTTGTTTCTCCACATAGCTAGAGAAGAGAAGAGTTCAGTTTCTTGTGTTTTGTTTGTCCACATAGGTAGATAAGAGAAGAGTTCTGTTCCATTTCTTGTGTTTTGTTTTTCCACTCAGCTAGAGAAGAGAAGGGAAGAGTTCAGTTTCTTGTGTTTTGTATTTCCACACAGCTAGAGAAGAGAAGAATTCCATTTCTTGTGTTTTGCTTTTCCACACAGTAGAGAAGAGAAGAGTTCAGTTTCTTGTGTTTTGTTTCTCCACATTGCTAGGGAAGTGAAGGTGAAGAGTTCAGTTTCTTGGGCCAGATGTACGACAAATTTTTGCATGCGGAAACGGGTCTTAGACCCGTTTGCGTATGCAAAGATGCTGTTGGCCATGTATAAACCCTATTTTGCGACTCGCAAAAATTTCCGACTTGCAAAATAGTGTTTTGCGACTTGCTATTAGGAAGGGCAGTTCCCTTTCTAATAGCGACCCCAAATGCCATGTATGACTGTTTAGCAACCGCAATTGCGGTCGCAAAACAGTCGCAGTTTACCACGCTTCGCAGAAGGGTGGTAAACCACTCGCAAACGGGAAGGGGTCCCCATGGGACCCCTTCCCCTCTGTGACTGGCTCTAATTATATTATTTAAGGGTAGGCAGTGGTCCCAGGGACCACTGTCTGCCCTTAAAAAATGAAACTGAAAAGTTTCATTTTTATTTTTTAAATGCAGCCTGTTTTCCTTTAAGGAAAACGGGCTGCATTTTAAAAAAAACTGCTTTATTTAAAAGCAGTCCCAGACATGAAGGTCTGCTGACCCCAGCAGGCCACCATCCCTGGGACTGCCCGCCATTCCCAATGAGGTCGCAAATTGCAACAGCCTCATTAATATTAATGAGGCATGCAATTTGCGACTCCATTGGGAATCGCTAACAGTGTCTCAGACACTGTTGTACATACCAATTTGAGACTCGCAAATTGCGAGTCGCTATTGCGATGCAGTTTGCGAGTCGTAAATTGCTTGGTCGTACATCTGGCCCCTTGTGTTTTGTTTCTCCACACAGCTAGAGAAGAAAAGAGTTCCATTTCTTGTGTTTTGTTTCTCAACACAGCAAGAGAAGAGTTCCATTTCTTGTGTTTTGTTTCTCCCCAAACTAGGGAAGAGAAGAGTTCAGTTTCTTGTGTTTTGTTTCTCCACAAGAGAAGAGTTCAGTTTCTTGTGTTTTGTTTCTCCACACAGCTACAAAAGAGAAGAGTGGTTTTTAGCATTTCAGAGGAGAGAAGAGATACGTTTCTTGTGTTTTGTTTTTCCACACAGCTAGAGAAGAGACGAGGAAAGAAGAGATCCGTGCCTTGGGTTTTGTTTCTCCACACAGTTAGAGAAGAGAAGAGTTTTGTTTCTTGTGTTTTGTTTATCCACACAGCTAGAGAGAAGAAGAGGAGAAAAGAGAACAGTTCTGTTTCGTGTGTTTCGTTTCTTCACACAGCTAGAGAAGAGAAGAGTTCCATTTCTTGTGTTTTGTTTCTACACACAGCTAGAGAATAGAAGAGTTCAGTTTCTTGTGTTTTGTTTATCCATACAGCTAGAAAAGAGAAGAGAAGAGTTCAGTTTCTTGTGTTTTGATTCTCCACACAGCTAGAGAAGGAAAGAGTTCAGTTTCTTGTGTTTTGTTTTTCCACATAGGTAGAGAAGAGTTCAGTTTCTTGTGTTTTGTTTCTCCACACAGCTAAGAGAAGAGAAGACTTCAGTTTCATGTGTTTTGTTTCTCCACACAGCTAGAGAAGAGAAGAGTTCAGTTTCTTGTGTTTTTTTTTCTCCACACAGCTAGAGAAGAGAAGAGAAGGGTTCTGTTTCTTGTGTTTTGTTTCTCTACACAGCTGGAGAAGAGAAGAATTTGGTTTCTTGTGATTTGCTTTTCCACACAGCTAGAGAAGAGAATAGTTCAGTTTCTTTAGTTTTGTTACTCCACACAGCTAGAGAAGGAAAGAGAAGAGATCTATTTCTTGTGTTTTGTTTCTCCACACAGCTAGAGAATAGAAGAGTTCAGAGTAGAAGAGGAGAGAAGAGATACGTTTCTTGTGTTTTGTTTTTCCACACAGCTAGAGAAGAGACGAGGAAAGAAGAGATCCGTGCCTTGGGTTTTGTTTCTCCACACAGTTAGAGAAGAGAAGAGTTTTGTTTCTTGTGCTTTGTTTATCCACACAGCTAGAGAGAAGAAGAGGAGAAAAGAGAACAGTTCTGTTTCGTGTGTTTCGTTTCTTCACACAGCTAGAGAAGAGAAGAGTTCCATTTCTTGTGTTTTGTTTCTACACACAGCTAGAGAATAGAAGAGTTCAGTTTCTTGTGTTT
Source organism: Calotriton arnoldi (assembly GCA_963921515.1). Classification (NCBI taxonomy): domain Eukaryota; kingdom Metazoa; phylum Chordata; class Amphibia; order Caudata; family Salamandridae; genus Calotriton; species Calotriton arnoldi. The sequence continues at coordinate 91,896 of CAWUFW010016666.1, read as the reverse complement.
TGTTTATCCATACAGCTAGAAAAGAGAAGAGAAGAGTTCAGTTTCTTGTGTTTTGATTCTCCACACAGCTAGAGAAGGAAAGAGTTCAGTTTCTTGTGTTTTGTTTTTCCACATAGGTAGAGAAGAGAAGAGTTCAGTTTCTTGTGTTTTGTTTCTCCACACAGCTAAGAGAAGAGAAGACTTCAGTTTCATGTGTTTTGTTTCTCCACACAGCTAGAGAAGAGAAGAGTTCAGTTTCTTGTGTTTTTTTTTCTCCACACAGCTAGAGAAGAGAAGAGAAGGGTTCTGTTTCTTGTGTTTTGTTTCTCTACACAGCTGGAGAAGAGAAGAATTTGGTTTCTTGTGATTTGCTTTTCCACACAGCTAGAGAAGAGAATAGTTCAGTTTCTTTAGTTTTGTTACTCCACACAGCTAGAGAAGGAAAGAGAAGAGATCTATTTCTTGTGTTTTGTTTCTCCACACATCTAGAGAATAGAAGAGTTCAGTTTCTTGTGTTTTGTTTATCCACACAGCTAGAAAAGAGAAGGGAAGAGTTCAGTTTCTTGTGTTTTGATTCTCCACACAGCTAGAGAAGAAAAGAGTTCAATTTCTTGTGTTTTGTTTCTCCACACAGCTAGAGAAGATAAGATTTCCATTTCTTGTGTTTTGTTTCTCCACACAGGAAGAGAAGAGAAGAGAAGAGAAGAGAAGAGAAGAGAAGAGAAGAGAAGAGAAGAGAAGAGAAGTGGTGGGCGGGGTATTTAGACAAAAGATTGAGTTGTTAATATCGACTGGCACAATTATCGAGTTGTAAATATCATGACACATTGTGGACAAGAATATCGACTGTAAGGTAAGTAATATTGATTTCCAAAATATAAAAGTCCTTAATATCTTTAGCAAAAATATAGTTGTTTAAAATATCGATTTTTTAAATAGTGTTATGTATTTTAGTATATCTTTTAAATATATGTGATGTATTTCTTGCATAAGTATTGTTTGTTTTTTAATATATGTTTTAAATGTTTAGTAGTTATTAATTTTATTTTAATCAAATTTTGCCTTTTTTAGTTCCGTTGTGGGATGTGGGTTTACAGGGGAATAGGGTGGGAAGTAATTTAATTATAATGAATTAGTGATTATTTTTTATTTATTAATATTTATTTAATTGATATTTTATTGCGTTAATTGTGCTTTAAATTTTTGGGGGAACTTTTATGACTGTTGGTGGGGTTTATATGGCTAAAAGGTCGAAAGTAATGTATTTTTAATTTAATATTAATTAGTTGTTAATTAATATTAATTAATTAATTGATAATTAATTATGTTAATTGTGTAAAAAAAATTAGGTGTGGGTTGTGGGGTTTATAAAGGTAAAGGGTAGGAAGTAATCTATTTTTAATTAATTAATTAATCATTAGTTGGTAATTAATAACGAATTGATAATTTTGTTAATTGTTTAATCACGTTTTTTTGAGAGTGGGTTTTGGGTTTATAAGGCTAAAATGTGGGAAGACAAATATTTTTAATGAATTATTTGTTAATGAATTAATTGATAATTAAATATGGTAATTGTGTATTTTTTATGTGCGGGTTGTGGGGTTTATAGTTGGTAAATAATAATAATTGATATTTACTTTTGATTGTTGAATTACATTTTTTTGGGTGTTTGTTTTGGGTTTATAGGGCTAAAAGGTGGGAAGTAATTTATTTTTAATTAATTAATAATTAAGGGTTGATTACGATGTCGGGTGGGAAGCCTCCTTCCGACAGTCAGAATCTCCTCGACCGCGTCGGAGTCCTTCTGACCGACTCGGTCGGTTTTTCATTCCACCCACCCAATTACGATGGTCATGGTAGGAATGTAAACCACGTGGTCTGTCCGAATCGGTTCCTAGTGACTCGTGGAGTGTTCCTGTCAGTCGCAACTGCCGACCGCAAGTCTGTCGGTTCCGAGCCGTATGTTTTTATTTAAAAAAAAGTTATTATTAAATACATTTTAATTTTCAACATATTTATATATTTTTTAATTTACTTTGTTTTTAACATATTATTATTTTGTTGATGATATTTTGTTTTGTTTTAATTTTGAACTGACTTGAGTGGGAATAGTAATTTTTACCCCTCCGCAATCCAACACTTTCCCTAGTGTTGTACTGACTGATGTGGGAATAGTAAATTATATCCCTTCGCTATCCAACACTTTCCCTACTGTTGCACTCACTGGAGTGGGAAGAGTAATTTTTACCTCACCGCAATCCAACACTTTCCCTACTGTTGTACTGACTGGAGTGGGAATAGTAAATCTTATCCCTCTGCTATCCAACACTTTCCCTACTGTTGCACTCACTGGAGTGGAAATAGTAATTTATACCTCTCTGCAATCCAACACTTTCCCTACTGTTGTACTGACTGGAGTGGGAATAGTGAATTGTATCCCTCCGCTATCCAACACTTTCCCTACTGTTGCACTCACTGAAGTGGGAATAGTAATTATACCCCTCCGCAATCCACACTTTCCCTACTGTTGCACTCACGGGAGTGGAAAAAGTAATTTATACCCCTCTGCAATCCAACATTTTCCCTACTGTTAGACTGACTGGGATGGGAATCGTAAATTTTACCCCTCTGCTTTTTCAACTTTCTTGATGTTGTATCAGCTGGAATGGGTGTAGTAAATATAAACTATGTGTAATCTAACACTTTTACTACAGTTGCATTTGGTATTTCCACACACTTAGAGAAGAGAAGAGAAGAATTCTGTTTCTTGTGTTTTGCTCTTCCACACAGCTAGAGAAGAGAAGCGTTCAGTTTCTTGTGTTTTGTTTTTCCACAGAGCTAGAGAAGAATTCCATTTCTTCTGCTTTGTTTATCTACACAGTTAGAGAATAGAAGAGAAGAGTTCTGTTTCTTGTGTTTTGTTTCTCCACACAGCTAGAGAAGAGAAGAGTTCTGTGTCTTGTGTTTTGTTTCTCCACACAGCTAGAGAAGTGAAGGTGAAGAGTTCAGTTTCTTGGGCCAGATGTACGATGGATTTTTGCATGCGCAAACGGGTCTTAAACCCGTTTGCGCATGCAAAGATCCTGTTGGCCATGTACAAACCCTATTTTGAGAGTCGCAAAAATTTAGTGTTTTGCGACTAGCTATTAGGAAGGGGCGATCCCTTCCTAATAGCGACCCCAAATGCCATGTATGACTGTTTTGCGACCGCAATTGCAGTCGCAAAACAGTCGCAGTTTACCACCCTTCAGAGAAGGGTGGTAAACCACTTGCAAACGGGAAGGGGTCCCCAGGGGACACCTTCCCCTTTGTGACTGGTTCTAATAATATTATTTAAGGGCAGGCAGTGGTCCCAGGGACCACTGCCTGCCCTTAAAAAATGAAACTGAAAAGTTTCATTTTTATTTTTTAAATGCAGCCCGTTTTCCTTTAAGGAAAACGGGCTGCATTAAAAAAAAAAACTGCTTTATTTAAAAGCAGTCCCAGACATGGAGGTATGCTGACCCCAGCAGGCCACAATCCCTGGGAGTGCTCGCCATTCCCAATGGGGTCGCAAATTGCGACAGCCTCATTAATATTTCGTGTAGCCTCTAAATTCTACCGTTATGTGTGGGAATTTCCCTGAGATCCTTGCTCAAACACCCGTGGGTCCCTTGCTCACTTTGCCACTGGATTCAAGCTAGCCTGGCTGATGATGGCTGAATAGCCAGAAACCGGTCCCAGGATGCTTGTTTCCGGTCCAGGGAAGACATGGCTTGGCAGTTCGGGCTGGACTGTTCCCATGAGGCACAGGGTCAGACTGATTTGCATATGGCCATGTCTGAACTGGGGTGGTGGAGTGAGCTAAAGAATGATGATGGATTAAACCCAGATCAGTTGACTGGGGGTAAGTGTTTGATTAGCTCAAGCGCTCCGTCCATCATCCCCTTTGGTATCGCTTTGTTCGCCCTAAGTTGGCAGGGTATGCCCAGACGTGGGTCCCTTGCTCACTTTGCCACTGGATTCAAGCTAGCCTGGCTGATGATGGCTGAATAGCCAGAAACCGGTCCCAGGATGCTTGTTTCCGGTCCAGGGAAGACATGGCTTGGCAGTTCGGGCTGGACTGTTCCCATGAGGCACAGGGTCAGACTGATTTGCATAAGGCCATGTCTGAACTGGGGTGGTGGAGTGAGCTAAAGAATGATGATGGATTAAACCCAGATCAGTTGACTGGGGGTGAGTGTTTGATTAGCTCAAGCGCTCCGTCCATCATCCCCTTTAGTATCGCTTTGTTCGCCTCTAAGTTGGCAGGGCATGCCCAGACGTGGGTCCCTTGCTCACTTTGCCACTGGATTCAAGCTAGCCTGGCTGATGACGGCTGAATAGCCAGAAACCGGTCCCAGGATGCTTGTTTCCGGTCCAGGGAAGACATGGCTTGGCAGTTCGGGCTGGACTGTTCCCATGAGGCACAGGGTCAGACTGATTTGCATATGGCCATGTCTGAACTGGGGTGGTGGAGTGAGCTAAAGAATGATGATGGATTAAACCCAGATCAGTTGACTGGGGGTGAGTGTTTGATTAGCTCAAGCGCTCCGTCCATCATCCCCTTTGGTATCGCTTTGTGCGCCCTAAGTTGGCAGGGTATGCCCAGACGTGGGTCCCTTGCTCACTTTGTCACTGGATTCAAGCTAGCCTGGCTGATGACGGCTGAATAGCCAGAAACCGGTCCCGAGATGCTTGTTTCCGGTCCAGGGAAGACATGGCTTGGCAGTTCGGGCTGGACTGTTCCCATGAGGCACAGAATCAGACTGATTTGCATATGGCCATGTCTGAACTGGGGTGGTGGAGTGAGCTAAAGAATGATGATGGATTAAACCCAGATCAGTTGACTGGGGGTGAGTGTTTGATTAGCTCAAGCGCTCCGTCCATCATCCCCTTTGGTATCGCTTCATTAATATTAATGAGGCATGCAATTTGCGACCCCATTAGGAATCGCTAACAGTGTCTCAGACACTGTTGTACATCCCAATTTGCGACTCGCAAATTGCGAGTTGCAAATTGCTTGGTCGTACTTCTGGTCCCTTGTGTTTTGTTTCTCCACACAGCTAGAGAAGAAAAGGGTTCAGTTTCTTGTATTTTGTTTCTCCACACAGCTAGAGAAGAGAAGAGTTCCATTTCTTGTGTTTTGTTTCTCACACAGCAAGAGAAGAGAAGAGTTCAGTTTCTTGTGTTTTGTTTCTCCACAAGAGAAGAGTTCAGTTTCTTGTGTTTCATTTCTCTTCACAGCTACAGAAGAAAAGAGTGGTTTTTAGCATTTCAGAGAAGAGAAGAGATATGTTTCTTCTGTTTAGTTTCTCCACACAGCTAGAGAAGAGATGAGGAAAGAAGAGATCTGTGCCTTGGGTTTTGTTTCTCCACACAGTTAGAGAAGAGAAGAATTTTGTTTCTTGTGTTTTGTTTATCTACACAGCCAGAGAGAAGAGGAGAAAAGAGAACAGTTCTGTTTCTTGTGTTTCGTTTCTTCACACAGCTAGAGAAGAGAAGACTTCAGTTTCTTGTGTTTTGTTTCTCCACACAGCTAGAGAAGAGAAGAGTTCTGTTTCATGTGTTTTGTTTTTCCACACAGCTAGAGAAGAGGAGAGTTCTGCTTCTTGTGTTTTGTTTCTTCACACAGATAGAGAAGAGAAGAGTTCAGTTTCTTGTGTTTTGTTTCTCCACACAGCTAGAGAAGAGAAGAGTTCAGTTTCTTGTGTTTTTTTCCACACAGCTAGAGAAGAGAAGAGTTCTGTTTCTTGTGTTTTTTGTTTCTCCACACAGCTAGAGAAGAGAAGAATTCCGTTTCCTGTGTTTTGCTTTTCCACCCAGCTAGAGAAGAGAATAGTTCTGTTTCTTGTGCTTTGTTTCTCAACACAGCAAGAGAAGAAGAGTTTTGTTTCTTGTGTTTTGTTTCTCCACATAGCAAGAGAAGAGTAGAAAAGAGTTCTATTTATTGTGTTTTGTTTCTCCACACAGCTAAAGCAGGGAAGAGTTCAGTTTCTTGTGTTTTTGTTTCTCCACACAACAAGAGAAGAGAAGATTTCTGTTTCTTGTGTTTTGTTTCTCCACACAGGAAGACAAGAGAAGATTTCTGTTTCTTGTGTTTTGTTTCCCCACACAGCAAGAGAAGAGAAGATTTCTGTTTCTTGTGTTTTGTTTCTCCACACAGCAGGAGAAGAGAAGAGTTCTATTTCTTGTGTTTTGTGTTTCTGTACAGCAAAGAAAAGAGAAGAGTTCAGTTTCTTGTGTTTTGTGTTTCCACACAGCAAAAGAAGAGAAGAGTTCCATTTCCTGTGTTTTTGTTTCTCCACACTACAAGAGAAGAGAAGATTTCCATTTCTTGTGTTTTGTTTCTCCACACAGCAAGACAAGAGAAGAGATCCATTTCTTGAGTTTTGTTTCCCCACACAGCAAGAGAAGAGAAGAAAAAGTGAAGAGAAGATTTCTGTTTCTTGTGTTTTGTTTTTCCACACAGCAAGAGAAGAGAAGAAAACAGAAGAATAGAGAAGGGAAGATTTCTATTTTTTGTGATCTGTTTCTCCTCAGAGCAAGAGAAGAGAAGAGTTCTGTTTCATGTGTTTTGTATTTCCACACAGCAAGAAAAGAGAAGAGTTCCGTTTCTTGTGTTTTTATTTCTCCACAATGCAAGAGAAGAAAAGACAAGAGAAGAGAGTTTTGTTTCTCCACACAGGAAGAGAAGAGTTGCATTTCATGTGTTTTGTTTCTTTAAACACCAAGAGAAGACAAGAGAAGAGTTAAGTTTCTTGTGTTTAATTTCTCCTCAGAGCAAGAGACGAGAAGAGAAGAGTTCAGTTTCTTGAGTTTGATTTCTCCATACTGCATGAGAAGAGAAGGTAAGTATTCAGTTTCTTGTGTTTGTTTGTCCACACAGGAAGAGAAAAGTTGCATTTGTTGTGTTTTGTTTCTCCAAACAGCAAGAGAAGTTAAGAGAACAAAAGAGTTCTCTTTCTTGAGTTTTGTTTCTCCACACAGGAAGAGAAGAGTTAAGTTTCTTGTGTTATGTTTCTTCATACAGCAAGAGAATAGTTCAGTTTCTTGTGTTTTGTTTCTCCACACAAGAGAAGAGTTCAGTTTCTTGTGTTTTGTTTCTCCACACAACAAGAGAAGAGAAGTGTTCCGTTTCTTATGTTTTGTTTCTTCACACAACAAGAGAAGAGAAGAGATGATATCCGTTTCTTGTGTTTTGTTTCTCCACACAGCAAGATAGGTGAAGAGAAGATTTCCATTTCTTGTGTTTTGTTTTTCCACACAGCAGGAGAAGAGTTCTGTTTCTTCTGTTTTTGTTTCCACACATCAAGAGAAGAGTTTTGTTTCTTGTATTTTTTATCGCCACACTGTTAGAGAATAGAAGGGTTCCGTTTCTTGAAGTTTGTTTGTCCATATTCCAATAGAACAGTTCAGTTTCTTGTGTTTTGTTTCTCCACACAGCTAGAGAAGAGAAGAGTTCCGTTTCATGTGTTTTGTTTTTCCACACAGCTAGAGAAGAGGAGAGATCCATTTCTTGAGTTTTGTTTCCCCACACAGCAAGAGAAGAGAAGAAAAGGGAAGAGAAGATTTCTGTTTCTTGTGTTTTGTTTTTCCACACAGCAAGAGAAGAGAAGAGAAGAAAACAGAAGAAAAGAGAAGGGAAGATTTCCATTTTTTGTTATCTGTTTCTCCTCAGAGCAAGGGAAGAGAAGAGTTATGTTTCATGTGTTTTGTATTTCCACACAGCAAGAAAATAGAAGAGTTCCGTTTCTTGTGTTTTTATTTCTCCACAATGCAAGAGAAGAAAAGACAAAAGAAGAGAGTTTTGTTTCTTCATACAGGAAGAGAAGAGTTGCATTTCATGTGTTTTGTTTCTTTAAACACCAAGAGAAGACAAGAGAAGAGTTCAGTTTCTTGTGTTTAACTTCTCCTCAGAGCAAGAGACGAGAAGAGAAGAGTTCAGTTACTTGAGTTTGATTTCTCCATACTGCAAGAGAAGAGAAGATAAGTATTCAGTTTCTTGTGTTTTGTTTCTCCACACAGGAAGAGAAAAGTTGCATTTGTTGTGTTTTGTTTCTCCAAACAGAAAGAGAAGTTAAGAGAACAGAAGAGTTCTTTCTTGAGTTTTGTTTCTCCACACAGGAAGAGAAGAGTTAAGCTTCTTGTGTTTTGTTTCTCCACACAACAAGAGAAGTGTTCCGTTTCTTGTGTTTTGTTTCTTCACACAACAATAGAAGAGAAGAGATGATATCCGTTTCTTGTGTTTTGTTTCTCCACACAGCAAGATAAGTGAAGAGAAGATTTCCATTTCTTGTGTTATGTTTTTCCACACAGCAGAAGAAGAGTTCTGTTTCTTATGTTTTTTGTTTCCAAACAGCAAGAGAAGAGTTTTGTTTCTTGTATTTTTTATCGTCACACTGTAAGAGACTAGAAGGGTTCCGTTTCTTGTAGTTTGTTTGTCCATATTCCAATAGAACAGTTCAGTTTCTTGTGTTTTGTTTCTCCACACAGCTAGAGAAGAGAAGAGTTCTGTTTCATGTGTTTTGTTTTTCCACACAGCTAGAGAAGAGGAGAGATCCATTTCTTGAGTTTTGTTTCCCCACACAGCAAGAGAAGAGAAGAAAAGGGAAGAGAAGATTTCTGTTTCTTGTGTTTTGTTTTTCCACACAGCAAGAGAAGAGAAGAGAAGAAAACAGAAGAAAAGAGAAGGGAAGATTTCCATTTTTTGTTATCTGTTTCTCCTCAGAGCAAGGGAAGAGAAGAGTTCTGCTTCATGTGTTTTGTATTTCCACACAGCAAGAAAAGAGAAGAGTTCCGTTTCTTGTGTTTTTATTTCTCCACTATGCAAGAGAAGAAAAGACAAGAGAAGAGAGTTTTGTTTCTTCACACAGGAAGAAAAGAGTTGCATTTCATGTGTTTTGTTTCTTTAAACACCAAGAGAAGACAAGAGAAGAGTTCAGTTTCTTGTGTTTAACTTCTCCTCAGAGCAAGAGACGAGAAGAGAAGAGTTCAGTTTCTTGAGTTTGATTTCTCCATACTGCAAGAGAAGAGAAGATAAGTATTCAGTTTCTTGTGTTTTGTTTCTCCACACAGGAAGAGAAAAGTTGCATTTGTTGTGTTTTGTTTCTCCAAACAGAAAGAGAAGTTAAGAGAACAGAAGAGTTCTTTCTTGAGTTTTGTTTCTCCACACAGGAAGAGAAGAGTTAAGCTTCTTGTGTTATGTTTCTTCATACAGCAAGAGAAGAGTTCAGTTTCTTGTGTTTTGTTTCTCCACACAACAAGAGAAGTGTTCCGTTTCTTGTGTTTTGTTTCTTCACACAGCAAGAGAAGAGAAGAGATGATATCCGTTTCTTGTGTTTTGTTTCTCCACACAGCAAGATAAGTGAAGAGAAGATTTCCATTTCTTGTGATTTGTTTTTCCACACAGCAGGAGAAGAGTTCTGTTTCTTATGTTTTTTGTTTCCAAACAGCAAGAGAAGAGTTTTGTTTCTTGTATTTTTTATCGCCACACTGTAAGAGACTAGAAGGGTTCCGTTTCTTGTAGTTTGTTTGTCCATATTGCAATAGAACAGTTCAGTTTCTTGTGTTTTGTTTCTCCACACAGCTAGAGAAGAGAAGAGTTGCATTTCATGTGTTTTGTTTCTTTAAACACCAAGAGAAGAGAAGATAAGTATTCAGTTTCTTGTGTTTTGTTTCTCCACACAGGAAGAGAAAAGTTGCATTTGTTGTGTTTTGTTTCTCCAAACAGCAAGAGAAGTTAAGAGAACAGAAGATTTCTCTTTCTTGAGTTTTGTTTCTCCACACAGGAAGAGAAGAGAAGTGTTCCGTTTCTTGTGTTTTGTTTCTTCACACAACAAGAGAAGAAAAAATAAATAAAAATGTAAGTCCGTTTTTATATAGCGCAGCTACTCACTCTTACAGGTCTCAAGGCACTGGGGCTGTAGTGGAAATTAAGTGAGCTATTGCCCAGAGTCACATGGTGCTGAGCTGAGCTGCAGCAGCCGGGAATCGAACCGTGAACCCTGTGCTCCGAAGTCAGCTGCCCTGGCCGCTGCACCACACCTCTCCACTCTCCAGAAGAGAAGAGATGATATCCGTTTCTTGTGTTTTGTTTCTCCACACTGCAAGATAAGTGAAGAGAGGATTTCCATTTCTTGTGTTTTGTTTTTCCACACAGCAGGAGAAGAGTTCTGTTTCTTATATTTTTTGTTTCCACACAGCAAGAGAAGAGTTTTGTTTCTTGTATTTTTTATCGCCACACTGTAAGAGAATAGAAGGGTTCCGTTTCTTGTAGTTTGTTTGTCCATATTGCAATAGAACAGTTCAGTTTCTTGTGTTTTGTTTCTCCACACAGCTAGAGAAGAGAGTTCTGCTTCTTGTGTTTTTTTCCCCACACAGATAGAGAAGAGAAGAGTTCTGTTTCTTGTGTTTTGTTTCTCCACACAGCTAGAGACGAGAAAAATTCTGTTTCCTGTGTTTTGCTTTTCCACACAGCTAGAGAAGAGAATAGTTCTGTTTCTTGTGCTTTGTTTCTCAACACAGCAAGAGTAGAAAAGAGTTCTATTTATTGTGTTTTGTTTCTCCACACAGCTAAAGCAGAGAAGAGTTCAGTTTCTTGTGTTTTTGTTTCTCCACACAACAAGAGAAGAGAAGATTTCCGTTTCTTGTGTTTTGTTTCTCCACACAGGAAGACAAGAGAAGATTTCCGTTTCTTGTGTTTTGTTTCCCCACACAACAAGAGAAGAGAAGAGAGGACTTCTGTTTCTTGTGTTTTGTTTCTCCACACAGCAGGAGAAGAGAAGAGTTCTATTGCTTGTGTTTTGTGTTTCTATACAGCAAAGAAAAGAGAAGAGTTCAGTTTCTTGTGTTTTGTGTTTCCACACAGCAAAAGAAGAGAAGAGTTCCATTTCTTGTGTTTTTTTTCTCCACACTACCAGAGAAGAGAAGATTTCTGTTTCTTGTGTTTTGTTTCTCCACACAGCAAGACAAGAGAAGAGATCCATTTCTTGAGTTTTGTTTCCCCACACAGCAAGAGAAGAGAAGAAAAGGGAAGAGAAGATTTCTGTTTCTTGTGTTTTGTTTTTCCACACAGCAAGAGAAGAGAAGAAAAGAAAACAGAAGAAAAGAGAAGGGAAGATTTCCATTTTTTGTGATCTGTTTTTCCTCAGAGCAAGAGAAGAGTCCTGTTTCATGTGTTTTGTATTTCCACACAGCAAGAAAAGAGAAGAGTTCCGTTTCTTGTGTTTTTATTTCTCCACAATTCAAGAGAAGAAAAGACAAGAGAAGAGAGTTTTGTTTCTCCACACAGGAAGAGAAGAGTTGCATTTCATGTGTTTTGTTTCTTTAAACACCAAGAGAAGACAAGAGAAGAGTTCAGTTTCTTGTGTTTAATTTCTCCTCAGAGCAAGAGACGAGAAGAGAAGAGTTCAGTTTCTTGAGTTTGATTTCTCCATACTGCAAGAGAAGAGAAGAGAAGTATTCAGTTTCTTGTGTTTTGTTTCTCCACACAGGAAGAGCAAAGTTGCATTTGTTGTGTTTTGTTTCTCCAAACAGCAAAAGAAGTTAAGCGAACAGAAGAGTTATCTTTCTTGAGTTTTGTTTCTCCACACAGGAAGAGAAGAGTTAAGTTTCTTGTGTTATGTTTCTTCATACAACAAGAGAAGTGTTCATTTTCTTGTGTTTTGTTTCTCCACACAACAAGAGAAGAGTTCAGTTTCTTGTGTTTTCTTTCTCCAAACAAAAAGAGAAGAGAAGTGTTCCGTTTCTTGTGTTTTATTTCTTCACACAAGAGAAGAGAAGAGATGATATCCGTTTCTTGAGTTTTGTTTCTCCACACAGCAAGATAAGTGAAGAGAAGATTTCCATTTCTTGTGTTTTGTTTTTCCACACAGCAGGAGAAGAGTTCTGTTTCTTATGTTTTTTGTTTCCACACAGCAAGAGAAGAGTTCCGTTTCTTGTATTTTTTATCGCCACACTGTAAGAGAATAGAATAGAAGGGTTCCGTTTCTTGTAGTTTGTTTGTCCATATTGCAATAGAACAGTTCAGTTTCTTGTGTTTTGTTTCTTCCCCCCAGCAAGAGAAGAGAAGAGTTCCATTTCTTATGCTTTGTTTCTCCACTCAGCAAGAGAAGAGTTCCATTTCTTGTGCATTGTTTCTCCACACAGCAAGAGAAGAGAAGAGTTCCGTTTTTTGTGTTTTGTTTTTCCACACATCAAGAGAAGAGACTAGTTCTGTTTCTTATGTTTTGTTTCTCCACACAGCAAGAGAAGAGAAAAGAAGAATTCTGTTTCTTGTGTTTTGTTTCTCCACACTGCAAGAGAAGAGAAGATTTCAGTTTCTTGTCTTTTGTTTCACCAGAAGAGAAGAATTCAGTTTCTTGTGTTTTGTTTCTCCACACAGGAAGAGAATAAAAGAGTTGCGTTTCTTGTGTTTTGTTTCTCCAAACAGCAAGAGAAGCGAAGAGAAGAGTTCTTTTTCTTTTGTTTTGTTTCTCCACACAGGAAGAGAAGAGAAGAGATGAGAAGAGTTCTGTTGCTTGTGTTTTGTTTCTCCACACAGGAAGAGAAAAGTTGCATTTGTTGTGTTTTGTTTCTCCAAACAGCAAAAGAAGTTAAGCGAACAGAAGAGTTATCTTTCTTGAGTTTTGTTTCTCCACACAGGAAGAGAAGAGTTAAGTTTCTTGTGTTATGTTTCTTCATACAACAAGAGAAGTGTTCATTTTCTTGTGTTTTGTTTCTCCACACAACAAGAGAAGAGTTCAGTTTCTTGTGTTTTCTTTCTCCACACAAAAAGAGAAGAGAAGTGTTCCGTTTCTTGTGTTTTATTTCTTCACACAAGAGAAGAGAAGAGATGATATCCATTTCTTGAGTTTTGTTTCTCCACACAGCAAGATAAGTGAAGAGAAGATTTCCATTTCTTGTGTTTTGTTTTTCCACACAGCAGGAGAAGAGTTCTGTTTCTTATGTTTTTTGTTTCCACACAGCAAGAGAAGAGTTCCGTTTCTTGTATTTTTTATCGCCACACTGTAAGAGAATAGAATAGAAGGGTTCCGCTTCTTGTAGTTTGTTTGTCCATATTGCAATAGAACAGTTCAGTTTCTTGTGTTTTGTTTCTTCCCCCAGCAAGAGAAGAGAAGAGTTCCATTTCTTATGCTTTGTTTCTCCACTCAGCAAGAGAAGAGTTCCATTTCTTGTGCATTGTTTCTCCACACAGCAAGAGAAGAGAAGAGTTCCGTTTTTGTGTTTTGTTTTTCCACACATCAAGAGAAGAGACTAGTTCTGTTTCTTATGTTTTGTTTCTCCACACAGCAAGAGAAGAGAAAAGAAGAATTCTGTTTCTTGTGTTTTGTTTCTCCACACTGCAAGAGAAGAGAAGATTTCAGTTTCTTGTCTTTTGTTTCACCAGAAGAGAAGAATTCAGTTTCTTGTGTTTTGTTTCTCCACACAGGAAGAGAATAAAAGAGTTGCGTTTCTTGTGTTTTGTTTCTCCAAACAGCAAGAGAAGCGAAGAGAAGAGTTCTTTTTCTTTTGTTTTGTTTCTCCACACAGGAAGAGAAGAGATGAGAAGAGTTCTGTTGCTTGTGTTTTGTTTCTCCAAACATCAAGAGAAGTGTTCCTTTTTTGTGCTTTGTTTCTCCACAAAGCAAGAGAAGAGAAGAGTTCTGTTTAATGTATTTGTTTCTCCACATAGCAAGAGAAGACGAGAGAAGAGAAAAAAGAATTCAGTTTCTTGTGTTTAGTTTCACCACACAGCAAAAGAAGAGAAGAGTTCTATTTCTTGTGTTTTTGTTTCTCCACAGAACAGGAGTAGAGAAGAATTCTGTTTCTTGTGCTTTGTGTCTCCACACAGCAAGAGAAGAAAAGAGAATAGAAGATTCCATTTCTTGTGTTTTGTTTTTCCACACAGTAAGAGAAGAGAAGATTTCCGTTTCTTGAGTTTTTTGTTTCTCCACACAGTAAGAGAAGAGAAGAGTTCTATTTCTTTTGTTTTGTGTTTCCATACAGCAAAGAGAAAAGAAGAGTTCTGTTTCTTGTGTTTTGTTTCTCCACACTGCAAGAGAATAGAAGAGAAGAGTTCAGTTTCTTGTGTTTTGTTTCTCCACACAGCAAGACCAGAGAAGAGAAGGTTCTGTTTCTTGGGTTTTGTTTTTCCACACATCTAGAGAAGAGAAGAGTTCCGTTTTTTGTGTTTTGTTTCTCCACACAGTAAGAGAAGAGAAGAGTAGAGTTCCATTTCTTGTGTTTTGTGTCTCCACACAGCAGGAGAAGAGAGGAGACGAGTTCTGTTTCTTGTGTTTTGTTTCTCCACACAGCAAGAGAAGCGAAAATTCTCTGTCTTGTATTTTGTTTCTCCACTAAGCAAGAGAAGAGTTCAGTTTCTTGTGTTTTGTGTTTCCACATAGCAAGAGAAGAGAAGAGTTCAGTTTCTTGTATTTTGTTTGTCCATACTGTAAGAGAAGAGAAGAGGTCCATTTCATGTGTTTTGTTTCTCCACTCAGCAAGAGAAGAGTTCCATTTATTGTGCATTGTTTTTCCACACATCAAGAGAAGAGACTAATTCAGTTTCTTACATTTTGTTTCTCCACACAGCAAGAGAAGAGAAGAATTCTGTTTCTTGTGTTTTGTTTCCCACACAGGAAGAGGATAAAATAGTTGCATTTCTTGTGTTATGTTCCTCCAAACAGCAAGAGAAGCGAAGAGTTCTGTTTGTTTTGTTTTGTTTCTCCACACAGGAAGAGAAGAGATGAGAAGAATTCCGTTTCTTGAGTTTTGTTTCTCCACACAGGAAGAGAAGAGTTGCATTTAATGTCTTTTGTTCCTCTAAACACCAAGAGAAGACAAGAGAAGAGTTCAGTTTCTTGTGTGTTATTTGTCCACACTGCAAGAGAAGAGAATAGAAGTATTCCGTTTCTTGTGTTTTATTTCTCCACACAGCAAGAGAAGCGAAAATTCTGTTTCTTGTGTTTTGTTTCTCCACACAGCAAGAGAAGTGAAGAGTTCTGTTTCTGGTCTTTAGTGTCTCCACACAGCAAGAGAAGACAATAGAAGATTTCAGTTTTTTGTGTTTAGTTTCTCCACACAGCAAAAGAAGAGAAAACTCTGTTTCTTGTGTCTTTGTTTCTCCACACAACAAGAGAAGAGAAGATTTCCATTTCTGGTGTTTTGTTTATCCACACCTCAAGAGAAGAAAAGTTTTCTATTTCTTGTGTTTTGTTTCGCCACACAGCAAGACAAGAGAAGAGATTCATATTGTGAGGTTTGTTTCCCCACACAGCAAGAGAAGAAAATAAAATAAAATATATGACTTCTTATTCTTGTGTTTTGTTTCTCCACACAGAAAGAGAAGAGTTCAGTTTCTTGTCTTTTGTTTCCCCACACAGCATGTGAAGAGAAGAGAAGAATTCAGTTTCTTGTGTTTCATTTTTTCCACACAGCAAGAGAAGAGAAGATTTCAGTTAACTGTGTTTTGTTTCTCCACCGAGCAAGAGAAGAAAAGAGTTCTGTTTCTTGTGTTTTGTGTTTCCACATAGCAAAATAAGATAAGAGAAGAGTTTTGTTTCTTGTGTTTTGTTTTCCCTCAAAGCAAGAGAAGAGAAGAGTTCTGTTTCTTGTGTTTTGTTTCTCCACAGAGCTAGAGAAGAGAAGACTTCTTTGTCTTGTGTTTTGTTTCTCCATTAAACAAGAGAAGAGAATAGTTCTATTTCTTGTGTTTTGTTTCTCCACACAGCAAGAGAAGAGAAGGGAAAAAAAGAGAAGAGAAGAGAATGGTTTCATTTATTGTGTTGTTTCTCCACACAGTTTGAGAAGAGATTTCCATTTCTTGTGTTTTGTTTATCCACACAGCAAGAGATCCATTTTGTGAGATTTGTTTCCCCACACAGCAAGAAAAGAGAATAAAAGAAAAGATAAGATTTCTGTTTCTTGTGTTTTGTATTTCCACACAGCAAGAGAAGAGATTTCCATTTCTTGTTTGTTATTTCTCCTCAGAGCAAGAGAAGAGAAGAGACAAGAAGAATTCTGTTTCTTGTGCTTTGTGTTTCCATTCAGCAAGAGAAGAGAAGAGTTCAGTTTCTGGTGTTTTATTTTTTCACACTGTAAGAGAAGAGAAGAATTCAGTTTCATGTGTTTTGTTTCTCCACACAGGAAGAGAAGAGAAAAGTTGCATTTCTTGTGTTTTGTTTCTCCACACAACAAGAGAAGAGAAGAGAAGATTTCCGTTTCTTGTGTTTTGTTTCTCCACACAGCAAGAGAAGTGAAGAGAAGATTTCCATTTCTTGTATTTTGTTTCTCCACACAGCAAGAGAAGAGATTTCCATTTCTTGTGTTTTGTTTATCCACACAGCAAGAGAAGAGTTCAGTTTCTTGTGTTTTGTTTCTCCACAAGAGAAGACCAGAGAGGAGAAGAATTCCATTCTTTGCTTTTTTTCTCCACACAGGAAGGGAATAAAAGAGTTGTGTTTCTTGTGTTTTGTTTCTCCAAACAGCAAGAGAAGCTAAGAGAAGAGTTCTTGTTCTTCTGTTTTCTTTCTCCACACAGGAAGAGAAGACAAGACAAGACAAGAGAAGAGAAGAGTTCTGTTTCTTGTGTTTTGTTTCTCCAAACAGCAAGAGAAGAGAAGAATTCCATTTTGTGTGCCTTATTTCTCCACTCAGCAAGAGAATGGAAGAATTCTGTTTCTGGTCTTCAGTTTCTTTACACAGCAAAAGAAGAGAAGAGTTCCGTTGCTTGTGTTTTTGTTTCTCCACACAACAAGAGAAGAGAAGATTTCAGTTTCTTGTGTTTTGTTTCTCCACACAGCAAGAGAAGAGAAGATTTCAGTTTCTTGTGTTTTATTTCCCTACACAGCAAGAGAAGACAAGACAATAGAAGTGAAGAGAAGAGAAGATTTCCATTTGAGTTTTGTTTTTCTACACAGCAAGAGAAGACAAGAGAAGATTTCCAATTCTTGTGTTCTGTTTCTCCACACAGTAAGAGAAGAGAAGAATTCTATGTCTTGTGTTTCCACACAGCAAAGAGAAGAGAAGAGTTCTGTTTCTTGTGTTTTGTTTCTCCACACAGATAGAGACGAGAAAAATTCTGTTTCCTGTGTTTTGCTTTTCCACACAGCTAGAGAAGAGAGTAGTTCTGTTTCTTGTGCTTTGTTTCTCAACACAGCAAGAGAAGAGAAGAGTTCTGTTTCTTGTGTTTTGTTTCTCCACATAGCAATCAATCAATCAATCAATCACAGAATTTGTAAAGCGCGCTACTTACCCGTGAGGGTCTCAAGGCGCTGGGGAGAAAAAAAAGGGGGGGGGTGCTGCTACTGGTCGAACAACCAGGTCTTGAGTAGCCTCCTGAAGGTCAGCAGGTCTTGGGTCTGTCGTAGGCTTAGTGGAAGGGTGTTCCAGGTCTTGGCGGCGAGGTGGGAGAAGGATCTGCCGCCTGTGGTAGTTCTTCGAATGCGAGGGACGGTGGTGAGGGAGAGGTCGGCGGAGCGGAGTTGGCGGTTGGGGACGTAGAAGAGGAGTCGTCTGTTGAGGTAGGCTGGACCAGTCTTGTGGAGTGCCTTGTGTGCATGGATGAGGAGTTTGAAGGAGATTCTCCTGTCGACGGGGAGCCAGTGCAGGTTCCTCAGGTGGGGGGTGATGTGGCTGTGGCGTGGTACATCGAGGATCAGGCGTGCGGAGGCGTTTTGTATGCGTTGCAGTCGCTTGATGAGCTTGGCCGGGGCTCCCGCGTAGAGGGCGTTCCCATAGTCAAGTCTGATACTGACGAGGGCCTGGGTGACTGTTCTTCTTGTGTCTGTCGGGATCCACCTGTAGATCTTGCGAAGCATGCGGAGGGTGTTGAAGCAGGAGGATGAGACTGCGTTGACTTGCTTGGCCATGGAGAGCGTTGAGTCGAGGATGACTCCCAGGTTGCGTGCGTGGTCGGGGCTGCTCCCAGCATCGTTGGCCACCAGGAGTCGTCCCAGGCTGAGGGGTTGGAGCCGAGGATGAGGACCTCTGTCTTCTCCGTGTTCAGTTTTAGTCGGCTGATCTTCATCCAATCGGCGACGGCCTTCATTCCTTCATGGAGGTTGGATTTGGCGGCGAGGGGGTCCTTGGTGAGGGAGAGGATCAGTTGAGTGTCATCGGCGTAGGAGATTATGTTGAGGTCGTGCTGTCTGGCGATGCGTGCGAGCGGGGCCATGTAGATGTTGAACAGTGTTGGGCTGAGGGACGATCCCTGGGGTACGCCGCAGATGATCTTGGAGGCTTCGGATCGGAATGGTGGGAGGCGGACTCTCTGGGTTCTGCCGGCGAGGAAGGAGGTGGCCCATTCCAGGGCCTTGTCTCGGATCCCTGCGTCGTGGAGGCGTGCGCGTAGAGTGCGGTGGCAGACAGTGTCGAAGGCGGCGGAGAGGTCCAGCAGGATGAGGGCTGCGGTCTCACCGTTGTCCAGCAGGATCCTGATGTCGTCGGTGGCGGCGATGAGGGCAGTCTCAGTGCTGTGGTTGCTGCGGAACCCCGATTGGGATGGGTCCAGGATGCTGTTTTCTTCGAGGTATCGGGTTAGCTGTTTGTTGACGATCTTCTCGATGACCTTGGCTGGGAACGGAAGCAGGGAGATGGGCCGGAAGTTCTTGAGGTCTCTCGGGTCCGCCTTGGGTTTTTTGAGTAGGGCGTTGATCTCTGCGTATTTCCAGCTCTCTGGGAAGGTCGCGGTCTCGAAGGAGAGATTGATGATGTTGCACAGGTGGGGTGCGATGGAGCTGCTGGCTTTGTTGAAGATGTGGTGCGGGAAAGGGTCTGACGGGGAGCCGGAGTGTATTGTGCTCATGGTCTTGATGGTGTCCTCGATGTTCACGTTGGCCCAGGCTGGCAGGGGGTCGTGGTCGATGGTGTGGGGCGGGTCTGGTGCATCGATCTTAGTTGGGGCTGTCTGGGTGTTGAAGCTGTCGTGGATGTCGGCGATCTTGCGGTGGAAGAAGGTGGCGAGGGAATTGCACCGGGGTTGTGACGGCGGGATGTCGTTGGTGTTGGAGCTGGGGTTGGAGAGTTCCTTCACGATGTTGAAAAGCTCCTTGCTGTTGTGTGCGTTGTTGTCGAGGCGGTCTTTGAAGGAGATTCTCTTGGCGGACTTGATGAGGTGGTGGTGGTTACGAATGGCGTCTTTGTGGGCTGCGTGGCTGTCCGGTGTCTTATCACTGTGCCATTTCTTCTCTAGTTTCCGGCAGGTACGCTTGGAAGAGTAGAAAAGAGCAAGAGAAGAGTAGAAAAGAGTTCAATTTATTGTGTTTTGTTTCTCCACACAGCTAAAGCAGAGAAGAGTTCAGTTTCTTGTGTTTTTGTTTCTCCACACAACAAGAGAAGAGAAGATTTCCGTTTCTTGTGTTTTGTTTCTCCACACAGGAAGACAAGAGAAGATTTCCGTTTCTTGTGTTTTGTTTCCCCACACAACAAGAGAAGAGAAGAGAGGACTTCTGTTTCTTGTGTTTTGTTTCTCCACACAGCAGGAGAAGAGAAGAGTTCTATTGCTTGTGTTTTGTGTTTCTATATAGCAAAGAAAAGAGAAGAGTTCAGTTTCTTGTGTTTTGTGTTTCCACACAGCAAAAGAAGAGAAGAGTTCCATTTCGTGTGTTTTTGTTTCTCCACACTACCAGAGAAGAGAAGATTTCCGTTTCTTGTGTTTTGTTTCTCCACACAGCAAGACAAGAGAAGAGATCCATTTCTTGAGTTGTGTTTCCCCACACAGCAAGAGAAGAGAAGAAAAGGGAAGAGAAGATTTCTGTTTCTTGTGTTTTGTTTTTCCACACAGCAAGAGAAGAGAAGAAAAGAAAACAGAAGAAAAGAGAAGGGAAGATTTCCATTTTTTGTGATCTGTTTTTCCTCAGAGCAAGAGAAGAGAAGAGTTCTGTTTCATGTGTTTTGTATTTCCACACAGCAAGAAAAGAGAAGAGTTCCGTTTCTTGTGTTTTTATTTCTCCACAATTCAAGAGAAGAAAAGACAAGAGAAGAGAGTTTTGTTTCTCCACACAGGAAGAGAAGAGTTGCATTTCATGTGTTTTGTTTCTTTAAACACCAAGAGAAGACAAGAGAAGAGTTCAGTTTCTTGTGTTTAATTTCTCCTCAGAGCAAGAGACGAGAAGAGAAGAGTTCAGTTTCTTGTGTGTTATTTGTCCACACTGCAAGAGAAGAGAATAGAAGTATTCCGTTTCTTGTGTTTTATTTCTCCACACAGCAAGAGAAGCGAAAATTCTGTTTCTTGTGTTTTGTTTCTTCACACAGCAAGAGAAGTGAAGAGTTCTGTTTCTGGTCTTTAGTGTCTCCACACAGCAAGAGAAGACAATAGAAGATTTCAGTTTTTTGTGTTTAGTTTCTCCACACAGCAAAAGAAGAGAAAACTCTGTTTCTTGTGTCTTTGTTTCTCCACACAACAAGAGAAGAGAAGATTTCCATTTCTGGTGTTTTGTTTATCCACACCTCAAGAGAAGAAAAGATTTCTATTTCTTGTGTTTTGTTTCGCCACACAGCAAGACAAGAGAAGAGATTCATATTGTGAGGTTTGTTTCCCCACACAGCAAGAGAAGAAAATAAAATAAAATATATGACTTCTTATTCTTGTGTTTTGTTTCTCCACACAGAAAGAGAAGAGTTCAGTTTCTTGTCTTTCGTTTCCCCACACAGCATGTGAAGAGAAGAGAAGAATTCAGTTTCTTGTGTTTCATTTTTTCCACACAGCAAGAGAAGAGAAGATTTCAGTTAACTGTGTTTTGTTTCTCCACCGAGCAAGAGAAGAAAAGAGTTCTGTTTCTTGTGTTTTGTGTTTCCACATAGCAAAATAAGATAAGAGAAGAGTTCTGTTTCTTGTGTTTTGTTTTCCCTCAAAGCAAGAGAAGAGAAGAGTTCTGTTTCTTGTGTTTTGTTTCTCCACAGAGCTAGAGAAGAGAAGACTATCTTTGTCTTGTGTTTTGTTTCTCCACTAAACAAGAGAAGAGAATAGTTCTATTTCTTGTGTTTTGTTTCTCCACACAGCAAGAGAAAAGAAAAGTTCAGTTTCTTGTGTTTTGTTTCTCCACAAAGGAAGAGAAGAGAAGGGAAAAAAAGAGAAGAGAAGAGAATGGTTTCATTTATTGTGTTGTTTCTCCACACAGTTTGAGAAGAGATTTCCATTTCTTGTGTTTTGTTTATCCACACAGCAAGAGATCCATTTTGTGAGATTTGTTTCCCCACACAGCAAGAAAAGAGAATGAAAGAAAAGATAAGATTTCTGTTTCTTGTGTTTTGTATTTCCACACAGCAAGAGAAGAGATTTCCATTTCTTGTGTGTTATTTCTCCTCAGAGCAAGAGAAGAGAAGAGACTAGAAGAATTCTGTTTCTTGTGCTTTGTGTTTCCATTCAGCAAGGGAAGAGAAAAGTTCAGTTTCTGGTGTTTTATTTTTTCACACTCTTTAAGAGAAGAGATGAATTCAGTTTCTTGTGTTTTGTTTCTCCACACAGGAAGAGAAGAGAAAGTTGCATTTCTTGTGTTTTGTTTCTCCACACAACAAGAGAAGAGAAGAGAAGATTTCCGTTTCTTGTGTTTTGTTTCTCCACACAGCAAGAGAAGTGAAGAGAAGATTTCCATTTCTTGTATTTTGTTTCTCCACACAGCAAGAGAAGAGATTTCCATTTCTTGTGTTTTGTTTATCCACACAGCAAGAGAAGAGTTCAGTTTCTTGTGTTTTGTTTCTCCACAAGAGAAGACCAGAGAGGAGAAGAATTCCATTCTTTGCTTTTTTTCTCCACACAGGAAGGGAATAAAAAGTTGTGTTTCTTGTGTTTTGTTTCTCCAAACAGCAAGAGAAGCTAAGAGAAGAGTTCTTGTTCTTCTGTTTTCTTTCTCCACACAGGAAGAGAAGACAAGACAAGACAAGAGAAGAGAAGAGTTCTGTTTCTTGTGTTTTGTTTCTCCAAACAGCAAGAGAAGAGAAGAATTCCATTTTGTGTGCCTTATTTCTCCACTCAGCAAGAGAATAGAAGAATTCTGTTTCTGGTCTTCAGTTTCTTCACACAGCAAAAGAAGAGAAGAGTTCCGTTGCTTGTGTTTTTGTTTCTCCACACAACAAGAGAAGAGAAGATTTCAGTTTCTTGTGTTTTGTTTCTCCACACAGCAAGAGAAGAGAAGATTTCAGTTTCTTGTGTTTTATTTCCCTACACAGCAAGAGAAGACAAGACAATAGAAGTGAAGAGAAGAGAAGATTTCCATTTGAGTTTTGTTTTTCTACACAGCAAGAGAAGACAAGAGAAGAGTTCTGTTTCTTGTGTTTTGTTTCTCCACACAGCTAGAGAGGAGAAAAATTCTGTTTCCTGTGTTTTGCTTTTCCACACAGCTAGAGAAGAGAGTAGTTCTGTTTCTTGTGCTTTGTTTCTCAACACAGCAAGAGAAGAGAAGAGTTCTGTTTCTTGTGTTTTGTTTCTCCACATAGCAATCAATCAATAAATCAATCACAGAATTTGTAAAGCGCGCTACTTACCCGCGAGGGTCTCAAGGCGCTGGGGAGAAAAAAAAAGGGGGGTGCTGCTACTGGTCGAACAACCAGGTCTTGAGTAGCCTCCTGAAGGTCAGCAGGTCTTGGGTCTGTCGTAGGCTTAGTGGAAGGGTGTTCCAGGTCTTGGCGGCGAGGTGGGAGAAGGATCTGCCGCCTGTGGTAGTTCTTCGAATGCGAGGGACGGTGGCGAGGGAGAGGTCGGCGGAGCGGAGTTGGCGGTTGGGGACGTAGAAGAGGAGTCGTCTGTTGAGGTAGGCTGGGCCAGTCTTGTGGAGTGCCTTGTGTGCGTGGATGAGGAGTTTGAAGGAGATTCTCCTGTCGACGGGGAGCCAGTGCAGGTTCCTCAGGTGGGGGTGATGTGGCTGTGGCATGGTACATCGAGGATCAGGCGTTTTGTATGCGTTGCAGTCGCTTGATGAGCTTGGCCGGGGCTCCCGCGTAGAGGGCGTTCCCATAGTCAAGTCTGCTACTGACGAGGGCCTGGGTGACTGTTCTTCTTGTGTCTGTCGGGATCCACCTGTAGATCTTGTGAAGCATGCGGAGGGTGTTGAAGCAGGAGGATGAGACTGCGTTGACTTGCTTGGCCATGGAGAGCGTTGAGTCGAGGATGACCCCCAGGTTGCGTGCGTGGTCGGTGGGTGTCGGGGCTGCTCCCAGCGTCGTTGGCCACCAGGAGTCGTCCCAGGCTGAGGGGTTGGAGCCGAGGATGAGGACCTCTGTCTTCTCCGTGTTCAGTTTTAGTCGGCTGATCTTCATCCAATCGGCGACGGCCTTCATTCCTTCATGGAGGTTGGATTTGGCGGCGAGGGTGTCCTTGGTGAGGGAGAGGATCAGTTGAGTGTCGTCGGCGTAGGAGATTATGTTGAGGTTGTGCTGTCTGGCGATGCGTGCGAGCGGGGCCATGTAGATGTTGAACAGTGTTGGGCTGAGGGACGATCCCTGGGGTACGCCGCAGATGATCTTGGAGGCTTCGGATCGGAATGGTGGGAGGCGGACTCTCTGGGTTCTGCCGGCGAGGAAGGAGGTGGCCCATTCCAGGGCCTTGTCTCGGATCCCTGCATCGTGGAGGCGTGCGCACAGAGTGCGGTGGCAGACAGTGTCGAAGGCGGCGGAGAGGTCCAGCAGGATGAGGGCTGCGGTCTCACCGTTGTCCAGCAGGATCCTGATGTCGTCGGTGGCGGCGATGAGGGCAGTCTCAGTGCTGTGGTTGCTGCGGAACCCCGATTGGGATGGGTCCAGGATGCTGTTTTCTTCGAGGTATCGGGTTAGCTGTTTGTTGACGATCTTCTCAATGACCTTGGCTGGGAACGGAAGCAGGGAGATGGGCCGGAAGTTCTTGAGGTCTCTCGGGTCCGCCTTGGGTTTTTTGAGTAGGGCGTTGATCTCTGCGTGTTTCCAGCTCTCTGGGAAGGTCGCGGTCTCGAAGGAGAGATTGATGATGTTGCACAGGTGGGGTGCGATGGAGCTGCTGGCTTTGTTGAAGATGTGGTGCGGGAAAGGGTCTGACGGGGAGCCGGAGTGTATTGTGCTCATGGTCTTGATGGTGTCCTCGATGTTCACGTTGGCCCAGGCTGGCAGGGGTCGTGGTCGATGGTGTGCGGCGGGTCTGGTGCATCGATCTTAGTTGGGGCTGTCTGGGTGTTGAAGCTGTCGTGGATGTCGGCGATCTTGCGGTGGAAGAAGGTGGCGAGGGAATCGCACAGGGGTTGCGACGGCGGGATGTCGTTGATGTTGGAGCTGGGGTTGGAGAGTTCCTTCCCGATGTTGAAAAGCTCCTTGCTGTTGTGTGCGTTGTTGTCGAGGCGGTCTTTGAAGGAGATTCTCTTGGCGGACTTGATGAGGTGGTGGTGGTTACGGATGGCGTCTTTGTGGGCTGCGTGGCTGTCCGGTGTCTTATCACTGTGCCATTTCTTCTCTAGTTTCCGGCAGGTACGCTTGGAAGAGTAGAAAAGAGCCAGAGAAGAGTAGAAAAGAGTTCTATTTATTGTGTTTGTTTCTCCACACAGCTAAAGCAGAGAAGAGTTCAGTTTCTTGTGTTTTTGTTTCTCCACACAACAAGAGAAGAGAAGATTTCCGTTTCTTGTGTTTTGTTTCTCCACACAGGAAGACAAGAGAAGATTTCCGTTTCTTGTGTTTTGTTTCCCCACACAACAAGAGAAGAGAAGAGAGGACTTCTGTTTCTTGTGTTTTGTTTCTCCACACAGCAGGAGAAGAGAAGAGTTCTATTGCTTGTGTTTTGTGTTTCTATACAGCAAAGAAAAGAGAAGAGTTCAGTTTCTTGTGTTTTGTGTTTCCACACAGCAAAAGAAGAGAAGAGTTCCATTTCGTGTGTTTTTGTTTCTCCACACTACCAGAGAAGAGAAGATTTCCGTTTCTTGTGTTTTGTTTCTCCACACAGCAAGACAAGAGAAGAGATCCATTTCTTGAGTTTTGTTTCCCCACACAGCAAGAGAAGAGAAGAAAAGGGAAGAGAAGATTTCTGTTGCTTGTGTTTTGTTTTTCCACACAGCAAGAGAAGAGAAGAAAAGAAAACAGAAGAAAAGAGAAGGGAAGATTTCCATTTTTTGTGATCTGTTTTTCCTCAGAGCAAGAGAAGAGAAGAGTTCTGTTTCATGTGTTTTGTATTTCCACACAGCAAGAAAAGAGAAGAGTTCTGTTTCTTGTGTTTTTATTTCTCCACAATTCAAGAGAAGAAAAGACAAGAGAAGAGAGTTTTGTTTCTCCACACAGGAAGAGAAGAGTTGCATTTCATGTGTTTTGTTTCTTTAAACACCAAGAGAAGACAAGAGAAGAGTTCAGTTTCTTGTGTTTAATTTCTCCTCAGAGCAAGTGACGAGAAGAGAAGAGTTCAGTTTCTTGAGTTTGATTTCTCCATACTGCAAGAGAAGAGAAGAGAAGTATTCAGTTTCTTGTGCTTTGTTTCTCCACACAGGAAGAGAAAAGTTGCATTTGTTGTGTTTTGTTTCTCCAAACAGCAAAAGAAGTTAAGAGAACAGAAGAGTTATCTTTCTTGAGTTTTGTTTCTCCACAAAGGAAGAGAAGAGTTAAGTTTCTTGTGTTATGTTTCTTCATACAGCAAGAGAAGTGTTCATTTTCTTGTGTTTTGTTTCTCCACACAACAAGAGAAGAGTTCAGTTTCTTGTGTTTTCTTTCTCCACACAAAAGAGAAGAGAAGTGTTCCGTTTCTTGTGTTTTGTTTCTTCACACAAGAGAAGAGAAGAGATGATATCCGTTTCTTGAGTTTTGTTTCTCCACACAGCAAGATAAGTGAAGACAAGATTTCCATTTCTTGTGTTTTGTTTTTCCACACAGCAGGAGAAGAGTTCTGTTTCTTATGTTTTTTGTTTCCACACAGCAAGAGAAGAGTTCCGTTTCTTGTATTTTTTATCGCCACACTGTAAGAGAATAGAATAGAAGGGTTCCGTTTCTTGTAGTTTGTTTGTCCATATTGCAATAGAACAGTTCAGTTTCTTGTGTTTTGTTTCTTCCCCCAGCAAGAGAAGAGAAGAGTTCCATTTCTTATGCTTTGTTTCTCCACTCAGCAAGAGAAGAGTTCCATTTCTTGTGCATTGTTTCTCCACACAGCAAGAGAAGAGAAGAGTTCCGTTTCTTATGTTTTGTTTCTCCACACAGCAAGAGAAGAGAAAAGAAGAATTCTGTTTCTTGTGTTTTGTTTCTCCACACTGCAAGAGAAGAGAAGATTTCAGTTTCTTGTCTTTTGTTTCACCAGAAGAGAAGAATTCAGTTTCTTGTGTTTTGTTTCTCCACACAGGAAGAGAATAAAAGAGTTGCGTTTCTTGTGTTTTGTTTCTCCAAACAGCAAGAGAAGCGAAGAGAAGAGTTCTGTTTCTTTTGTTTTGTTTCTCCACACAGGAAGAGAAGAGAAGAGATGAGAAGAGTTCTGTTGCTTGTGTTTTGTTTCTCCAAACATCAAGGGAAGTGTTCCTTTTTTGTGCTTTGTTTCTCCACAAAGCAAGAGAAGAGAAGAGTTCTGTTTAATGTATTTGTTTCTCCACATAGCAAGAGAAGACGAGAGAAGAGAAAAAAGATTTCAGTTTCTTGTGTTTAGTTTCACCACACAGCAAAAGAAGAGAAGAGTTCTATTTCTTGTGTTTTTGTTTCTCCACACAACAGGAGTAGAGAAGAATTCTGTTTCTTGTGCTTTGTGTCTCCACACAGCAAGAGAAGAAAAGAGAATAGAAGATTCCATTTCTTGTGTTTTGTTTTTCCACACAGTAAGAGAAGAGAAGATTTCCGTTTCTTGAGTTTTTTGTTTCTCCACACAGTAAGAGAAGAGAAGAGTTATATTTCTTTTGTTTTGTGTTTCCATACAGCAAATAGAAAAGAAGAGTTCTGTTTCTTGTGTTTTGTTTCTCCACACTGCAAGAGAATAGAAGAGAAGAGTTCAGTTTCTTGTGTTTTGTTTCTCCACACAGCAAGACCAGAGAAGAGAAGGTTCTGTTTCTTGGGTTTTGTTTTTCCACACATCTAGAGAAGAGAAGAGTTCCGTTTTTTGTGTTTTGTTTCTCCACACAGTAAGAGAAGAGAAGAGTAGAGTTCCATTTCTTGTGTTTTGTGTCTCCACACAGCAGGAGAAGAGAGGAGACGAGTTCTGTTTCTTGTGTTTTGTTTCTCCACACAGCAAGAGAAGCGAAAATTCTCTGTCTTGTATTTTGTTTCTCCACTAAGCAAGAGAAGAGAAGAGTTCAGTTTCTTGTGTTTAGTGTTTCCACATAGCAAGAGAAGAGAAGAGTTCAGTTTCTTGTATTTTGTTTGTCCATACTGTAAGAGAAGAGAAGAGGTCCATTTCATGTGTTTTGTTTCTCCACTCAGCAAGAGAAGAGTTCCATTTATTGTGCATTGTTTTTCCACACATCAAGAGAAGAGACTAATTCAGTTTCTTACATTTTGTTTCTCCACACAGCAAGAGAAGAGAAGAATTCTGTTTCTTGTGTTTTGTTTCCCCACACAGGAAGAGGATAAAATAGTTGCATTTCTTGTGTTTTGTTCCTCCAAACAGCAAGAGAAGCGAAGAGTTCTGTTTGTTTTGTTTTGTTTCTCCACACAGGAAGAGAAGAGAAGAGATGAGAAGAATTCCGTTTCTTGAGTTTTGTTTCTCCACACAGGAAGAGAAGAGTTGCATTTAATGTGTTTTGTTCCTCTAAACACCAAGAGAAGACAGGAGAAGAGTTCAGTTTCTTGTGTGTTATTTGTCCACACTGCAAGAGAAGAGAATAGAAGTATTCTGTTTCTTGTGTTTTATTTCTCCACACAGCAAGAGAAGCGAAAATTCAGTTTCTTGTGTTTTGTTTCTCCACACAGCAAGAGAAGTGAAGAGTTCTGTTTCTGGTCTTTAGTGTCTCCACACAGCAAGAGAAGACAATAGAAGATTTCAGTTTTTTGTGTTTAGTTTCTCCACACAGCAAAAGAAGAGAAAACTCTGTTTCTTGTGTCTTTGTTTCTCCACACAACAAGAGAAGAGAAGATTTCCATTTCTGGTGTTTTGTTTATCCACACCTCAAGAGAAGAAAAGATTTCTATTTCTTGTGTTTTGTTTCTCCACACAGCAAGACAAGAGAAGAGATTCATATCGTGAGTTTTGTTTCCCCACACAGCAAGAGAAGAAAATAAAATAAAATATATGACTTCTTATTCTTGTGTTTTGTTTCTCCACACAGAAAGAGAAGAGTTCAGTTTCTTGTCTTTTGTTTCCCCACACAGCATGTGAAGAGTAGAGAAGAATTCAGTTTCTTGTGTTTCATTTTTTCCACACAGCAAGAGAAGAGAAGATTTCAGTTAACTGTGTTTTGTTTCTCCACCGAGCAAGAGAAGAGAAGAGTTCTGTTTCTTGTGTTTTGTGTTTCCACATAGCAAAATAAGATAAGAGAAGAGTTCTGTTTCTTGTGTTTTGTTTTCCCTCAAAGCAAGAGAAGAGAAGAGTTCTGTTTCTTGTGTTTTGTTTCTCCACAGAGCTAGAGAAGAGAAGACTTCTTTGTCTTGTGTTTTGTTTCTCCACTAAACAAGAGAAGAGAATAGTTCTATTTCTTGTGTTTTGTTTCTCCACACAGCAAGAGAAAAGAAAAGTTCAGTTTCTTGTGTTTTGTTTCTCCACACAGGAAGAGAAGAGAAGGGAAAAAAGAGAAGAGAAGAGAATGGTTTCATTTATTGTGTTGTTTCTCCACACAGTTTGAGAAGAGATTTCCATTTCTTGTGTTTTGTTTATCCACACAGCAAGAGATCCATTTTGTGAGATTTGTTTCCCCACACAGCAAGAAAAGAGAATAAAAGAAAAGATAAGATTTCTGTTTCTTGTGTTTTGTATTTCCACACAGCAAGAGAAGAGATTTCCATTTCTTGTGTGTTATTTCTCCTCAGAGCAAGAGAAGAGAAGAGACTAGAAGAATTCTGTTTCTTGTGCTTTGTGTTTCCATTCAGCAAGAGAAGAGAAGAGTTCAGTTTCTGGTGTTTTATTTTTTCACACTGTAAGAGAAGAGAAGAATTCAGTTTCATGTGTTTTGTTTCTCCACACAGGAAGAGAAGAGAAAAGTTGCATTTCTTGTGTTTTGTTTCTCCACACAACAAGAGAAGAGAAGAGAAGATTTCCGTTTCTTGTGTTTTGTTTCTCCACACAGCAAGAGAAGTGAAGAGAAGATTTCCATTTCTTGTATTTTGTTTCTCCACACAGCAAGAGAAGAGATTTCCATTTCTTGTGTTTTGTTTATCCACACAGCAAGAGAAGAGTTCAGTTTCTTGTGTTTTGTTTCTCCACAAGAGAAGACCAGAGAGGAGAAGAATTCCATTCTTTGCTTTTTTTTCTCCACACAGGAAGGGAATAAAAGAGTTGTGTTTCTTGTGTTTTGTTTCTCCAAACAGCAAGAGAAGCTAAGAGAAGAGTTCTTGTTCTTCTGTTTTCTTTCTCCACACAGGAAGAGAAGACAAGACAAGACAAGAGAAGAGTTCTGTTTCTTGTGTTTTGTTTCTCCAAACAGCAAGAGAAGAGAAGAATTCCATTTTGTGTGCCTTATTTCTCCACTCAGCAAGAGAATAGAAGAATTCTGTTTCTGGTCTTCAGTTTCTTCACACAGCAAAAGAAGAAAAGAGTTCCGTTGCTTGTGTTTTTGTTTCTCCACACAACAAGAGAAGATTTCAGTTTCTTGTGTTTTGTTTCTCCACACAGCAAGAGAAGAGAAGATTTCAGTTTCTTGTGTTTTATTTCCCTACACAGCAAGAGAAGACAAGACAATAGAAGTGAAGAGAAGAGAAGATTTCCATTTGAGTTTTGTTTTTCTACACAGCAAGAGAAGACAAGAGAAGATTTCCAATTCTTGTGTTCTGTTTCTCCACACAGTAAGAGAAGAGAAGAATTCTATGTCTTGTGTTTCCACACAGCAAAGAGAAGAGAAGAGAAGAGTTCTGTTTCTTGTGTTTTGTTTCTCCACACTGCAAGACAATAAAAGAGAAGAGTTCCGTTTCTTGTGTTTTGTTTCTTCACCAGCAAGACAAGAGAAGATAAGAGTTCAGTTTCTTGGGTTTCATTTCTCCACACAGCTAGAGATGTGAAGAGTACTGTTTCTTGGGTTTTGTTTCTACACACAGCTAGAGAAGAAAAGACTTTAGTGTCTTGAGTTTTATTTCTCCACTCAGCAAGAGAAGATAAGAGTTCAATTTCTTCTTGTGTGGAGAAACAAAACACAATAAATGCAACTATTCTCTTCTCTCCCTGTGTGGGGAAACAAAACTCAAGAAACAGAATTCTTCTCTTCTCTTACAGTGTAGAGAAATAAAACACAAGAAACAGAATTCTACTAGTCTCTTCTCTTGCTCTGAGGAGAAATAAAATACAAGAAATGGAAATCTCGTCTCTTGCTTTGTGGAAAAACAAAACACAAGAAACAGAAATCTTATCTTTTCTTTTCTTCTCTTCTCTTGCTGTGTGGGAAAACAAAACTCACAAAATGGATCTCTTGTCTTCTTTTGCTGTGTGGAAAAACAAAATACAAGAAAGGGAAATCTTCTCTTCTCGTGTTGTGTGTATAAACAAAACACAAGAAATGGAAATCTCTTCTCATGCTGTGTGGAGAAACAAAACACAATAAATGGAACTATTTTCTTCTCTTCTGTTTCCTTCTCTTCTCTTCCTGTGTGGAGAAACAAAATACAAGAACTGAACTGTTCTCTTCTCTTGTTGAGTGGAGAAACAGAATACAAGAAACTAAACTCTTCTCTTCTCTTGCTCCACACAGTTCTGTTTCTTTTGTTTTGTTTCTATACAAGAGAAGACCAGAGAAGAGAAGAATTCAGTTTCTTGTGTTTTGTTTCTCCACACAGGAAGGGAATAAAAGAGTTGCGTTTCTTCTATTTTGTTTCTACAAACAGCAAGAGAAGCTAAGAGAAGAGTTCCGTTTCTTCTGTTTTGTTTCTCCACACAGGAAGAGAAGAGACGGGAAGACAAGAGAAGAGTTCCATTTCTTGTGCATTGTTTCTCCACACAGCAAGAGAAGAGATCAGTTTCTTGTGTTTTGTTTCTTCACACAGCAAGAGTAGAAAAGAGAAGAGTTCCATTTCTTGTGTTTTGTTTTACCACACATCAAGAGAAGAGACTAGTTCAGTTTCTTATGTTTTGTTTTTCCACACAGCAAGAGAAGAGAAGAATTATGTTTCTTTTGTTTTGTTTCTCCACACAGCAAGAGAAGAGTGTAGTTTCTTGTGTTTTGTTTCTGCAAAACAGAAAAGAGAAAACAAGAGAAAATAAAAGAAGAGAAGACAATAGAAAAGAAGAGAAGAGTTTAGTTTCTTGTGTTTTGTTTCTCCACACAGGAAGAGAATAAAAGAGTTGCATTTCTTGTGTTTTGTTTCTCCAAACAGCAAGAGAAGCGAAGAGTTCAGTTTGTTTTGTTTTGTTTCTCAACACTGGAAGAGAAGAGAAGAGAAGAGATGAGACCAGTTCTGTTTCTTGTGTTTTGTTTTCTCCAAACAGCAAGAGAAGAGTTCCATTTATTGTGCTTTGTTTCTCCACACAGCAAGAGAAGAGAAGAGTTCTGTTTCTTGTGTTTTGTTTCTCCACACAGCAAGAGAAGAGAAGAGTTCAGTTTCTTGTGTTTTGTTTGTCCAAACAACAAGAGAAGTAAAGAGAACAGAAGAGTAGAGAAGGGAAGAGAGGAGATTAGAAGAGAAGAGTTCGGTTTCATGTGTTTTGTTTCTTCAGACAGGAAGAGAATCAGTGAGAAAAGTAGTGAAAAGTTCGGTTTCTTGTGTTTAGTTTATCCAAACTGGAAGAGAAGAGAAGAGAAAAGAAGAGATTATTTTTTGCGTTTTGTTTCTCCACACAGCAAGAAAAGAGAAGAGTTCCATTTGTTGTGTTTTGATTCTCCACAGAAGAGAAGTTTTCCATTTCTTGTGTTTTATTTCCTCACACAGAAAGAGAAGAGTTCAGTTTCTTGTCTTTTGTTTCCCCACACAGCAAGTGAAGAGAAGAGAAGACTTTAGTTTCTTGTGTTTAATTTTTCCACACAGCAAGAGAAGAGAAGATTTCAGATTCTTGTATTTTGTTTCTCCACATACCAACAGAAGAGAAGAGTTCTGTTTCTTGTGTTTTGTTTCTAAAAACAGCAAGAGAAGAAAAGACAAGATTTCAGTTTCTTGTGTTTTATTTCCCCATACAGTAAGAGAAGAGAAGACAAGAGAAAACAAGAGAAGTGAAGAGAAGAGAAGATTTCCATTTCTTGTGTTTTATTTTTCCACACAGCAAGAGAAGAGAATAGTTCTATTTCTTGTGTTTTGTGTTTCCACACAGCAAAGACAAGAGAAGAGTTCTGTTTCTTGTGTTTTGTTTCTCCACAATGCAAGAGAATTAAAGAGAAGAGTTCAATTTCTTGTGCTTTGTTTCTCCACACAGCAAGAGAAGAGAAGAGTTCTGTTTCTGGTCTTTAGTTACTCCGCACAGCAAGAGAAGACAATAGATGATTTCACTTTTTTGTGTTTAGTTTTTCCACACAGCAAAAGAAGAGAAGAGTTCCGTTTCTTGTGTCTTTGTTTTTCCACACAACAAGAGAAGAGAAGATTTCCATTTCTTGTGATTTGTTTATCCACACAACAATAGAAGAGAAGATTTCTATTTCTTGTGTTTAGTTTCTCCACACAACAAGACAAGAGAAGAGATTCATATCACGAGTTTTGTTTCCCCACACAGCAAGAGAAGAGAAGATTTCCGTTTCTTGTGTTTTGTTTCTCCACACAGGAAGACAAGAGAAGATTTCCGTTTCTTGTGTTTTGTTTCCCCACACAGGAAGAGAAGAGAAGAGAGGACTTCTGTTTCTTGTGTTTTGTTTCTCCACACAGCAGGAGAAGAGAAGAGTTCTATTGCTTGTGTTTTGTGTTTCTATACAGCAAAGAAAAGAGAAGAGTTCAGTTTCTTGTGTTTTGTGTTTCCACACAGCAAAAGAAGAGAAGAGTTCCATTTCGTGTGTTTTTGTTTCTCCACACTACCAGAGAAGAGAAGATTTCCGTTTCTTGTGTTTTGTTTCTCCACACAGCAAGACAAGAGAAGAGATCCATTTCTTGAGTTTTGTTTCCCCACACAGCAAGAGAAGAGAAGAAAAGGGAAGAGAAGATTTCTGTTTCTTGTGTTTTGTTTTTCCACACAGCAAGAGAAGAGGAGAAAAGAAAACAGAAGAAAAGAGAAGGGAAGATTTCCATTTTTGTGATCTGTTTTTCCTCAGAGCAAGAGAAGAGAAGAGTTCTGTTTCATGTGTTTTGTATTTCCACACAGCAAGAAAAGAGAAGAGTTCCGTTTCTTGTGTTTTTATTTCTCCACAATTCAAGAGAAGAAAAGACAAGAGAAGAGAGTTTTGTTTCCCCACACAGCAAGAAAAGAGAATGAAAGAAAAGATAAGATTTCTGTTTCTTGTGTTTTGTATTTCCACACAGCAAGAGAAGAGATTTCCATTTCTTGTGTGTTATTTCTCCTCAGAGCAAGAGAAGAGAAGAGACTAGAAGAATTCTGTTTCTTGTGCTTTGTGTTTCCATTCAGCAAGGGAAGAGAAAAGTTCAGTTTCTGGTGTTTTATTTTTTCACACTCTTTAAGAGAAGAGATGAATTCAGTTTCTTGTGTTTTGTTTCTCCACACAGGAAGAGAAGAGAAAAGTTGCATTTCTTGTGTTTTGTTTCTCCACACAACAAGAGAAGAGAAGAGAAGATTTCCGTTTCTTGTGTTTTGTTTCTCCACACAGCAAGAGAAGTGAAGAGAAGATTTCCATTTCTTGTATTTTGTTTCTCCACACAGCAAGAGAAGAGATTTCCATTTCTTGTGTTTTGTTTATCCACACAGCAAGAGAAGAGTTCAGTTTCTTGTGTTTTGTTTCTCCACAAGAGAAGACCAGAGAGGAGAAGAATTCCATTCTTTGCTTTTTTTCTCCACACAGGAAGGGAATAAAAAAGTTGTGTTTCTTGTGTTTTGTTTCTCCAAACAGCAAGAGAAGCTAAGAGAAGAGTTCTTGTTCTTCTGTTTTCTTTCTCCACACAGGAAGAGAAGACAAGACAAGACAAGAGAAGAGAAGAGTTCTGTTTCTTGTGTTTTGTTTCTCCAAACAGCAAGAGAAGAGAAGAATTCCATTTTGTGTGCCTTATTTCTCCACTCAGCAAGAGAATAGAAGAATTCTGTTTCTGGTCTTCAGTTTCTTCACACAGCAAAAGAAGAGAAGAGTTCCGTTGCTTGTGTTTTTGTTTCTCCACACAACAAGAGAAGAGAAGATTTCAGTTTCTTGTGTTTTGTTTCTCCACACAGCAAGAGAAGAGAAGATTTCAGTTTCTTGTGTTTTATTTCCCTACACAGCAAGAGAAGACAAGACAATAGAAGTGAAGAGAAGAGAAGATTTCCATTTGAGTTTTGTTTTTCTACACAGCAAGAGAAGACAAGAGAAGAGTTCTGTTTCTTGTGTTTTGTTTCTCCACACAGCTAGAGAGGAGAAAAATTCTGTTTCCTGTGTTTTGCTTTTCCACACAGCTAGAGAAGAGAGTAGTTCTGTTTCTTGTGCTTTGTTTCTCAACACAGCAAGAGAAGAGAAGAGTTCTGTTTCTTGTGTTTTGTTTCTCCACATAGCAATCAATCAATAAATCAATCACAGAATTTGTAAAGCGCGCTACTTACCCGCGAGGGTCTCAAGGCGCTGGGGAGAAAAAAAAGGGGGGGGTGCTGCTACTGGTCGAACAACCAGGTCTTGAGTAGCCTCCTGAAGGTCAGCAGGTCTTGGGTCTGTCGTAGGCTTAGTGGAAGGGTGTTCCAGGTCTTGGCGGCGAGGTGGGAGAAGGATCTGCCGCCTGTGGTAGTTCTTCGAATGCGAGGGACGGTGGCGAGGGAGAGGTCGGCGGAGCGGAGTTGGCGGTTGGGGACGTAGAAGAGGAGTCGTCTGTTGAGGTAGGCTGGGCCAGTCTTGTGGAGTGCCTTGTGTGCGTGGATGAGGAGTTTGAAGGAGATTCTCCTGTCGACGGGGAGCCAGTGCAGGTTCCTCAGGTGGGGGTGATGTGGCTGTGGCATGGTACATCGAGGATCAGGCGTTTTGTATGCGTTGCAGTCGCTTGATGAGCTTGGCCGGGGCTCCCGCGTAGAGGGCGTTCCCATAGTCAAGTCTGCTACTGACGAGGGCCTGGGTGACTGTTCTTCTTGTGTCTGTCGGGATCCACCTGTAGATCTTGTGAAGCATGCGGAGGGTGTTGAAGCAGGAGGATGAGACTGCGTTGACTTGCTTGGCCATGGAGAGCGTTGAGTCGAGGATGACCCCCAGGTTGCGTGCGTGGTCGGTGGGTGTCGGGGCTGCTCCCAGCGTCGTTGGCCACCAGGAGTCGTCCCAGGCTGAGGGGTTGGAGCCGAGGATGAGGACCTCTGTCTTCTCCGTGTTCAGTTTTAGTCGGCTGATCTTCATCCAATCGGCGACGGCCTTCATTCCTTCATGGAGGTTGGATTTGGCGGCGAGGGTGTCCTTGGTGAGGGAGAGGATCAGTTGAGTGTCGTCGGCGTAGGAGATTATGTTGAGGTTGTGCTGTCTGGCGATGCGTGCGAGCGGGGCCATGTAGATGTTGAACAGTGTTGGGCTGAGGGACGATCCCTGGGGTACGCCGCAGATGATCTTGGAGGCTTCGGATCGGAATGGTGGGAGGCGGACTCTCTGGGTTCTGCCGGCGAGGAAGGAGGTGGCCCATTCCAGGGCCTTGTCTCGGATCCCTGCATCGTGGAGGCGTGCGCATAGAGTGCGGTGGCAGACAGTGTCGAAGGCGGCGGAGAGGTCCAGCAGGATGAGGGCTGCGGTCTCACCGTTGTCCAGCAGGATCCTGATGTCGTCGGTGGCGGCGATGAGGGCAGTCTCAGTGCTGTGGTTGCTGCGGAACCCCGATTGGGATGGGTCCAGGATGCTGTTTTCTTCGAGGTATCGGGTTAGCTGTTTGTTGACGATCTTCTCAATGACCTTGGCTGGGAACGGAAGCAGGGAGATGGGCCGGAAGTTCTTGAGGTCTCTCGGGTCCGCCTTGGGTTTTTTGAGTAGGGCGTTGATCTCTGCGTGTTTCCAGCTCTCTGGGAAGGTCGCGGTCTCGAAGGAGAGATTGATGATGTTGCACAGGTGGGGTGCGATGGAGCTGCTGGCTTTGTTGAAGATGTGGTGCGGGAAAGGGTCTGACGGGGAGCCGGAGTGTATTGTGCTCATGGTCTTGATGGTGTCCTCGATGTTCACGTTGGCCCAGGCTGGCAGGGGTCGTGGTCGATGGTGTGCGGCGGGTCTGGTGCATCGATCTTAGTTGGGGCTGTCTGGGTGTTGAAGCTGTCGTGGATGTCGGCGATCTTGCGGTGGAAGAAGGTGGCGAGGGAATCGCACAGGGGTTGCGACGGCGGGATGTCGTTGATGTTGGAGCTGGGGTTGGAGAGTTCCTTCCCGATGTTGAAAAGCTCCTTGCTGTTGTGTGCGTTGTTGTCGAGGCGGTCTTTGAAGGAGATTCTCTTGGCGGACTTGATGAGGTGGTGGTGGTTACGGATGGCGTCTTTGTGGGCTGCGTGGCTGTCCGGTGTCTTATCACTGTGCCATTTCTTCTCTAGTTTCCGGCAGGTACGCTTGGAAGAGTAGAAAAGAGCCAGAGAAGAGTAGAAAAGAGTTCTATTTATTGTGTTTTGTTTCTCCACACAGCTAAAGCAGAGAAGAGTTCAGTTTCTTGTGTTTTTGTTTCTCCACACAACAAGAGAAGAGAAGATTTCCGTTTCTTGTGTTTTGTTTCTCCACACAGGAAGACAAGAGAAGATTTCCGTTTCTTGTGTTTTGTTTCCCCACACAACAAGAGAAGAGAAGAGAGGACTTCTGTTTCTTGTGTTTTGTTTCTCCACACAGCAGGAGAAGAGAAGAGTTCTATTGCTTGTGTTTTGTGTTTCTATACAGCAAAGAAAAGAGAAGAGTTCAGTTTCTTGTGTTTTGTGTTTCCACACAGCAAAAGAAGAGAAGAGTTCCATTTCGTGTGTTTTTGTTTCTCCACACTACCAGAGAAGAGAAGATTTCCGTTTCTTGTGTTTTGTTTCTCCACACAGCAAGACAAGAGAAGAGATCCATTTCTTGAGTTTTGTTTCCCCACACAGCAAGAGAAGAGAAGAAAAGGGAAGAGAAGATTTCTGTTGCTTGTGTTTTGTTTTTCCACACAGCAAGAGAAGAGAAGAAAAGAAAACAGAAGAAAAGAGAAGGGAAGATTTCCATTTTTGTGATCTGTTTTTCCTCAGAGCAAGAGAAGAGAAGAGTTCTGTTTCATGTGTTTTGTATTTCCACACAGCAAGAAAAGAGAAGAGTTCTGTTTCTTGTGTTTTTATTTCTCCACAATTCAAGAGAAGAAAAGACAAGAGAAGAGAGTTTTGTTTCTCCACACAGGAAGAGAAGAGTTGCATTTCATGTGTTTTGTTTCTTTAAACACCAAGAGAAGACAAGAGAAGAGTTCAGTTTCTTGTGTTTAATTTCTCCTCAGAGCAAGTGACGAGAAGAGAAGAGTTCAGTTTCTTGAGTTTGATTTCTCCATACTGCAAGAGAAGAGAAGAGAAGTATTCAGTTTCTTGTGCTTTGTTTCTCCACACAGGAAGAGAAAAGTTGCATTTGTTGTGTTTTGTTTCTCCAAACAGCAAAAGAAGTTAAGAGAACAGAAGAGTTATCTTTCTTGAGTTTTGTTTCTCCACAAAGGAAGAGAAGAGTTAAGTTTCTTGTGTTATGTTTCTTCATACAGCAAGAGAAGTGTTCATTTTCTTGTGTTTTGTTTCTCCACACAACAAGAGAAGAGTTCAGTTTCTTGTGTTTTCTTTCTCCACACAAAAAGAGAAGAGAAGTGTTCCGTTTCTTGTGTTTTGTTTCTTCACACAAGAGAAGAGAAGAGATGATATCCGTTTCTTGAGTTTTGTTTCTCCACACAGCAAGATAAGTGAAGACAAGATTTCCATTTCTTGTGTTTTGTTTTTCCACACAGCAGGAGAAGAGTTCTGTTTCTTATGTTTTTTGTTTCCACACAGCAAGAGAAGAGTTCCGTTTCTTGTATTTTTTATCGCCACACTGTAAGAGAATAGAATAGAAGGGTTCCGTTTCTTGTAGTTTGTTTGTCCATATTGCAATAGAACAGTTCAGTTTCTTGTGTTTTGTTTCTTCCCCCAGCAAGAGAAGAGAAGAGTTCCATTTCTTATGCTTTGTTTCTCCACTCAGCAAGAGAAGAGTTCCATTTCTTGTGCATTGTTTCTCCACACAGCAAGAGAAGAGAAGAGTTCCGTTTCTTATGTTTTGTTTCTCCACACAGCAAGAGAAGAGAAAAGAAGAATTCTGTTTCTTGTGTTTTGTTTCTCCACACTGCAAGAGAAGAGAAGATTTCAGTTTCTTGTCTTTTGTTTCACCAGAAGAGAAGAATTCAGTTTCTTGTGTTTTGTTTCTCCACACAGGAAGAGAATAAAAGAGTTGCGTTTCTTGTGTTTTGTTTCTCCAAACAGCAAGAGAAGCGAAGAGAAGAGTTCTGTTTCTTTTGTTTTGTTTCTCCACACAGGAAGAGAAGAGAAGAGATGAGAAGAGTTCTGTTGCTTGTGTTTTGTTTCTCCAAACATCAAGGGAAGTGTTCCTTTTTTTGTGCTTTGTTTCTCCACAAAGCAAGAGAAGAGAAGAGTTCTGTTTAATGTATTTGTTTCTCCACATAGCAAGAGAAGACGAGAGAAGAGAAAAAAAGATTTCAGTTTCTTGTGTTTAGTTTCACCACACAGCAAAAGAAGAGAAGAGTTCTATTTCTTGTGTTTTTGTTTCTCCACACAACAGGAGTAGAGAAGAATTCTGTTTCTTGTGCTTTGTGTCTCCACACAGCAAGAGAAGAAAAGAGAATAGAAGATTCCATTTCTTGTGTTTTGTTTTTCCACACAGTAAGAGAAGAGAAGATTTCCGTTTCTTGAGTTTTTTGTTTCTCCACACAGTAAGAGAAGAGAAGAGTTATATTTCTTTTGTTTTGTGTTTCCATACAGCAAATAGAAAAGAAGAGTTCTGTTTCTTGTGTTTTGTTTCTCCACACTGCAAGAGAATAGAAGAGAAGAGTTCAGTTTCTTGTGTTTTGTTTCTCCACACAGCAAGACCAGAGAAGAGAAGGTTCTGTTTCTTGGGTTTTGTTTTTCCACACATCTAGAGAAGAGAAGAGTTCCGTTTTTTGTGTTTTGTTTCTCCACACAGTAAGAGAAGAGAAGAGTAGAGTTCCATTTCTTGTGTTTTGTGTCTCCACACAGCAGGAGAAGAGAGGAGACGAGTTCTGTTTCTTGTGTTTTGTTTCTCCACACAGCAAGAGAAGCGAAAATTCTCTGTCTTGTATTTTGTTTCTCCACTAAGCAAGAGAAGAGAAGAGTTCAGTTTCTTGTGTTTAGTGTTTCCACATAGCAAGAGAAGAGAAGAGTTCAGTTTCTTGTATTTTGTTTGTCCATACTGTAAGAGAAGAGAAGAGGTCCATTTCATGTGTTTTGTTTCTCCACTCAGCAAGAGAAGAGTTCCATTTATTGTGCATTGTTTTTCCACACATCAAGAGAAGAGACTAATTCAGTTTCTTACATTTTGTTTCTCCACACAGCAAGAGAAGAGAAGAATTCTGTTTCTTGTGTTTTGTTTCCCCACACAGGAAGAGGATAAAATAGTTGCATTTCTTGTGTTTTGTTCCTCCAAACAGCAAGAGAAGCGAAGAGTTCTGTTTGTTTTGTTTTGTTTCTCCACACAGGAAGAGAAGAGAAGAGATGAGAAGAATTCCGTTTCTTGAGTTTTGTTTCTCCACACAGGAAGAGAAGAGTTGCATTTAATGTGTTTTGTTCCTCTAAACACCAAGAGAAGACAGGAGAAGAGTTCAGTTTCTTGTGTGTTATTTGTCCACACTGCAAGAGAAGAGAATAGAAGTATTCTGTTTCTTGTGTTTTATTTCTCCACACAGCAAGAGAAGCGAAAATTCAGTTTCTTGTGTTTTGTTTCTCCACACAGCAAGAGAAGTGAAGAGTTCTGTTTCTGGTCTTTAGTGTCTCCACACAGCAAGAGAAGACAATAGAAGATTTCAGTTTTTTGTGTTTAGTTTCTCCACACAGCAAAAGAAGAGAAAACTCTGTTTCTTGTGTCTTTGTTTCTCCACACAACAAGAGAAGAGAAGATTTCCATTTCTGGTGTTTTGTTTATCCACACCTCAAGAGAAGAAAAGATTTCTATTTCTTGTGTTTTGTTTCTCCACACAGCAAGACAAGAGAAGAGATTCATATCGTGAGTTTTGTTTCCCCACACAGCAAGAGAAGAAAATAAAATAAAATATATGACTTCTTATTCTTGTGTTTTGTTTCTCCACACAGAAAGAGAAGAGTTCAGTTTCTTGTCTTTTGTTTCCCCACACAGCATGTGAAGAGTAGAGAAGAATTCAGTTTCTTGTGTTTCATTTTTTCCACACAGCAAGAGAAGAGAAGATTTCAGTTAACTGTGTTTTGTTTCTCCACCGAGCAAGAGAAGAGAAGAGTTCTGTTTCTTGTGTTTTGTGTTTCCACATAGCAAAATAAGATAAGAGAAGAGTTCTGTTTCTTGTGTTTTGTTTTCCCTCAAAGCAAGAGAAGAGAAGAGTTCTGTTTCTTGTGTTTTGTTTCTCCACAGAGCTAGAGAAGAGAAGACTTCTTTGTCTTGTGTTTTGTTTCTCCACTAAACAAGAGAAGAGAATAGTTCTATTTCTTGTGTTTTGTTTCTCCACACAGCAAGAGAAAAGAAAAGTTCAGTTTCTTGTGTTTTGTTTCTCCACACAGGAAGAGAAGAGAAGGGAAAAAAAGAGAAGAGAAGAGAATGGTTTCATTTATTGTGTTGTTTCTCCACACAGTTTGAGAAGAGATTTCCATTTCTTGTGTTTTGTTTATCCACACAGCAAGAGATCCATTTTGTGAGATTTGTTTCCCCACACAGCAAGAAAAGAGAATAAAAGAAAAGATAAGATTTCTGTTTCTTGTGTTTTGTATTTCCACACAGCAAGAGAAGAGATTTCCATTTCTTGTGTGTTATTTCTCCTCAGAGCAAGAGAAGAGAAGAGACTAGAAGAATTCTGTTTCTTGTGCTTTGTGTTTCCATTCAGCAAGAGAAGAGAAGAGTTCAGTTTCTGGTGTTTTATTTTTTCACACTGTAAGAGAAGAGAAGAATTCAGTTTCATGTGTTTTGTTTCTCCACACAGGAAGAGAAGAGAAAAGTTGCATTTCTTGTGTTTTGTTTCTCCACACAACAAGAGAAGAGAAGAGAAGATTTCCGTTTCTTGTGTTTTGTTTCTCCACACAGCAAGAGAAGTGAAGAGAAGATTTCCATTTCTTGTATTTTGTTTCTCCACACAGCAAGAGAAGAGATTTCCATTTCTTGTGTTTTGTTTATCCACACAGCAAGAGAAGAGTTCAGTTTCTTGTGTTTTGTTTCTCCACAAGAGAAGACCAGAGAGGAGAAGAATTCCATTCTTTGCTTTTTTTTCTCCACACAGGAAGGGAATAAAAGAGTTGTGTTTCTTGTGTTTTGTTTCTCCAAACAGCAAGAGAAGCTAAGAGAAGAGTTCTTGTTCTTCTGTTTTCTTTCTCCACACAGGAAGAGAAGACAAGACAAGACAAGAGAAGAGTTCTGTTTCTTGTGTTTTGTTTCTCCAAACAGCAAGAGAAGAGAAGAATTCCATTTTGTGTGCCTTATTTCTCCACTCAGCAAGAGAATAGAAGAATTCTGTTTCTGGTCTTCAGTTTCTTCACACAGCAAAAGAAGAAAAGAGTTCCGTTGCTTGTGTTTTTGTTTCTCCACACAACAAGAGAAGATTTCAGTTTCTTGTGTTTTGTTTCTCCACACAGCAAGAGAAGAGAAGATTTCAGTTTCTTGTGTTTTATTTCCCTACACAGCAAGAGAAGACAAGACAATAGAAGTGAAGAGAAGAGAAGATTTCCATTTGAGTTTTGTTTTTCTACACAGCAAGAGAAGACAAGAGAAGATTTCCAATTCTTGTGTTCTGTTTCTCCACACAGTAAGAGAAGAGAAGAATTCTATGTCTTGTGTTTCCACACAGCAAAGAGAAGAGAAGAGAAGAGTTCTGTTTCTTGTGTTTTGTTTCTCCACACTGCAAGACAATAAAAGAGAAGAGTTCCGTTTCTTGTGTTTTGTTTCTTCACCAGCAAGACAAGAGAAGATAAGAGTTCAGTTTCTTGGGTTTCATTTCTCCACACAGCTAGAGATGTGAAGAGTACTGTTTCTTGGGTTTTGTTTCTACACACAGCTAGAGAAGAAAAGACTTTAGTGTCTTGAGTTTTATTTCTCCACTCAGCAAGAGAAGATAAGAGTTCAATTTCTTCTTGTGTGGAGAAACAAAACACAATAAATGCAACTATTCTCTTCTCTCCTGTGTGGGGAAACAAAACTCAAGAAACAGAATTCTTCTCTTCTCTTACAGTGTAGAGAAATAAAACACAAGAAACAGAATTCTACTAGTCTCTTCTCTTGCTCTGAGGAGAAATAAAATACAAGAAATGGAAATCTCGTCTCTTGCTTTGTGGAAAACAAAACACAAGAAACAGAAATCTTATCTTTTCTTTTCTTCTCTTCTCTTGCTGTGTGGGGAAACAAAACTCACAAAATGGATCTCTTGTCTTCTGTTGTGTGGAAAAACAAAATACAAGAAAGGGAAATCTTCTCTTCTCGTGTTGTGTGTATAAACAAAACACAAGAAATGGAAATCTCTTCTCATGCTGTGTGGAGAAACAAAACACAATAAATGGAACTATTTTCTTCTCTTCTGTTTCCTTCTCTTCTCTTCTGTGTGGAGAAACAAAATACAAGAACTGAACTGTTCTCTTCTCTTGTTGAGTGGAGAAACAGAATACAAGAAACTAAACTCTTCTCTTCTCTTGCTCCACACAGTTCTGTTTCTTTTGTTTTGTTTCTATACAAGAGAAGACCAGAGAAGAGAAGAATTCAGTTTCTTGTGTTTTGTTTCTCCACACAGGAAGGGAATAAAAGAGTTGCGTTTCTTCTATTTTGTTTCTACAAACAGCAAGAGAAGCTAAGAGAAGAGTTCCGTTTCTTCTGTTTTGTTTCTCCACACAGGAAGAGAAGAGACGGGAAGACAAGAGAAGAGTTCCATTTCTTGTGCATTGTTTCTCCACACAGCAAGAGAAGAGATCAGTTTCTTGTGTTTTGTTTCTTCACACAGCAAGAGTAGAAAAGAGAAGAGTTCCATTTCTTGTGTTTTGTTTTACCACACATCAAGAGAAGAGACTAGTTCAGTTTCTTATGTTTTGTTTTTCCACACAGCAAGAGAAGAGAAGAATTATGTTTCTTTTGTTTTGTTTCTCCACACAGCAAGAGAAGAGTGTAGTTTCTTGTGTTTTGTTTCTGCAAAACAGAAAAGAGAAAACAAGAGAAAATAAAAGAAGAGAAGACAATAGAAAAGAAGAGAAGAGTTTAGTTTCTTGTGTTTTGTTTCTCCACACAGGAAGAGAATAAAAGAGTTGCATTTCTTGTGTTTTGTTTCTCCAAACAGCAAGAGAAGCGAAGAGTTCAGTTTGTTTTGTTTTGTTTCTCAACACTGGAAGAGAAGAGAAGAGAAGAGATGAGACCAGTTCTGTTTCTTGTGTTTTGTTTTCTCCAAACAGCAAGAGAAGAGTTCCATTTATTGTGCTTTGTTTCTCCACACAGCAAGAGAAGAGAAGAGTTCTGTTTCTTGTGTTTTGTTTCTCCACACAGCAAGAGAAGAGAAGAGTTCAGTTTCTTGTGTTTTGTTTGTCCAAACAACAAGAGAAGTAAAGAGAACAGAAGAGTAGAGAAGGGAAGAGAGG
The DNA here is from genome assembly GCA_963921515.1 of Calotriton arnoldi. Classification (NCBI taxonomy): domain Eukaryota; kingdom Metazoa; phylum Chordata; class Amphibia; order Caudata; family Salamandridae; genus Calotriton; species Calotriton arnoldi. The sequence continues at coordinate 48,101 of CAWUFW010016666.1, read as the reverse complement.
AGATTAGAAGAGAAGAGTTCGGTTTCATGTGTTTTGTTTCTTCAGACAGGAAGAGAATCAGTGAGAAAAGTAGTGAAAAGTTCGGTTTCTTGTGTTTAGTTTATCCAAACTGGAAGAGAAGAGAAGAGAAAAGAAGAGATTATTTTTTGCGTTTTGTTTCTCCACACAGCAAGAAAAGAGAAGAGTTCCATTTGTTGTGTTTTGATTCTCCACAGAAGAGAAGTTTTCCATTTCTTGTGTTTTATTTCCTCACACAGAAAGAGAAGAGTTCAGTTTCTTGTCTTTTGTTTCCCCACACAGCAAGTGAAGAGAAGAGAAGACTTTAGTTTCTTGTGTTTAATTTTTCCACACAGCAAGAGAAGAGAAGATTTCAGATTCTTGTATTTTGTTTCTCCACATACCAACAGAAGAGAAGAGTTCTGTTTCTTGTGTTTTGTTTCTAAAAACAGCAAGAGAAGAAAAGACAAGATTTCAGTTTCTTGTGTTTTATTTCCCCATACAGTAAGAGAAGAGAAGACAAGAGAAAACAAGAGAAGTGAAGAGAAGAGAAGATTTCCATTTCTTGTGTTTTATTTTTCCACACAGCAAGAGAAGAGAATAGTTCTATTTCTTGTGTTTTGTGTTTCCACACAGCAAAGACAAGAGAAGAGTTCTGTTTCTTGTGTTTTGTTTCTCCACAATGCAAGAGAATTAAAGAGAAGAGTTCAATTTCTTGTGCTTTGTTTCTCCACACAGCAAGAGAAGAGAAGAGTTCTGTTTCTGGTCTTTAGTTACTCCGCACAGCAAGAGAAGACAATAGATGATTTCACTTTTTTGTGTTTAGTTTTTCCACACAGCAAAAGAAGAGAAGAGTTCCGTTTCTTGTGTCTTTGTTTTTCCACACAACAAGAGAAGAGAAGATTTCCATTTCTTGTGATTTGTTTATCCACACAACAATAGAAGAGAAGATTTCTATTTCTTGTGTTTAGTTTCTCCACACAACAAGACAAGAGAAGAGATTCATATCACGAGTTTTGTTTCCCCACACAGCAAGAGAAGAGAAGATTTCCGTTTCTTGTGTTTTGTTTCTCCACACAGGAAGACAAGAGAAGATTTCCGTTTCTTGTGTTTTGTTTCCCCACACAGGAAGAGAAGAGAAGAGAGGACTTCTGTTTCTTGTGTTTTGTTTCTCCACACAGCAGGAGAAGAGAAGAGTTCTATTGCTTGTGTTTTGTGTTTCTATACAGCAAAGAAAAGAGAAGAGTTCAGTTTCTTGTGTTTTGTGTTTCCACACAGCAAAAGAAGAGAAGAGTTCCATTTCGTGTGTTTTTGTTTCTCCACACTACCAGAGAAGAGAAGATTTCCGTTTCTTGTGTTTTGTTTCTCCACACAGCAAGACAAGAGAAGAGATCCATTTCTTGAGTTTTGTTTCCCCACACAGCAAGAGAAGAGAAGAAAAGGGAAGAGAAGATTTCTGTTTCTTGTGTTTTGTTTTTCCACACAGCAAGAGAAGAGGAGAAAAGAAAACAGAAGAAAAGAGAAGGGAAGATTTCCATTTTTTGTGATCTGTTTTTCCTCAGAGCAAGAGAAGAGAAGAGTTCTGTTTCATGTGTTTTGTATTTCCACACAGCAAGAAAAGAGAAGAGTTCCGTTTCTTGTGTTTTTATTTCTCCACAATTCAAGAGAAGAAAAGACAAGAGAAGAGAGTTTTGTTTCTCCACACAGGAAGAGAAGAGTTGCATTTCATGTGTTTTGTTTCTTTAAACACCAAGAGAAGACAAGAGAAGAGTTCAGTTTCTTGTGTTTAATTTCTCCTCAGAGCAAGAGACGAGAAGAGAAGAGTTCAGTTTCTTGAGTTTGATTTCTCCATACTGCAAGAGAAGAGAAGTATTCAGTTTCTTGTGTTTTGTTTCTCCACACAGGAAGAGAAAAGTTGCATTTGTTGTGTTTTGTTTCTCCAAACAGCAAAAGAAGTTAAGAGAACAGAAGAGTTATCTTTCTTGAGTTTTGTTTCTCCACACAGGAAGAGAAGAGTTAAGTTTCTTGTGTTATGTTTCTTCATACAGCAAGAGAAGTGTTCATTTTCTTGTGTTTTGTTTCTCCACACAACAAGAGAAGAGTTCAGTTTCTTGTGTTTTCTTTCTCCACACAAAAAGAGAAGAGAAGTGTTCCGTTTCTTGTGTTTTGTTTCTTCACACAAGAGAAGAGAAGAGATGATATCCGTTTCTTGAGTTTTGTTTCTCCACACAGCAAGATAAGTGAAGAGAAGATTTCCATTTCTTGTGTTTTGTTTTTCCACACAGCAGGAGAAGAGTTCTGTTTCTTATGTTTGTTGTTTCCACACAGCAAGAGAAGAGTTCCGTTTCTTGTATTTTTTATCGCCACACTGTAAGAGAATAGAATAGAAGGGTTCCGTTTCTTATAGTTTGTTTGTCCATATTGCAATAGAACAGTTCAGTTTCTTGTGTTTTGTTTCTTCCCCCAGCAAGAGAAGAGAAGAGTTCCATTTCTTATGCTTTGTTTCTCCACTCAGCAAGAGAAGAGTTCCATTTCTTGTGCATTGTTTCTCCACACAGCAAGAGAAGAGAAGAGTTCCGTTTTTTGTGTTTTGTTTTTCCACACATCAAGAGAAGAGACTAGTTCCGTTTCTTATGTTTTGTTTCTCCACACAGCAAGAGAAGAGAAAAGAAGAATTCTGTTTCTTGTGTTTTGTTTCTCCACACTGCAAGAGAAGAGAAGATTTCAGTTTCTTGTCTTTTGTTTCACCAGAAGAGAAGAATTCAGTTTCTTGTGTTTTGTTTCTCCACACAGGAAGAGAATAAAAGAGTTGCGTTTCTTGTGTTTTGTTTCTCCAAACAGCAAGTGAAGCGAAGAGAAGAGTTCTGTTTTTTTTGTTTTGTTTCTCCACACAGGAAGAGAAGAGAAGAGATGAGAAGAGTTCTGTTGCTTGTGTTTTGTTTCTCCAAACATCAAGGGAAGTGTTCCTTTTTTGTGCTTTGTTTCTCCACAAAGCAAGAGAAGAGAAGAGTTCTGTTTAATGTATTTGTTTCTCCACATAGCAAGAGAAGACGAGAGAAGAGAAAAAAAGATTTCAGTTTCTTGTGTTTAGTTTCACCACACAGCAAAAGAAGAGAAGAGTTCTATTTCTTGTGTTTTTGTTTCTCCACACAACAGGAGTAGAGAAGAATTCTGTTTCTTGTGCTTTGTGTCTCCACACAGCAAGAGAAGAAAAGAGAATAGAAGATTCCATTTCTTGTGTTTTGTTTTTCCACACAGTAAGAGAAGAGAAGATTTCCGTTTCTTGAGTTTTTTGTTTCTCCACACAGTAAGAGAAGAGAAGAGTTCTATTTCTTTTGTTTTGTGTTTCCATACAGCAAATAGAAAAGAAGAGTTCTGTTTCTTGTGTTTTGTTTCTCCACACTGCAAGAGAATAGATGAGAAGAGTTCAGTTTCTTGTGTTTTGTTTCTCCACACATCAAGACCAGAGAAGAGAAGGTTCTGTTTCTTGGGTTTTGTTTTTCCACACATCTAGAGAAGAGAAGAGTTCCGTTTTTTGTGTTTTGTTTCTCCACACAGTAAGAGAAGAGTAGAGTTCCATTTCTTGTGTTTTGTGTCTCCACACAGCAGGAGAAGAGAGGAGACGAGTTCTGTTTCTTGTGTTTTGTTTCTCAACACAGCAAGAGAAGCGAAAATTCTCTGTCTTGTGTTTTGTTTCTCCACTAAGCAAGAGAAGAGAAGAGATCAGTTTCTTGTGTTTTGTGTTTCCACATAGCAAGAGAAGAGAAGAGTTCAGTTTCTTGTATTTTGTTTGTCCATACTGTAAGAGAAGAGAAGAGGTCCATTTCATGTGTTTTGTTTCTCCACTCAGCAAGAGAAGAGTTCCATTTCTTGTGCATTGTTTTTCCACACATCAAGAGAAGAGACTAATTCAGTTTCTTACATTTTGTTTCTCCACACAGCAAGAGAAGAGAAGAAATCTGTTTCTTGTGTTTTGTTTCCCCACACAGGAAGAGGATAAAATAGTTGCATTTCTTGTGTTTTGTTCCTCCAAACAGCAAGAGAAGCGAAGAGTTCTGTTTGTTTTGTTTTGTTTCTCCACACAGGAAGAGAAGAGAAGAGATGAGAAGAATTCCGTTCTTGAGTTTTGTTTCTCCACACAGGAAGAGAAGAGTTGCATTTAATGTGTTTTGTTCCTCTAAACACCAAGAGAAGACAAGAGAAGAGTTCAGTTTCTTGTGTGTTATTTGTCCACACTGCAAGAGAAGAGAATAGAAGTATTCTGTTTCTTGTGTTTTATTTCTCCACACAGCAAGAGAAGCGAAAATTCTGTTTCTTGTGTTTTGTTTCTCCACACAGCAAGAGAAGTGAAGAGTTCTGTTTCTGGTCTTTAGTGTCTCCACACAGCAAGAGAAGACAATAGAAGATTTCAGTTTTTGTGTTTAGTTTCTCCACACAGCAAAAGAAGAGAAAACTCTGTTTCTTGTGTCTTTGTTTCTCCACACAACAAGAGAAGAGAATATTTCCATTTCTGGTGTTTTGTTTATCCACACCTCAAGAGAAGAAAAGATTTCTATTTCTTGTGTTTTGTTTCTCCACACAGCAAGATAAGAGAAGAGATTCATATTGTGAGTTTTGTTTCCCCACACAGCAAGAGAAGAAAATAAAATAAAATATATGACTTCTTATTCTTGTGTTTTGTTTCTCCACACAGAAAGAGAAGAGTTCAGTTTCTTGTCTTTTGTTTCCCCACACAGCATGTGAAGAGAAGAGAAGAATTCAGTTTCTTGTGTTTCATTTTTTCCACACAGCAAGATAAGAGAAGATTTCAGTTAACTGTGTTTTGTTTCTCCACCGAGCAAGAGAAGAGAAGAGTTCTGTTTCTTGTGTTTTGTGTTTCCACATAGCAAAATAAGATAAGAGAAGAGTTCTGTTTCTTGTGTTTTGTTTTCCCTCAAAGCAAGAGAAGAGAAGAGTTCTGTTTCTTGTGTTTTGTTTCTCCACAGAGCTAGAGAAGAGAAGTCTTCTTTGTCTTGTGTTTTGTTTCTCCACTAAACAAGAGAAGAGAATAGTTCTATTTCTTGTGTTTTGTTTCTCCACACAGCAAGAGAAAAGAAAAGTTCAGTTTCTTGTGTTTTTTTCTCCACACAGGAAGAGAAGAGAAGGGAAAAAAAGAGAAGAGAAGAGAATGGTTTCATTTATTGTGTTGTTTCTCCACACAGTTTGAGAAGAGATTTCCATTTCTTGTGCAAGAGATCCATTTTGTGAGATCTGTTTCCCCACACAGCAAGAAAAGAGAATAAAAGAAAAGATAAGATTTCTGTTTCTTGTGTTTTGTATTTCCACACAGCAAGAGAAGAGATTTCCATTTCTTGTGTGTTATTTCTCCTCAGAGCAAGAGAAGAGAAGAGACTAGAAGAATTCTGTTTCTTGTGCTTTGTGTTTCCATTCAGCAAGAGAAGAGAAGAGTTCAGTTTCTGGTGTTTTATTTTTTCACACTGTAAGAGAAGAGAAGAATTCAGTTTCTTGTGTTTTGTTTCTCCACACAGGAAGAGAAGAGAAAAGTTGCATTTCTTGTGTTTTGTTTCTCCACACAACAAGAGAAGAGAAGAGAAGATTTCCGTTTCTTGTGTTTTGTTTCTCCACACAGCAAGAGAAGTGAAGAGAAGATTTCCATTTCTTGTATTTTGTTTCTCCACACAGCAAGAGAAGAGATTTCCATTTCTTGTGTTTTGTTTATCCACACAGCAAGAGAAGAGTTCAGTTTCTTGTGTTTTGTTTTTCCACAAGAGAAGACCAGAGAGGAGAAGAATTCCATTCTTTGCTTTTTTTTCTCCACACAGGAAGGAATAAAAGAGTTGTGTTTCTTGTGTTTTGTTTCTCCAAACAGCAAGAGAAGCTAAGAGAAGAGTTCTTGTTCTTCTGTTTTCTTTCTCCACACAGGAAGAGAAGACAAGACAAGACAAGAGAAGAGAAGAGTTCTGTTTCTTGTGTTTTGTTTCTCCAAACAGCAAGAGAAGAGAAGAATTCCATTTTGTGTGCCTTATTTCTCCACTCAGCAAGAGAATAGAAGAATTCTGTTTCTGGTCTTCAGTTTCTTCACACAGCAAAAGAAGAGAAGAGTTCCGTTGCTTGTGTTTTTGTTTCTCCACACAACAAGAGAAGAGAAGATTTCAGTTTCTTGTGTTTTGTTTCTCCACACAGCAAAAGAAGAGAAGAGTTCCGTTGCTTGTGTTTTTGTTTCTCCACACAACAAGAGAAGAGAAGATTTCAGTTTCTTGTGTTTTGTTTCTCCACACAGCAAGAGAAGAGAAGATTTCAGTTTCTTGTGTTTTATTTCCCTACACAGCAAGAGAAGAAAAGACAATAGAAGTGAAGAGAAGAGAAGATTTCCATTTGAGTTTTGTTTTTCTACACAGCAAGAGAAGACAAGAGAAGATTTCCAATTCTTGTGTTCTGTTTCTCCACACAGTAAGAGAAGAGAAGAATTCTATGTCTTGTGTTTCCACACAGCAAAGAGAAGAGAAGAGTTCTGTTTCTTGTGTTTTGTTTCTCCACACTGCAAGACAATAAAAGAGAAGAGTTCCGTTTCTTGTGTTTTGTTTCTTCACCAGCAAGACAAGAGAAGTGAAGAGTTCAGTTTCTTGGGTTTCATTTCTCCACACAGCTAGAGATGTGAAGAGTACTGTTTCTTGGGTTTTGTTTCTACACACAGCTAGAGAAGAAAAGACTTTAGTGTCTTGAGTTTTATTTCTCCACTCAGCAAGAGAAGATAAGAGTTCAATTTCTTCTTGTGTGGAGAAACAAAACACAATAAATGCAACTATTCTCTTCTCTCCCTGTGTGGGGAAACAAAACTCAAGAAACAGAATTCTTCTCTTCTCTTACAGTGTAGAGAAATAAAACACAAGAAACAGAATTCTACTAGTCTCTTCTCTTGCTCTGAGGAGAAATAAAATACAAGAAATGGAAATCTCGTCTCTTGCTTTGTGGAAAACAAAACACAAGAAACAGAAATCTTATCTTTTCTTTCTTCTCTTCTCTTGCTGTGTGGGAAAACAAAACTCACAAAATGGATCTCTTGTCTTCTTTGCTGTGTGGAAAACAAAATACAAGAAAGGGAAATCTTCTCTTCGTGTTGTGTGTATAAACAAAACACAAGAAATGGAAATCTCTTCTCATGCTGTGTGGAGAAACAAAACACAATAAATGGAACTATTTTCTTCTCTTCTGTTTCCTTCTCTTCTCTTCTGTGTGGAGAAACAAAATGCAAGAACTGAACTGTTCTCTTCTCTGTTGAGTGGAGAAACAGAATACAAGAAACTGAACTCTTCTCTTCTCTTGCTCCACACAGTTCTGTTTCTTTTGTTTTGTTTCTCTACAAGAGAAGACCAGAGAAAAGAAGAATTCAGATTCTTGTGTTTTGTTTCTCCAAACAGGAAGGGAATAAAAGAGTTGCGTTTCTTCTATTTTGTTTCTACAAACTGCAAGAGAAGCTAAGAGAAGAGTTCAGTTTCTTCTGTTTTGTTTCTCCACACAGGAAGAGAAGAGACGGGAAGACAAGAGAAGAGTTCCGTTTCTTGCATTTTGTTTCTTCCCCCAGCAAGAAAGGAGAAGAGGTCTATTTCTTGTGTTTTGTTTCTCCACTCAGCAAGAGAATAGTTCCATTTCTTGTGCATTGTTTCTCCACACAGCAAGAGAAGAGATCAGTTTCTTGTGTTTTGTTTCTTCACACAGCAAGAGTAGAAAAGAGAAGAGTTCCATTTCTTGTGTTTTGTTTTACCACACATCAAGAGAAGAGACTAGTTCAGTTTCTTATGTTTTGTTTTTCCACACAGCAAGAGAAGAGAAGAATTATGTTTCTTTTGTTTTGTTTCTCCACACAGCAAGAGAAGAGTGTAGTTTCTTGTGTTTTGTTTCTGCAAAACAGAAAAGAGAAAACAAGAGAAAATAAAAGAAGAGAAGACAATAGAAAAGAAGAGAAGAGTTTAGTTTCTTGTGTTTTGTTTCCCCACACAGGAAGAGAATAAAAGAGTTGCATTTCTTGTGTTTTGTTTCTCCAAACAGCAAGAGAAGCGAAGAGTTCAGTTTGTTTTGTTTTGTTTCTCCACACTGGAAGAGAAGAGAAGAGAAGAGATGAGACCAGTTCTGTTTCTTGTGTTTTGTTTCTCCACACAGCAAGAGAAGAGAAGAGTTCTGTTTCTTGTGTTTTGTTTCTCCACACAGCAAGAGAAGAGAAGAGTTCAGTTTCTTGTGTTTTGTTTGTCCAAACAACAAGAGAAGTAAAGAGAACAGAAGAGTAGAGAAGGGAAGAGAGGAGATTAGAAGAGAAGAGTTCGGTTTCATGTGTTTTGTTTCTTCAGACAGGAAGAGAATCAGTGAGAAAAGTAGTGAAAAGTTCGGTTTCTTGTATTTAGTTTATCCAAACAGGAAGAGAAGAGAAAAGAAGAGATTATTTTTTGCGTTTTGTTTCTCCACACAGCAAGAAAAGAGAAGAGTTCCATTTGTTGTGTTTTTATTCTCCACACAAGAGAAGTTTTCCATTTCTTGTGTTTTATTTCCTCACACAGAAAGAGAAGAGTTCAGTTTCTTGTGTTTTGTTTCCCCACACAGCAAGTGAAGAGAAGAGAAGACTTTAGTTTCTTGTGATTAATTTTTCCACACAGCAAGAGAAGAGAATAGTTCTATTTCTTGTGTTTTGTGTTTCCACACAGCAAAGACAAGAGAAGAGTTCTGTTTCTTGTGTTTTGTTTCTCCACAATGCAAGAGAATTAAAGAGAAGAGTTCAATTTCTTGTGCTTTGTTTCTCCACACAGCAAGAGAAGAGAAGAGTTCTGTTTCTGGTCTTTAGTTACTCAGCACAGCAAGAGAAGACAATAGATGATTTCACTTTTTTGTGTTTAGTTTTTCCACACAGCAAAAGAAGAGAAGAGTTCCGTTTCTTGTGTCTTTGTTTTTCCACAAAACAAGAGAAGAGAAGATTTCCATTTCTTGTGATTTGTTTATCCACACAACAATAGAAGAGAAGATTTCTATTTCTTGTGTTTAGTTTCTCCACACAACAAGACAAGAGAAGAGATTCATATCACGAGTTTTGTTTCCCCACACAGCAAGAGAAGAGAAGAAAAAAAAATATACGATTTCTGATTCTTGTGTTTTGTTTCTCCACACAGAAAGAGAAGAGTTCAGTTTCTTATCTTTTGTTTCCCCACACAGCATGTGAAGAGAAGAGCAGAATTCCGTTTCTTGTGTTTCATTTTTTCCACACAGCAACAGAAGAGAAGATTTCAGTTTCCTGTGTTTTGTTTCTCCACACAGCTAGAGAAGAGAAGAGTTCTGTTTCTTGTGTTTTGTGTTTCCACACAGCAAAATATGAGAAGAGAAGAGTTCATTTTCTTGTGTTTTGTTTTTCCTCAAAGCAAGAGAAGAGGAGAGTTCTGTTTCTTGTGTTTTGTTTCTCCACACAGCTAGAGAAGAGAAGACTTTTGTCTTGTGTTTTGTTTCTCCACTCAACAAGAGAAGAGAAGAGTTCTATTTCTTGTTTTGTTTCTCCACACAGCGAGAGAAAAGAAAAGTTCAGTTTCTTGTGTTTTGTTTGTCCACACAAGAGAAGAGAAGAGTTCAGTTTATTGTGCTTTGTTTCTCCACACTGGAAGAGAAGAGAAAAAAATAGAAGAGAATAGTTTAATTTATTGTGTTTTGTTTCTCCACGCAGCATGAGAAGAGATTTCCCTTTCTTGTGGTTTGTTTCTCCACACAGCAAGACAAGAGAAGAGTTCAGTTTCTTGTGTTTTGTTTCTCCACAAGAGAGGACCAGAGAAGAGAAGAATTCAGTTTCTTGTGTTTTGTTTCTCCAAACAGCAAGAGAAGCGAACTGAAGAGTTCTGTTTCTCCTGTTTTGTTTCTCAACACAGGAAGAGAAAAGAATACAAGAGAAGAGTTCTGTTTCTTGTGTTTTGTTTCTCCAAACAGCAAGAGAAGAGAAGAATTCCATTTCTTGTGCTTTGTTTCTCCACAAAGCAAGAGAGGAGAAGAGTTCTTTTTCTTGTCTTTTGTTTCCCAACACATCAAGAGAAGACAAGAGAAGATTTCAGTTTTTTGTGTTTAGTTTCTCCACACAGCAAAAGAAGAGAAGAGTTCAGTTTCTTGTGTTTTTGTTTCTCCACACAACAAGAGAAGAGATTTCTGTTTCTTGTGTTTTCTTTCTACACACAGCAAGAGAAGAGAAGATTTCAGTTTCTTGGGTTTTATTTCCCATACAGCAAGAGAAAACAAGACAAGACAAGAGAAGTGAAGAGAAGAGAAGATTTCCTGTGTTTTGTTTTTACACACAGCAGGAGAAGGCAAGAGAAGAGAAGATTTTCATTTCTTGTGTTTTGTTTCTCCACACAGCAAGACAAGAGAAGATTTCTATTTCTTGTGTTTTGTATTTTCACACAGCAAAGAGAAGAGAAGAGTTCTGTTTCTTGTGTTTTGTTTCCCCACACAGCAAGACAAGAGAAGAGAAGAGTTCCATTTTCTGGGGTTTTATTTTTCCACACAGCTAAAGAAGAGAAGAGTTCTGTTTCTTGGGTTTTGTTTCTCCACTCAGCAAGAGAAGAGAAGAGAAGAGAAGAGTTCCATTTCTTGTGTTTTGTTTCTCCGCACTGCAAGAAAAGAGTTCAGTTTGTTGTGTTTTGTTTCTCCACACAGCAAGTGATGACAAGAGACGAATTCTGTTTCTTGTGTTTTGTTACTCCACACAGCAAGAGAAGAGAAGAGTTCAGTTACTTGGGTTTTGTTTCTCTACACAGCAAAAGAAGAGAAGAGTTCCATTTCTTGTGTTTTGTTTCTCCACACAGCAAGAGAAGAGTTCTGTTTCTTGTGTTTTGTTTCTCCACACTGCAAGAGAATAGAAGAGAAGAGTTACATTTCTTGTGTTTTGTTTCTCCACACAGCAAGACAAGAGAAGAGAAGAGTTCAGTTTCTTGGGTTTCGTTTTTCCACACAGCTAGAGAAGAGAAGAGTTCAGTTTCTTGGGTTTTGTTTCTCCACTCAGCAAGAGAAGAGAATATTTCCATTTCTTGTGTTTTGTTTTTCCACACAGCAAGAGAAGAGTTCAGTTTCTTGTGTTTTGTTTCTCCACACAGCAAGAGAAGAGAAGAGATGAGTTCTGTTTCTTGTGTTTTGTTTCTCCACACAGCAAGAGAAGAGAAGATGCTGTTTCTTGTGTTCTGTTTCTCCGCACAGCAAAAGAAGAGAAGAGTTCAGATCCTTGTGTTTTGTTTCTCCACACGAGAAGAGAAGACAAGAGAAGAGAAGAGAAGAAAAGAAAAGAGAAGAGAAGATTTCCATTTTATGTGTATTGTTTCTTCAGACAAGAAGAGAAGTGATGAGAAAAGTAGAGAAGAGTTCAGTTTCTTGTGCTTTGTTTCTCCACACAGGAAGAGAAGGGAAGAAATGAGTTGTGTTTCTTTTGTTTTGTTTCTCCAAACAGCAAGAAAAGTAAAGAGAACAGAAGAGAAGAGAAAAGAAGAGAAGAGTAGAGAAGGGAAGAGAAGAGTTCAGTTTCTTGTCTTTTGTTTCCTCACTTAGCAAGTGAAGAGAAGAGAAGAATTCCGTTTCTTGTGTTTCATTTTTCCACACAGCAAGAGAAGAGAAGATTTCATTTTCTTGTGTTTTGTTTCTCCACACAGCAAGAGAAAAGAAGAGTTCTGTTTCTAGTGTTTTGTGATTCCACACAGCAAAATAAGAGGAGGGAAGAGTTCAGTTTCTTGTGTTTTGTTTTTCCTTAAAGAAAGAGAAGAGAAGAGTTCTGTTTCTTGTGTTTTGTTTCTCCACACAGCTAGAGAAGAGAAGACGTCTGTGTCTTGTGTTTTGTTTCTCCACACAAGAAGAGAAGAGAAGAGTTCAGTTTCCTGTGTTTTGTTTCTCCACACAGGAAGAGAAGAGAAGAGAATAGTTACATTTCTTGTGTTTTGTTTATCCACTCAGAAGGGGGAGAGAAGAGGTAGGTAAAGTAGCGACTCGTCCTCCACGATACTATGCAAATAACCAAAAAAAGGGTCCCTTCCATATCAGAGAAAGAAGAAAAAGAATGACCCTTGCAGGAACTTGAAGAAAGAAAAATATTATTTTCTTTCCAAAAACCCTCACCCACCCGGGATGCCCCTTGGTGGAATGCTTCATCATAGGGTCGATCCCTGCCCTCTACGGACAGGGGCGTGCTGCTACCAACGAATACATGGGAGCACTAGATTGAAAAATATGGATGTTTGTTTATCCACTCAACAAGAGAAGAGATTTCCGTTTGTTGTGTTTTTTTTCTCCACATAGCAAGAGGAGAGATCAATTTCGTGAGTTTTGTTTTCCCACACGGCAAGAGAAGAGAAGAGAAGAATAGATTGGATTTCTGTTTCTTGTGTTTTGTTTCTCCACACAGAAAGAGAAGAGTTCAGTTTCTTGCAAGTGAAGAGAAGAGAAGAGAAGAGAAGAGATTTCCATTTCTTGTGTTTCCTTTTTCCACATAGCAAGAGAAGAGAAGAGAAGATTTCATTTTTTTGTTTTTTGTTTCTCCACACAGCAAGAGAAGAGAAGAGTAGAGTTCTGTTACTTGTGTATTGTGTTTCCACAGCAAAATAATAGAAGAGAAGAGTTCCATTTCCTGTGTTTTGTTTCTCCATACAGCTAGAGAAGAGTAGACTTCTGTGTCTTGTGTTTTTTTCTCCACTCAGCAAGAGAAGGGAAGATTTCATTTTTTTGTTTTTTGTTTCTCCACACAGCAAGAGAAGAGAAGAGTAGAGTTCTGTTACTTGTGTATTGTGTTTCCACAGCAAAATAATAGAAGAGAAGAGTTCCATTTCCTGTGTTTTGTTTCTCCACTCAGCAAGAGAAGAGAAGAGTTCCATTTCTTTTTTTTTCTGCACACAGCAAGAGAAGAGATAAGATTTCTATTTCTTGTGCTTTGTTTTACCACACAGCAAGAGAAGAGAAGAGAAAGTTTCAATTTTATTTGTTTTATTTCTCCTCAGAGCAAGAGAAGAGAAGAAAAGAGTTTTGTTTCTTGTTTTTCCTCACAGGAAGATAAGAGAAGAGTTCAGTTTCTTGTGTTTTGCTTCTCCACACAACAAGGGAAGACAAGTGTTCAGTTTCTTGTGTTTTGTTTCTCCACACAGCAAGAGAAGAGAAGAGTTCCATTTCTTGTATTTTGTTTCTCCACACAGGAAGAGAAGAGAAGAGAAGAAAAGAGTTCTGTTTCTTGTGTTTTGTTTCTCCACACAGCAAGAGAAGAAAATATTCCCATTTCTTGTGTTTTGTTTCTCAACACAACAAGAGATGAGAAGAGAAGAGAAGACTTCCGTTTCTTGTGTTTTGTTGCTCCACACAGCAAGAGAAGAGAAGATTTCCATATCTTTATTTTGTTTCTCCACACAGCAAGAGAAGAGATTTCCATTTCTTGTATTTTGTTTATCCACACAACAAGAGAAGAGAAGATTTCCACTTCTTGTGTTTTGTTTTTCCACATAGCAAGAGAAGAGATCCATTTCCTGAGTTTTGTTAACCCACACAGCAAGAGAAGAAAAGAGAAGATTAGATTTCTGATTCTTGTGTTTTGTTTTTCTACACAGCAAGAGAATATTTTTATTTCTTTTGTTTTATTTCTCCTCAGAGCAAGACGAGAGAAGAGTTCTGTTTCTTGTGTTCTGTTTTTCCACACAGCAAGAGAAGAATTCAGTTTCTTCACACTGCAAGAGAAGAGAAGAGAAGAGAGGAATTCCATTTTTTGTGTTTTGTTTCTCCACTCAGGAACAGACGAGAAGAAAAGAGTGGCGTTTCTTGTTTTTCATTTCTCCAAACAGCAAGAGAAGTGAAGAGTTCAGTATGTTGTGTTTTGTTTCTCTACACTGGAAGAGAAGAGAAGAGTTCAGTTACTTGTTTTGTTTCTCTATACAGCAAGAGAATAGAAGAGTTCAGTTTCTTGTGTTTTGTTTCCCCACACAGCAAGAGAAGAGAACAGAAGAGAAGAGAAGATTTCCGTTTCTTGTGTTTTGCTTCCCTACACAGCTAGAGAAGAGAAGACGTCTGTGTCTTGTGTTTTGTTTCTCCACACAACAAGAGAAGAGAAGAGTTCAGTTTCCTGTGTTTTTTTTCTCCACACAGCAAGAGAAGTGAAGAGAAGATTTCCATTTCTTGTATTTTGTTTCTCCACACAGCAAGAGAAGAGATTTCCATTTCTTGTGTTTTGTTTCTCCACACAGCAAGAGAAGAGTTCAGTTTCTTGTGTTTTGTTTCTCCACAAGAGAAGACCAGAGAGGAGAAGAATTCCATTCTTTGCTTTTTTTCTCCACACAGGAAGGGAATAAAAGAGTTGTGTTTCTTGTGTTTTGTTTCTCCAAACAGCAAGAGAAGCTAAGAGAAGAGTTCTTGTTCTTCTGTTTTCTTTCTCCACACAGGAAGAGAAGACAAGACAAGACAAGAGAAGAGAAGAGTTCTGTTTCTTGTGTTTTGTTTCTCCAAACAGCAAGAGAAGAGAAGAATTCCATTTTGTGTGCCTTATTTCTCCACTCAGCAAGAGAATAGAAGAATTCTGTTTCTGGTCTTCAGTTTCTTCACACAGCAAAAGAAGAGAAGAGTTCCGTTGCTTGTGTTTTTGTTTCTCCACACAACAAGAGAAGAGAAGATTTCAGTTTCTTGTGTTTTGTTTCTCCACACAGCAAGAGAAGAGAAGATTTCAGTTTCTTGTGTTTTATTTCCCTACACAGCAAGAGAAGACAAGACAATAGAAGTGAAGAGAAGATTTCCATTTGAGTTTTGTTTTTCTACACAGCAAGAGAAGGCAAGAGAAGATTTCTAATTCTTGTGTTCTGTTTATCCACACAGTAAGAGAAGAGAAGAATTCTATGTCTTGTGTTTCCACACAGCAAAGAGAAGAGAAGAGTTCTGTTTCTTGTGTTTTGTTTCTCCACACTGCAAGACAATAAAAGAGAAGAGTTCCGTTTCTTGTGTTTTGTTTCTTCACCAGCAAGACAAGAGAAGAGAAGAGTTCAGTTTCTTGGGTTTCATTTCTCCACACAGCTAGAGATGTGAAGAGTACTGTTTCTTGGGTTTTGTTTCTACACACAGCTAGAGAAGAAAAGACTTTAGTGTCTTGAGTTTTATTTCTCCACTCAGCAAGAGAAGAGAAGAGTTCAATTTCTTCTTGTGTGGAGAAACAAAACACAATAAATGCAACTATTCTCTTCTCTCCCTGTGTGGGGAAACAAAACTCAAGAAACAGAATTCTTCTCTCTCTTACAGTATAGAGAAATAAAACACAAGAAACAGAATTCTACTAGTCTCTTCTCTTGCTCTGAGGAGAAATAAAATACAAGAAATGGAAATCTCGTCTCTTGCTGTGTGGAAAAACAAAACACAAGAAACAGAAATCTTATCTTTTCTTTTCTTCTCTTCTCTTGCTGTGTGGGGAAACAAAACTCACAAAATGGAACTCTTGTCTTCTTTTGCTGTGTGGAAAAACAAAATACAAGAAAGGGAAGTCTTCTCTTCTCGTGTTGTGTGTATAAACAAAACACAAGAAATGGAAATCTCTTTCATGCTGTGTGGAGAAACAAAACACAATAAATGGAACTATTTTCTTCTCTTCTGTTTCCTTCTCTTCTCTTCCTGTGTGGAGAAACAAAATACAAGAACTGAACTGTTCTCTTCTCTTGTTGAGTGGAGAAACAGAATACAAGAAACTGAACTCTTCTCTTCTCTTGCTCCACACAGTTCTGTTTCTTTTGTTTTGTTTCTCTACAAGAGAAGACCAGAGAAGAGAAGAATTCAGTTTCTTGTGTTTTGTTTCTCCACACAGGAAGGGAATAAAAGAGTTGCGTTTCTTCTATTTTGTTTCTACAAACAACAAGAGAAGCTAAGAGAAGAGTTCTGTTTCTTCTGTTTTGTTTCTCCACACAGGAAGAGAAGAGACGGGAAGACAAGAGAAGAGTTCCGTTTCTTGCATTTTGCTTCTTCCCCCAGCAAGAAAGGAGAAGAGGTCTATTTCTTGTGTTTTGTTTCTCCACTCAGCAAGAGAAGAGTTCCATTTCTTGTGCATTGTTTCTCCACACAGCAAGAGAAGAGATCAGTTTCTTGTGTTTTGTTTCTTCACACAGCAAGAGTAGAAAAGAGAAGAGTTCCATGTCTTGTGTTTTGTTTTACCACACATCAAGAGAAGAGACTAGTTCAGTTTCTTATGTTTTGTTTTTCCACACAGCAAGAGAAGAGAAGAATTATGTTTATTTTGTTTTGTTTCTCCACACAGCAAGAGAAGAGTGTAGTTTCTTGTGTTTTGTTTCTGTAAAACAGAAAAGAGAAAATAAAAGAAGAGAAGAGAAGACAATAGAAAAGAAGAGAAGAGTTTAGTTTCTTGTGTTTTGTTTCTCCAAACAGCAAGAGAAGCGAAGAGTTCAGTTTGTTTTGTTTTGTTTCTCCACACTGGAAGAGAAGAGAAGAGATGAGACCAGTTCTGTTTCTTGTGTTTTGTTTTCTCCAAACAGCAAGAGAAGAGTTCCATTTATTGTGCTTTGTTTCTCCACACAGCAAGAGAAGAGAAGAGTTCTGTTTCTTGTGTTTTGTTTCTCCACACAGCAAGAGAAGAGAAGAGTTCAGTTTCTTGTGTTTTGTTTGTCCAAACAACAAGAGAAGTAAAGAGAACAGAAGAGTAGAGAAGGGAAGAGAGGAGATTAGAAGAGAAGAGTTCGGTTTCATGTGTTTTGTTTCTTCAGACAGGAAGAGAATCAGTGAGAAAAGTAGTGAAAAGTTCGGTTTCTTGTGTTTAGTTTATCCAAGCAGGAAGAGAAGAGAAGAGAAAAGAAGAGATTTTTTGCGTTTTGTTTCTCCACACAGCAAGAAAAGAGAAGAGTTCCATTTGTTGTGTTTTGATTCT
The DNA here is from genome assembly GCA_963921515.1 of Calotriton arnoldi. Lineage (NCBI taxonomy): Eukaryota > Metazoa > Chordata > Amphibia > Caudata > Salamandridae > Calotriton > Calotriton arnoldi. The sequence goes on along the minus strand of CAWUFW010016666.1, from coordinate 31,222 downwards.
CCACACAAGAGAAGTTTTCCATTTCTTATGTTTTATTTCCTCACACAGAAAGAGAAAAGTTCAGTTTCTTGTCTTTTGTTTCCCCACACAGCAAGTGAAGAGAAGAGAAGACTTTAGTTTCTTGTGTTAAATTTTTCCACACAGCAAGAGAAGAGAAGATTTCAGATTCTTGTATTTTGTTTCTCCACATACCAAGAGAAGAGAAGAGTTCTGTTTCTTGTGTTTTGTTTCTAAAAACAGCAAGAGAAGAAAAGACAAGATTTCAGTTTCTTGTGTTTTATTTCCCCATACAGTAAGAGAAGAGAAGACAAGAGAAAACAAGAGAAGTGAAGAGAAGAGAAGATTTCCATTTCTTGTGTGTTATTTTTCCACACAGCAAGAGAAGAGAATAGTTCTATTTCTTGTGTTTTGTGTTTCCACACAGCAAAGACAAGAGAAGAGTTCTGTTTCTTGTGTTTTGTTTCTCCACAATGCAAGAGAATTAAAGAGAAGAGTTCAATTTCTTGTGCTTTGTTTCTCCACACAGCAAGAGAAGAGTTCTGTTTCTGGTCTTTAGTTACTCCGCACAGCAAGAGAAGACAATAGATGATTTCACTTTTTTGTGTTTAGTTTTTCCACACAGCAAAAGAAGAGAAGAGTTCCGTTTCTTGTGTCTTTGTTTTTCCACACAACAAGAGAAGAGAAGATTTCCATTTCTTGTGATTTGTTTATCCACACAACAATAGAAGAGAAGATTTCTATTTCTTGTGTTTAGTTTCTCCACACAACAAGACAAGAGAAGAGATTCATATCACGAGTTTTGTTTCCCCACACAGCAAGAGAAGAGAAGAAAAAAATATACGATTTCTGATTCTTGTGTTTTGTTTCTCCACACAGAAAGAGAAGAGTTCAGTTTCTTATCTTTTGTTTCCCCACACAGCATGTGAAGAGAAGAGCAGAATTCCGTTTCTTGTGTTTCATTTTTTCTACACAGCAAGAGAAGAGAAGATTTCAGTTTCCTGTGTTTTGTTTCTCCACACAGCTAGAGAAGAGAAGAGTTCTGTTTCTTGTGTTTTGTGTTTCCACACAGCAAAATATGAGAAGAGAAGAGTTCATTTTCTTGTGTTTTGTTTTTCCTCAAAGCAAGAGAAGAGGAGAGTTCTGTTTCTTGTGTTTTGTTTCTCCACACAGCTAGAGAAGAGAAGACTTTTGTCTTGTGTTTTGTTTCTCCACTCAACAAGAGAAGAGAAGAGTTCTATTTCTTGTTTTGTTTCTCCACACAGCGAGAGAAAAGAAAAGTTCAGTTTCTTGTGTTTTGTTTGTCCACACAAGAGAAGAGAAGAGTTCAGTTTCTTGTGCTTTGTTTCTCCACACAGGAAGAGAAGAGAAAAAAATAGAAGAGAATAGTTTAATTTATTGTGTTTTGTTTCTCCACGCAGCATGAGAAGAGATTTCCCTTTCTTGTGGTTTGTTTCTCCACACAGCAAGACAAGAGAAGAGTTCAGTTTCTTGTGTTTTGTTTCTCCACAAGAGAGGACCAGAGAAGAGAAGAATTCAGTTTCTTGTGTTTTGTTTCTCCAAACAGCAAGAGAAGCGAACTGAAGAGTTCTGTTTCTTCTGCTTTGTTTCTCCACACAGGAAGAGAAAAGAAGACAAGTGAAGAGTTTTGTTTCTTGTCTTTTGTTTCCCAACACATCAAGAGAAGACAAGAGAAGATTTCAGTTTTTTGTGTTTAGTTTCTCCACACAGCAAAAGAAGAGAAGAGTTCAGTTTCTTGTGTTTTTGTTTCTCCACACAACAAGAGAAGAGATTTCTGTTTCTTGTGTTTTGTTTCTACACACAGCAAGAGAAGAGAAGATTTCAGTTTCTTGGGTTTTATTTCCCCATACAGCAAGAGAAAACAAGACAAGACAAGAGAAGTGAAGAGAAGATTTCCTGTGTTTTGTTTTTACACACAGCAGGAGAAGGCAAGAGAAGAGAAGATTTTCATTTCTTGTGTTTTGTTTCTCCACACAGCAAGACAAGAGAAAATTTCTATTTCTTGTGTTTTGTATTTTCACACAGCAAAGAGAAGAGAAGAGTTCTGTTTCTTGTGTTTTGTTTCCCCACACAGCAAGACAAGAGAAGAGAAGAGTTCCGTTTTCTGGGGTTTTATTTTTCCACACAGCTAAAGAAGAGAAGAGTTCTGTTTCTTGGGTTTTGTTTCTCCACTCAGCAAGAGAAGAGAAGAGAAGAGTTCCATTTCTTGTGTTTTGTTTCTCCGCACTGCAAGAAAAGAGTTCAGTTTCTTGTGTTTTGTTTCTCCACACAGCAAGTGATGACAAGAGACGAGTTCTGTTTCTTGTGTTTTGTTACTCCACACAGCAAGAGAAGAGAAGAGTTCAGTTACTTGGGTTTTGTTTCTCTACACAGCAAAAGAAGAAAAGAGTTCCATTTCTTGTGTTTTGTTTCTCCACACAGCAAGAGAAGAGTTCTGTTTCTTGTGTTTTGTTTCTCCACACTGCAAGAGAATAGAAGAGAAGAGTTACATTTCTTGTGTTTTGTTTCTCCACACAGCAAGACAAGAGAAGAGTTCAGTTTCTTGGGTTTCGTTTTTCCACACAGCTAGAGAAGAGAAGAGTTCAGTTTCTTGGGTTTTGTTTCTCCACTCGGCAAGAGAAGAGAATATTTCCATTTCTTGTGTTTTGTTTTTCCACACAGCAAGAGAAGAGTTCAGTTTCTTGTGTTTTGTTTCTCCGCACAGCAAGAGAAGAGAAGAGATGAGTTCTGTTTCTTGTGTTTTGTTTCTCCACACAGCAAGAGAAGAGAAGATGCTGTTTCTTGTGTTCTGTTTCTCCGCACAGCAAGAGAAGAGAAGAGTTCAGTTTCTTGTGTTTTGTTTCTCTACACAGCAAAAGAAGAGAAGAGTTCAGATCCTTGTGTTTTGTTTCTCCACACGAGAAGAGAAGACAAGAGAAGAGAAGAAAAGAAAAGAAAAGAGAAGATTTCCATTTTATGTGTATTGTTTCTTCAGACAAGAAGAGAAGTGATGAGAAAAGTAGAGAAGAGTTCAGTTTCTTGTGCTTTGTTTCTCCACACAGGAAGAGAAGGGAAGAAATGAGTTGTGTTTCTTTTGTTTTGTTTCTCCAAACAGCAAGAAAAGTAAAGAGAACAGAAGAGAAGAGAAAAGAAGAGAAGAGAAGAGTAGAGAAGGGAAGAGAAGAGTTCAGTTTCTTGTCTTTTGTTTCCTCACTTAGCAAGTGAAGAGAAGAGAAGAATTCTGTTTCTTGTGTTTCATTTTTCCACACAGCAAGAGAAGAGAAGATTTCATTTTCTTGTGTTTTGTTTCTCCACACAGCAAGAGAAAAGAAGAGTTCTGTTTCTAGTGTTTTGTGATTCCACACAGCAAAATAAGAGAAGGGAAGAGTTCAGTTTCTTGTGTTTTGTTTTTCCTTAAAGCAAGAGAAGAGAAGAGTTCTGTTTCTTTTGTTTTGTTTCTCCACACAGCTAGAGAAGAGAAGACGTCTGTGTCTTGTGTTTTGTTTCTCCACACAACAAGAGAAGAGAAGAGTTCAGTTTCCTGTGTTTTGTTTCTCCACACAGGAAGAGAAGAGAAGAGAATAGTTACATTTCTTGTGTTTTGTTTATCCACTCAGAAGGGGGAGAGTAGAGGTAGGTAAAGTAGAGACTCGTCCTCCACGATACTATGCAAATAACCAAAAAAAGGGTCCCTTCCGTATCAGAGAAAGAAGAAAAAGAATGACCCTTGCAGGAACTTGAAGAAAGAAAAATATTATTTTCTTTCCAAAAACCCTCACCCACCCGGGATGCCCCTTGGTGGAATGCTTCATCATAGGATCCATCCCTGCCCTCTACGGACAGGTGCGTGCTGCTACCAACGAATACGTGGGAGCACTAGATTGAAAAATATGGATGTTTGTTTATCCACTCAACAAGAGAAGAGATTTCCATTTGTTGTGTTTTTTTTCTCCACATAGCAACAGGAGAGATCAATTTCGTGAGTTTTGTTTTCCCACACGACAAGAGAAGAGAAGAGAAGAATAGATTGGATTTCTGTTTCTTGTGTTTTGTTTCTCCACACAGACAGAGAAGAGTTCAGTTTCTTGCAAGTGAAGAGAAGAGAAGAGATTTCCATTTCTTGTGTTTCCTTTTTCCACATAGCAAGAGAAGAGAAGAGAAGATTTCATTTTTTTGTTTTTTGTTTCTCCACACAGCAAGAGAAGAGAAGAGTAGAGTTCTGTTACGTGTGTATTGTGTTTCCACAGCAAAATAATAGGAGAGAAGAGTTCCATTTCCTGTGTTTTGTTTCTCCATACAGCTAGAGAAGAGTAGACTTCTGTGTCTTGTGTTTTTTTCTCCACTCAGCAAGAGAAGAGAAGAGTTCCATTTCTTTTTTTTTCTGCACACAGCAAGAGAAGAGATAAGATTTCTATTTCTTGTGCTTTGTTTTACCACACAGCAAGAGAAGAGAAGAGAAAGTTTCAATTTTATTTGTTTTATTTCTCCTCAGAGCAAGAGAAGAGAAGAAAAGAGTATTGTTTCTTGTTTTTCCTCACAGGAAGATAAGAGAAGAGTTCAGTTTCTTGTGTTTTGCTTCTCCACACAACAAGGGAAGACAAGAGTTCAGTTTCTTGTGTTTTGTTTCTCCACACAGCAAGAGAAGAGAAGAGTTCCATTTCTTGTATTTTGTTTCTCCACACAGGAAGAGAAGAGAAGAAAAGAGGTCTTTTTCTTGTGTTTTGTTTCTCCACACAGCAAGAGAAGAGAAGACTTCCGTTTCTTGTGTTTTGTTGCTCCACACAGCAAGAGAAGAGAAGATTTCCATATCTTTATTTTGTTTCTCTACACAGCAAGAGAAGAGATTTCCATTTCTTGTATTTTGTTTATCCACACAACAAGAGAAGAGAAGATTTCCACTTCTTGTGTTTTGTTTTTCCACATAGCAAGAGAAGAGATCCATTTCCTGAGTTTTGTTAACCCACACAGCAAGAGAAGAAAAGAGAAGATTAGTTTTCTGATTCTTGTGTTTTGTTTATCTACACAGCAAGAGAATATTTTTATTTCTTTTGTTTTATTTCTCCTCAGAGCAAGACGAGAGAAGAGTTCTGTTTCTTGTGTTCTGTTTTTCCACACAGCAAGAGAAGAATTCAGTTTCTTCACACTGCAAGAGAAGAGAAGAGAAGAGAGGAATTCCATTTTTTGTGTTTTGTTTCTCCACTCAGGAACAGACGAGAAGAAAAGAGTGGCGTTTCTTGTTTTTCATTTCTCCAAACAGCAAGAGAAGTGAAGAGTTCAGTATGTTGTGTTTTGTTTCTCTACACTGGAAGAGAAGAGAAGAGTTCAGTTACTTGTTTTGTTTCTCTATACAGCAAGAGAATAGAAGAGTTCAGTTTCTTGTGTTTTGTTTCCCCACACAGCAAGAGAAGAGAACAAAAGAGAAGAGAATATTTCCGTTTCTTGTGTTTTGCTTCCCTACACAGCTAGAGAAGAGAAGACGTCTGTGTCTTGTGTTTTGTTTCTCCACACAACAAGAGAAGAGAAGAGTTCAGTTTCCTGTGTTTTTTTCTCCACACAGCAAGAGAAGTGAAGAGAAGATTTCCATTTCTTGTATTTTGTTTCTCCACACAGCAAGAGAAGAGATTTCCATTTCTTGTGTTTTGTTTATCCACACAGCAAGAGAAGAGTTCAGTTTCTTGTGTTTTGTTTCTCCACAAGAGAAGACCAGAGAGGAGAAGAATTCCATTCTTTGCTTTTTTTTCTCCACACTGGAAGGGAATAAAAGAGTTGTGTTTCTTGTGTTTTGTTTCTCCAAACAGCAAGAGAAGCTAAGAGAAGAGTTCTTGTTCTTCTGTTTTCTTTCTCCACACAGGAAGAGAAGACAAGACAAGACAAGAGAAGAGAAGAGTTCTGTTTCTTGTGTTTTGTTTCTCCAAACAGCAAGAGAAGAGAAGAATTCCATTTTGTGTGCCTTATTTCTCCACTCAGCAAGAGAATAGAAGAATTCTGTTTCTGGTCTTCAGTTTCTTCACACAGCAAAAGAAGAGAAGAGTTCCGTTGCTTGTGTTTTTGTTTCTCCACACAACAAGAGAAGAGAAGATTTCAGTTTCTTGTGTTTTGTTTCTCCACACAGCAAGAGAAGAGAAGATTTCAGTTTCTTGTGTTTTATTTCCCTACACAGCAAGAGAAGACAAGACAATAGAAGTGAAGAGAAGAGAAGATTTCCATTTGAGTTTTGTTTTTCTACACAGCAAGAGAAGACAAGAGAAGATTTCCAATTCTTGTGTTCTGTTTCTCCACACAGTAAGAGAAGAGAAGAATTCTATGTCTTGTGTTTCCACACAGCAAAGAGAAGAGAAGATAAGAGTTCTGTTTCTTGTGTTTTGTTTCTCCACACTGCAAGACAATAAAAGAGAAGAGTTCCGTTTCTTGTGTTTTGTTTCTTCACCAGCAAGACAAGAGAAGAGAAGAGTTCAGTTTCTTGGGTTTCATTTCTCCACACAGCTAGAGATGTGAAGAGTACTGTTTCTTGGGTTTTGTTTCTACACACAGCTAGAGAAGAAAAGACTTTAGTGTCTTGAGTTTTATTTCTCCACTCAGCAAGAGAAGATAAGAGTTCAATTTCTTCTTGTGTGGAGAAACAAAACACAATAAATGCAACTATTCTCTTCTCTCCCTGTGTGGGGAAACAAAACTCAAGAAACAGAATTCTTCTCTTCTCTTACAGTGTAGAGAAATAAAACACAAGAAACAGAATTCTACTAGTCTCTTCTCTTGCTCTGAGGAGAAATAAAATACAAGAAATGGAAATCTCATCTCTTGCTGTGTGGAAAACAAAACACAAGAAACAGAAATCTTATCTTATCTTTTCTTCTCTTCTCTTGCTGTGTGGGGAAACAAAACTCACAAAATGGATCTCTTGTCTTCTTTGCTGTGTGGAAAACAAAATACAAGAAAGGAAATCTTCTCTCTCGTGTTGTGTGTATAAACAAAACACAAGAAATGGAAATCTCTTCTCATGCTGTGTGGAGAAACAAAACACAATAAATGGAACTATTTTCTTCTCTTCTGTTTCCTTCTCTTCTCTTCCTGTGTGGAGAAACAAAATACAAGAACTGAACTGTTCTCTTCTCTGTTGAGTGGAGAAACAGAATACAAGAAACTGAACTCTTCTCTTCTCTTGCTCCACACAGTTCTGTTTCTTTTGTTTTGTTTCTCTACAAGAGAAGACCAGAGAAGAGAAGAATTCAGTTTCTTGTGTTTTGTTTCTCCACACAGGAAGGGAATAAAAGAGTTGCGTTTCTTCTATTTTGTTTCTACAAACAGCAAGAGAAGCTAAGAGAAGAGTTCCGTTTCTTCTGTTTTGTTTCTCCACACAGGAAGAGAAGAGACGGGAATACAATAGAAGAGTTCCGTTTCTTGCATTTTGTTTCTTCCCCCAGCAAGAAAGGAGAAGAGGTCTATTTCTTGTGTTTTGTTTCTCCACTCAGCAAGAGAAGAGTTCCATTTCTTGTGCATATTTTCTCCACACAGCAAGAGAAGAGATCAGTTTCTTGTGTTTTGTTTCTTCACACAGCAAGAGTAGAAAAGAGAAGAGTTCCATTTCTTGTGTTTTGTTTTACCACACATCAAGAGAAGAGACTAGTTCAGTTTCTTATGTTTTGTTTTTCCACACAGCAAGAGAAGGGAAGAATTATGTTTCTTTTGTTTTGTTTCTCCACACAGCAAGAGAAGAGTGTAGTTTCTTGTGTTTTGTTTCTGCAAAACAGAAAAGAGAAAACAAGAGAAAATAAAAGAAGAGAAGAGAAGACAATAGAAAAGAAGAGAAGAGTTTAGTTTCTTGTGTTTTGTTTCCCCACACAGGAAGAGAATAAAAGAGTTGCATTTCTTGTGTTTTGTTTCTCCAAACAGCAAGAGAAGCGAAGAGTTCAGTTTGTTTTGTTTTGTTTCTCCACACTGGAAGAGAAGAGAAGAGATGAGACCAGTTCTGTTTCTTGTGTTTTGTTTTCTCCAAACAGCAAGAGAAGAGTTCCATTTATTGTGCTTTGTTTCTCCACACAGCAAGAGAAGAGAAGAGTTCTGTTTCTTGCGTTTTGTTTCTCCACACAGCAAGAGAAGAGAAGAGTTCAGTTTCTTGTGTTTTGTTTGTCCAAACAACAAGAGAAGTAAAGAGAACAGAAGAGTAGAGAAGGGAAGAGAGGAGATTAGAAGAGAAGAGTTCGGTTTCATGTGTTTTGTTTCTTCAGACAGGAAGAGAATCAGTGAGAAAAGTAGTGAAAAGTTCGGTTTCTTGTGTTTAGTTTATCCAAACAGGAAGAGAAGAGAAGAGAAAAGAAGAGATTTTTTGCGTTTTGTTTTTCCACACAGCAAGAAAAGAGAAGAGTTCCATTTGTTGTGTTTTGATTCTCCACACAAGAGAAGTTTTCCATTTCTTGTGTTTTATTTCCTCACACAGAAAGAGAAGAGTTCAGTTTCTTGTCTTTTGTTTCCCCACACAGCAAGTGAAGAGAAGAGAAGACTTTAGTTTCTTGTGTTTAATTTTTCCACACAGCAAGAGAAGAGAAGATTTCATTTTCTTGTGTTTTGTTTCTCCACACAGCAAGAGAAAAGAAGAGTTCTGTTTCTAGTGTTTTGTGATTCCACACAGCAAAATAAGAGGAGGGAAGAGTTCAGTTTCTTGTGTTTTGTTTTTCCTTAAAGCAAGAGAAGAGAAGAGTTCCGTTTTCTGGGGTTTTATTTTTCCACACAGCTAAAGAAGAGAAGAGTTCTGTTTCTTGGGTTTTGTTTCTCCACTCAGCAAGAGAAGAGAAGAGTTCCATTTCTTGTGTTTTGTTTCTCCGCACTGCAAGAAAAGAGTTCAGTTTCTTGTGTTTTGTTTCTCCACACAGCAAGTGATGACAAGAGACGAGTTCTGTTTCTTGTGTTTTGTTACTCCACACAGCAAGAGAAGAGAAGAGTTCTGTTTCTTGTGTTTTGTTTCTCCACACAGCAAGAGAAGAGAAGAGTTCAGTTTCTTGTGTTTTGTTTGTCCAAACAACAAGAGAAGTAAAGAGAACAGAAGAGTAGAGAAGGGAAGAGAGGAGATTAGAAGAGAAGAGTTCGGTTTCATGTGTTTTGTTTCTTCAGACAGGAAGAGAATCAGTGAGAAAAGTAGTGAAAAGTTCGGTTTCTTGTGTTTAGTTTATCCAAACAGGAAGAGAAGAGAAGAGAAAAGAAGAGATTTTTGCGTTTTGTTTTTCCACACAGCAAGAAAAGAGAAGAGTTCCATTTGTTGTGTTTTGATTCTCCACACAAGAGAAGTTTTCCATTTCTTGTGTTTTATTTCCTCACACAGAAAGAGAAGAGTTCAGTTTCTTGTCTTTTGTTTCCCCACACAGCAAGTGAAGAGAAGAGAAGACTTTAGTTTCTTGTGTTTAATTTTTCCACACAGCAAGAGAAGAGAAGATTTCAGATTCTTGTATTTTGTTTCTCCACATACCAAGAGAAGAGAAGAGTTCTGTTTCTTGTGTTTTGTTTCTAAAAACAGCAAGAGAAGAAAAGACAAGATTTCAGTTTCTTGTGTTTTATTTCCCCATACAGTAAGAGAAGAGAAGACAAGAGAAAACAAGAGAAGTGAAGAGAAGAGAAGATTTCCATTTCTTGTGTTTTATTTTTCCACACAGCAAGAGAAGAGAATAGTTCTATTTCTTGTGTTTTGTGTTTCCACACAGCAAAGACAAGAGAAGAGTTCTGTTTCTTGTGTTTTGTTTCTCCACAATGCAAGAGAATTAAAGAGAAGAGTTCAATTTCTTGTGCTTTGTTTCTCCACACAGCAAGAGAAGAGAAGAGTTCTGTTTCTGGTCTTTAGTTACTCCGCACAGCAAGAGAAGACAATAGATGATTTCACTTTTTTGTGTTTAGTTTTTCCACACAGGAAAAGAAGAGAAGAGTTCCGTTTCTTGTGTCTTTGTTTTTCCACACAACAAGAGAAGAGAAGATTTCCATTTCTTGTGATTTGTTTATCCACACAACAATAGAAGAGAAGATTTCTATGTCTTGTGTTTAGTTTCTCCACACAACAAGACAAGAGAAGAGATTCATATCACGAGTTTTGTTTTCCCACACAGCAAGAGAAGAGAAGAAAAAAAAATATACGATTTCTGATTCTTGTGTTTTGTTTCTCCACACAGAAAGAGAAGAGTTCACTTTCTTATCTTTTGTTTCCCCACACAGCATGTGAAGAGAAGAGCAGAATTCCGTTTCTTGTGTTTAATTTTTTCCACAAAGCAAGAGAAGAGAAGATTTCAGTTTCCTGTGTTTTGTTTCTCCACACAGCTAGAGAAGACAAGAGTTCTGTTTCTTGTGTTTTGTGTTTCCACACAGCAAAATATGAGAAGAGAAGAGTTCATTTTCTTGTGTTTTGTTTTTCCTCAAAGCAAGAGAAGAGGAGAGTTCTGTTTCTTGTGTTTTGTTTCTCCACACAGCTAGAGAAGAGAAGACTTTTGTCTTGTGTTTTGTTTCTCCACTCAACAAGAGAAGAGAAGAGTTCTATTTCTTGTTTTGTTTCTCCACACAGCGAGAGAAAAGAAAAGTTCAGATTCTTGTGTTTTGTTTGTCCACACAAGAGAAGAGAAGAGTTCAGTTTCTTGTGCTTTGTTTCTCCACACAGGAAGAGAAGAGAAAAAATAGAAGAGAATAGTTTAATTTATTGTGTTTTGTTTCTCCACACAGTATGAGAAGAGATTTCACTTTCTTGTGGTTTGTTTCTCCACACAGCAAGACAAGAGAAGAGTTCAGTTTCTTGTGTTTTGTTTCTCCACAAGAGAGGACCAGAGAAGAGAAGAATTCAGTTTCTTGTGTTTTGTTTCTCCAAACAGCAAGAGAAGCGAACTGAAGAGTTCTGTTTCTTCTGTTTTGTTTCTCCACACAGGAAGAGAAAAGAAGACAAGAGAAGAGCTCTGTTTCTTGTGTTTTGTTTCTCCAAACATCAAGAGAAGAGAAGAATTCCATTTCTTGTGCTTTGTTTCTCCACAAAGCAAGAGGAGAAGAGTTCTTTTTCTTGTCTTTTGTTTCCCAACACATCAAGAGAAGACAAGAGAAGATTTCAGTTTTTTGTGTTTAGTTTCTCCACACAGCAAAAGAAGAGAAGAGTTCAGTTTCTTGTGTTTTTGTTTCTCCACACAACAAGAGAAGAGATTTCTGTTTCTTGTGTTTTGTTTCTACACACAGCAAGAGAAGAGAAGATTTCAGTTTCTTGGGTTTTATTTCCCCATACAGCAAGAGAAAACAAGACAAGACAAGAGAAGTGAAGAGAAGAGAAGCTTTCCTGTGTTTTGTTTTTACACACAGCAGGAGAAGGCAAGAGAAGAGAAGATTTTCATTTCTTGTGTTTTGTTTCTCCACACAGCAAGACAAGAGAAGATTTCTATTTCTTGTGTTTTGTATTTTCACACAGCAAAGAGAAGAGAAGAGTTCTGTTTCTTGTGTTTTGTTTCCCCACACAGCAAGACAAGAGAAGAGAAGAGTTCCGTTTTCTGGGGTTTTATTTTTCCACACAGCTAGAGAAGAGTTCTGTTTCTTGGGTTTTGTTTCTCCACTCAGCAAGAGAAGAGAAGAGAAGAGTTCCATTTCTTGTGTTTTGTTTCTCCGCACTGCAAGAAAAGAGTTCAGTTTCTTGTGTTTTGTTTCTCCACACAGCAAGTGATGACAAGAGACGAGTTCTGTTTCTTGTGTTTTGTTTCTCCACACTGCAAGAGAATAGAAGAGAAGAGTTACATTTCTTGTGTTTTGTTTCTCCACACAGCAGGACAAGAGAAGAGAAGAGTTCAGTTTCTTGGGTTTCGTTTTTCCACACAGCTAGAGAAGAGTTCAGTTTCTTGGGTTTTGTTTCTCCACTCAGCAAGAGAAGAGAATATTTCCATTTCTTGGGTTTTGTTTTTCCACACAGCAAGAGAAGAGTTCAGTTTCTTGTGTTTTGTTTCTCCACACAGCAAGAGAAGAGAAGATGCTGTTTCTTGTGTTCTGTTTCTCCGCACAGCAAGAGAAGAGAAGAGTTCAGTTTCTTGTGTTTTGTTTCTCTACACAGCAAAAGAAGAGAAGAGTTCAGATCCTTGTGTTTTGTTTCTCCACACGAGAAGAGAAGACAAGAGAAGAGAAGAGAAGAAAAGAAAAGAAAAGAGAAGATTTCCATTTTATGTGTATTGTTTCTTCAGACAAGAAGAGAAGTGATGAGAAAAGTAGAGAAGAGTTCAGTTTCTTGTGCTTTGTTTCTCCACACAGGAAAAGAAGGGAAGAAATGAGTTGTGTTTCTTTTGTTTTGTTTCTCCAAACAGCAAGAAAAGTAAAGAGAACAGAAGAGAAGAGAAAAGAAGAGAAGAGGAGAGTAGAGAAGGGAAGAGAAGAGTTCAGTTTCTTGTCTTTTGTTTCCTCACTTAGCAAGTGAAGAGAAGAGAAGAGAAGAATTCAGTTTCTTGTGTTTCATTTTTCCACACAGCAGGAGAAGAGAAGATTTCATTTTCTTGTGTTTTGTTTCTCCACACAGCAAGAGAAAAGAAGAGTTCTGTTTCTAGTGTTTTGTGATTCCACACAGCAAAATAAGAGGAGGGAAGAGTTCAGTTTCTTGTGTTTTGTTTTTCCTTAAAGCAAGAGAAGAGAAGAGTTCCGTTTTCTAGGGTTTTATTTTTCCACACAGCTAAAGAAGAGAAGAGTTCTGTTTCTTGGGTTTTGTTTCTCCACTCAGCAAGAGAAGAGAAGAGAAGAGTTCCATTTCTTGTGTTTTGTTTCTCCGCACTGCAAGAAAAGAGTTCAGTTTCTTGTGTTTTGTTTCTCCACACAGCAAGTGATGACAAGAGACGAGTTCTGTTTCTTGTGTTTTGTTACTCCACACAGCAAGAGAAGAGAAGAGTTCTGTTTCTTGTGTTTTGTTTCTCCACACAGCAAGAGAAGAGAAGAGTTCAGTTTCTTGTGTTTTGTTTGTCCAAACAACAAGAGAAGTAAAGAGAACAGAAGAGTAGAGAAGGGAAGAGAGGAGAGGAGATTAGAAGAGAAGAGTTCGGTTTCATGTGTTTTGTTTCTTCAGACAAGAAGAGAATCAGTGAGAAAAGTAGTGAAAAGTTCGGTTTCTTGTGTTTAGTTTATCCAAACAGGAAGAGAAGAGAAGAGAAAAGAAGAGATTTTTTGCGTTTTGTTTTTCCACACAGCAAGAAAAGAGAAGAGTTCCATTTGTTGTGTTTTGATTCTCCACACAAGAGAAGTTTTCCATTTCTTGTGTTTTATTTCCTCACACAGAAAGAGAAGAGTTCAGTTTCTTGTCTTTTGTTTCCCCACACAGCAAGTGAAGAGAAGAGAAGACTTTAGTTTCTTGTGTTTAATTTTTCCACACAGCAAGAGAAGAGAAGATTTCAGATTCTTGTATTTTGTTTCTCCACATACCAAGAGAAGAGAAGAGTTCTGTTTCTTGTGTTTTGTTTCTAAAAACAGCAAGAGAAGAAAAGACAAGATTTCAGTTTCTTGTGTTTTATTTCCCCATACAGTAAGAGAAGAGAAGACAAGAGAAAACAAGAGAAGTGAAGAGAAGAGAAGATTTCCATTTCTTGTGTTTTATTTTTCCACACAGCAAGAGAAGAGAATAGTTCTATTTCTTGTGTTTTGTGTTTCCACACAGCAAAGACAAGAGAAGAGTTCTGTTTCTTGTGTTTTGTTTCTCCACAATGCAAGAGAATTAAAGAGAAGAGTTCAATTTCTTGTGCTTTGTTTCTCCACACAGCAAGAGAAGAGAAGAGTTCTGTTTCTGGTCTTTAGTTACTCCGCACAGCAAGAGAAGACAATAGATGATTTCACTTTTTTGTGTTTAGTTTTTCCACACAGGAAAAGAAGAGAAGAGTTCCGTTTCTTGTGTCTTTGTTTTTCCACACAACAAGAGAAGAGAAGATTTCCATTTCTTGTGATTTGTTTATCCACACAACAATAGAAGAGAAGATTTCTATGTCTTGTGTTTAGTTTCTCCACACAACAAGACAAGAGAAGAGATTCATATCACGAGTTTTGTTTTCCCACACAGCAAGAGAAGAGAAGAAAAAAATATACGATTTCTGATTCTTGTGTTTTGTTTCTCCACACAGAAAGAGAAGAGTTCACTTTCTTATCTTTTGTTTCCCCACACAGCATGTGAAGAGAAGAGCAGAATTCCGTTTCTTGTGTTTCATTTTTTCCACACAGCAAGAGAAGAGAAGATTTCAGTTTCCTGTGTTTTGTTTCTCCACACAGCTAGAGAAGACAAGAGTTCTGTTTCTTGTGTTTTGTGTTTCCACACAGCAAAATATGAGAAGAGAAGAGTTCATTTTCTTGTGTTTTGTTTTTCCTCAAAGCAAGAGAAGAGGAGAGTTCTGTTTCTTGTGTTTTGTTTCTCCACACAGCTAGAGAAGAGAAGACTTTTGTCTTGTGTTTTGTTTCTCCACTCAACAAGAGAAGAGAAGAGTTCTATTTCTTGTTTTGTTTCTCCACACAGCGAGAGAAAAGAAAAGTTCAGATTCTTGTGTTTTGTTTGTCCACACAAGAGAAGAGAAGAGTTCAGTTTCTTGTGCTTTGTTTCTCCACACAGGAAGAGAAGAGAAAAAAATAGAAGAGAATAGTTTAATTTATTGTGTTTTGTTTCTCCACACAGTATGAGAAGAGATTTCCTTTCTTGTGGTTTGTTTCTCCACACAGCAAGACAAGAGAAGAGTTCAGTTTCTTGTGTTTTGTTTCTCCACAAGAGAGGACCAGAGAAGAGAAGAATTCAGTTTCTTGTGTTTTGTTTCTCCAAACAGCAAGAGAAGCGAACTGAAGAGTTCTGTTTCTTCTGTTTTGTTTCTCCACACAGGAAGAGAAAAGAAGACAAGAGAAGAGCTCTGTTTCTTGTGTTTTGTTTCTCCAAACATCAAGAGAAGAGAAGAATTCCATTTCTTGTGCTTTGTTTCTCCACAAAGCAAGAGGAGAAGAGTTCTTTTTCTTGTCTTTTGTTTCCCAACACATCAAGAGAAGACAAGAGAAGATTTCAGTTTTTTGTGTTTAGTTTCTCCACACAGCAAAAGAAGAGAAGAGTTCAGTTTCTTGTGTTTTTGTTTCTCCACACAACAAGAGAAGAGATTTCTGTTTCTTGTGTTTTGTTTCTACACACAGCAAGAGAAGAGAAGATTTCAGTTTCTTGGGTTTTATTTCCCCATACAGCAAGAGAAAACAAGACAAGACAAGAGAAGTGAAGAGAAGAGAAGATTTCCTGTGTTTTGTTTTTACACACAGCAGGAGAAGGCAAGAGAAGAGAAGATTTTCATTTCTTGTGTTTTGTTTCTCCACACAGCAAGACAAGAGAAGATTTCTATTTCTTGTGTTTTGTATTTTCACACAGCAAAGAGAAGAGAAGAGTTCTGTTTCTTGTGTTTTGTTTCCCCACACAGCAAGACAAGAGAAGAGAAGAGTTCCGTTTTCTGGGGTTTTATTTTTCCACACAGCTAAAGAAGAGAAGAGTTCTGTTTCTTGGGTTTTGTTTCTCCACTCAGCAAGAGAAGAGAAGAGAAGAGAAGAGTTCCATTTCTTGTGTTTTGTTTCTCCGCACTGCAAGAAAAGAGTTCAGTTTCTTGTGTTTTGTTTCTCCACACAGCAAGTGATGACAAGAGACGAGTTCTGTTTCTTGTGTTTTGTTTCTCCACACTGCAAGAGAATAGAAGAGAAGAGTTACATTTCTTGTGTTTTGTTTCTCCACACAGCAGGACAAGAGAAGAGAAGAGTTCAGTTTCTTGGGTTTCGTTTTTCCACACAGCTAGAGAAGAGAAGAGTTCAGTTTCTTGGGTTTTGTTTCTCCACTCAGCAAGAGAAGAGAATATTTCCATTTCTTGTGTTTTGTTTTTCCACACAGCAAGAGAAGAGTTCAGTTTCTTGTGTTTTGTTTCTCCACACAGCAAGAGAAGAGAAGATGCTGTTTCTTGTGTTCTGTTTCTCCGCACAGCAAGAGAAGAGAAGAGTTCAGTTTCTTGTGTTTTGTTTCTCTACACAGCAAAAGAAGAGAAGAGTTCAGATCCTTGTGTTTTGTTTCTCCACACGAGAAGAGAAGACAAGAGAAGAGAAGAGAAGAAAAGAAAAGAAAAGAGAAGATTTCCATTTTATGTGTATTGTTTCTTCAGACAAGAAGAGAAGTGATGAGAAAAGTAGAGAAGAGTTCAGTTTCTTGTGCTTTGTTTCTCCACACAGGAAAAGAAGGGAAGAAATGAGTTGTGTTTCTTTTGTTTTGTTTCTCCAAACAGCAAGAAAAGTAAAGAGAACAGAAGAGAAGAGAAAAGAAGAGAAGAGAAGAGAAGAGTAGAGAAGGGAAGAGAAGAGTTCAGTTTCTTGTCTTTTGTTTCCTCACTTAGCAAGTGAAGAGAAGAGAAGAGAAGAATTCAGTTTCTTGTGTTTCATTTTTCCACACAGCAAGAGAAGAGAAGATTTCATTTTCTTGTGTTTTGTTTCTCCACACAGCAAGAGAAAAGAAGAGTTCTGTTTCTAGTGTTTTGTGATTCCACACAGCAAAATAAGAGGAGGGAAGAGTTCAGTTTCTTGTGTTTTGTTTTTCCTTAAAGCAAGAGAAGAGAAGAGTTCCGTTTTCTGGGGTTTTATTTTTCCACACAGCTAAAGAAGAGAAGAGTTCTGTTTCTTGGGTTTTGTTTCTCCACTCAGCAAGAGAAGAGAAGAGTTCCATTTCTTGTGTTTTGTTTCTCCGCACTGCAAGAAAAGAGTTCAGTTTCTTGTGTTTTGTTTCTCCACACAGCAAGTGATGACAAGAGACGAGTTCTGTTTCTTGTGTTTTGTTACTCCACACAGCAAGAGAAGAGAAGAGTTCTGTTTCTTGTGTTTTGTTTCTCCACACAGCAAGAGAAGAGAAGAGTTCAGTTTCTTGTGTTTTGTTTGTCCAAACAACAAGAGAAGTAAAGAGAACAGAAGAGTAGAGAAGGGAAGAGAGGAGATTAGAAGAGAAGAGTTCGGTTTCATGTGTTTTGTTTCTTCAGACAGGAAGAGAATCAGTGAGAAAAGTAGTGAAAAGTTCAGTTTCTTGTGTTTAGTTTATCCAAACAGGAAGAGAAGAGAAGAGAAGAGATTTTTTGCGTTTTGTTTTTCCACACAGCAAGAAAAGAGAAGAGTTCCATTTGTTGTGTTTTGATTCTCCACACAAGAGAAGTTTTCCATTTCTTGTGTTTTATTTCCTCACACAGAAAGAGAAGAGTTCAGTTTCTTGTCTTTTGTTTCCCCACACAGCAAGTGAAGAGAAGAGAAGACTTTAGTTTCTTGTGTTTAATTTTTCCACACAGCAAGAGAAGAGAAGATTTCAGATTCTTGTATTTTGTTTCTCCACATACCAAGAGAAGAGAAGAGTTCTGTTTCTTGTGTTTTGTTTCTAAAAACAGCAAGAGAAGAAAAGACAAGATTTCAGT
This sequence comes from Calotriton arnoldi, assembly GCA_963921515.1. Lineage (NCBI taxonomy): Eukaryota > Metazoa > Chordata > Amphibia > Caudata > Salamandridae > Calotriton > Calotriton arnoldi. The sequence continues at coordinate 13,826 of CAWUFW010016666.1, read as the reverse complement.
TTCTTGTGTTTTATTTCCCCATACAGTAAGAGAAGAGAAGACAAGAGAAAACAAGAGAAGTGAAGAGAAGAGAAGATTTCCATTTCTTGTGTTTTATTTTTCCACACAGCAAGAGAAGAGAATAGTTCTATTTCTTGTGTTTTGTGTTTCCACACAGCAAAAGACAAGAGAAGAGTTCTGTTTCTTGTGTTTTGTTTCTCCACAATGCAAGAGAATTAAAGAGAAGAGTTCAATTTCTTGTGCTTTGTTTCTCCACACAGCAAGAGAAGAGAAGAGTTCTGTTTCTGGTCTTTAGTTACTCCGCACAGCAAGAGAAGACAATAGATGATTTCACTTTTTGTGTTTAGTTTTTCCACACAGGAAAAGAAGAGAAGAGTTCCGTTTCTTGTGTCTTTGTTTTTCCACACAACAAGAGAAGAGAAGATTTCCATTTCTTGTGATTTGTTTATCCACACAACAATAGAAGAGAAGATTTCTATGTCTTGTGTTTAGTTTCTCCACACAACAAGACAAGAGAAGAGATTCATATCACGAGTTTTGTTTTCCCACACAGCAAGAGAAGAGAAGAAAAAAATATACGATTTCTGATTCTTGTGTTTTGTTTCTCCACACAGAAAGAGAAGAGTTCACTTTCTTATCTTTTGTTTCTCCACACAGCATGTGAAGAGAAGAGCAGAATTCCGTTTCTTGTGTTTCATTTTTTCCACACAGCAAGAGAAGAGAAGATTTCAGTTTCCTGTGTTTTGTTTCTCCACACAGCTAGAGAAGACAAGAGTTCTGTTTCTTGTGTTTTGTGTTTCCACACAGCAAAATATGAGAAGAGAAGAGTTTATTTTCTTGTGTTTTGTTTTTCCTCAAAGCAAGAGAAGAGGAGAGTTCTGTTTCTTGTGTTTTGTTTCTCCACACAGCTAGAAAAGAGAAGACTTTTGTCTTGTGTTTTGTTTCTCCACTCAACAAGAGAAGAGAAGAGTTCTATTTCTTGTTTTGTTTCTCCACACAGCGAGAGAAAAGAAAAGTTCAGATTCTTGTGTTTTGTTTGTCCACACAAGAGAAGAGAAGAGTTCAGTTTCTTGTGCTTTGTTTCTCCACACAGGAAGAGAAGAGAAAAAATAGAAGAGAATAGTTTAATTTATTGTGTTTTGTTTCTCCACACAGTATGAGAAGAGATTTCACTTTCTTGTGGTTTGTTTCTCCACACAGCAAGACAAGAGAAGAGTTCAGTTTCTTGTGTTTTGTTTCTCCACAAGAGAGGACCAGAGAAGAGAAGAATTCAGTTTCTTGTGTTTTGTTTCTCCAAACAGCAAGAGAAGCGAACTGAAGAGTTCTGTTTCTTCTGTTTTGTTTCTCCACACAGGAAGAGAAAAGAAGACAAGAGAAGAGCTCTGTTTCTTGTGTTTTGTTTCTCCAAACATCAAGAGAAGAGAAGAATTCCATTTCTTGTGCTTTGTTTCTCCACAAAGCAAGAGGAGAAGAGTTCTTTTTCTTGTCTTTTGTTTCCCAACACATCAAGAGAAGACAAGAGAAGATTTCAGTTTTTTTGTGTTTATTTTCTCCACTCAGCAAAAGAAGAGAAGAGTTCAGTTTCTTGTGTTTTTGTTTCTCCACACAACAAGAGAAGAGATTTCTGTTTCTTGTGTTTTGTTTCTACACACAGCAAGAGAAGAGAAGATTTCAGTTTCTTGGGTTTTATTTCCCCATACAGCAAGAGAAAACAAGACAAGACAAGAGAAGTGAAGAGAAGAGAAGATTTCCTGTGTTTTGTTTTTACACACAGCAGGAGAAGGCAAGAGAAGAGAAGATTTTCATTTCTTGTGTTTTGTTTCTCCACACAGCAAGACAAGAGAAGATTTCTATTTCTTGTGTTTTGTATTTTCACACAGCAAAGAGAAGAGAAGAGTTCTGTTTCTTGTGTTTTGTTTCCCCACACAGCAAGACAAGAGAAGAGAAGAGTTCCGTTTTCTGGGGTTTTATTTTTCCACACAGCTAAAGAAGAGAAGAGTTCTGTTTCTTGGGTTTTGTTTCTCCACTCAGCAAGAGAAGAGAGAGAGAAGAGTTCCATTTCTTGTGTTTTGTTTCTCCGCACTGCAAGAAAAGAGTTCAGTTTCTTGTGTTTTGTTTCTCCACACAGCAAGTGATGACAAGAGACGAGTTCTGTTTCTTGTGTTTTGTTACTCCACACAGCAAGAGAAGAGAAGAGTTCTGTTTCTTGTGTTTTGTTACTCCACACAGCAAGAGAAGAGAAAAGTTCAGTTACTTGGGTTTTGTTTCTCTACACAGCAAAAGAAGAGAAGAGTTCCATTTCTTGTGTTTTGTTTCTCCACACAGCAAGAGAAAGAGTTCTGTTTCTTGTGTTTTGTTTCTCCACACTGCAAGAGAATAGAAGAGAAGAGTTACATTTCTTGTGTTTTGTTTCTCCACACAGCAAGACAAGAGAAGAGAAGAGTTCAGTTTCTTGGGTTTCGTTTTTCCACACAGCTAGAGAAGAGAAGAGTTCAGTTTCTTGGGTTTTGTTTCTCCACTCAGCAAGAGAAGAGAATATTTCCATTTCTTGTGTTTTGTTTTTCCACACAGCAAGAGAAGAGTTCAGTTTCTTGTGTTTTGTTTCTCCACACAGCAAGAGAAGAGAAGATGCTGTTTCTTGTGTTCTGTTTCTCCGCACAGCAAGAGAAGAGAAGAGTTCAGTTTCTTGTGTTTTGTTTCTCTACACAGCAAAAGAAGAGAAGAGTTCAGATCCTTGTGTTTTGTTTCTCCACACGAGAAGAGAAGACAAGAGAAGAGAAGAGAAGAAAAGAAAAGAAAAGAGAAGATTTCCATTTTATGTGTATTGTTTCTTCAGACAAGAAGAGAAGTGATGAGAAAAGTAGAGAAGAGTTCAGTTTCTTGTGCTTTGTTTCTCCACACAGGAAAAGAAGGGAAGAAATGAGTTGTGTTTCTTTTGTTTTGTTTCTCCAAACAGCAAGAAAAGTAAAGAGAACAGAAGAGAAGAGAAAAGAAGAGAAGAGAAGAGTAGAGAAGGGAAGAGAAGAGTTCAGTTTCTTGTCTTTTGTTTCCTCACTTAGCAAGTGAAGAGAAGAGAAGAGAAGAATTCAGTTTCTTGTGTTTCATTTTTCCACACAGCAAGAGAAGAGAAGATTTAATTTTCTTGTGTTTTGTTTCTCCACACAGCAAGAGAAAAGAAGAGTTCTGTTTCTAGTGTTTTGTGATTCCACACAGCAAAATAAGAGGAGGGAAGAGTTCAGTTTCTTGTGTTTTGTTTTTCCTTAAAGCAAGAGAAGAGAAGAGTTCCGTTTTCTGGGGTTTTATTTTTCCACACAGCTAAAGAAGAGAAGAGTTCTGTTTCTTGGGTTTTGTTTCTCCACTCAGCAAGAGAAGAGAAGAGAAGAGTTCCATTTCTTGTGTTTTGTTTCTCCGCACTGCAAGAAAAGAGTTCAGTTTCTTGTGTTTTGTTTCTCCACACAGCAAGTGATGACAAGAGACTGAGTTCTGTTTCTTGTGTTTTGTTACTCCACACAGCAAGAGAAGAGAAGAGTTCTGTTTCTTGTGTTTTGTTTCTCCACACAGCAAGAGAAGAGAAGAGTTCAGTTTCTTGTGTTTTGTTTGTCCAAACAACAAGAGAAGTAAAGAGAACAGAAGAGTAGAGAAGGGAAGAGAGGAGATTAGAAGAGAAGAGTTCGGTTTCATGTGTTTTGTTTCTTCAGACAGGAAGAGAATCAGTGAGAAAAGTAGTGAAAAGTTCGGTTTCTTGTGTTTAGTTTATCCAAACAGGAAGAGAAGAGAAGAGAAAAGAAGAGATTTTTTGCGTTTTGTTTTTCCACACAGCAAGAAAAGAGAAGAGTTCCATTTGTTGTGTTTTGATTCTCCACACAAGAGAAGTTTTCCATTTCTTGTGTTTTATTTCCTCACACAGAAAGAGAAGAGTTCAGTTTCTTGTCTTTTGTTTCCCCACACAGCAAGTGAAGAGAAGAGAAGACTTTAGTTTCTTGTGTTTAATTTTTCCACACAGCAAGAGAAGAGAAGATTTCAGATTCTTGTATTTTGTTTCTCCACATACCAAGAGAAGAGAAGAGTTCTGTTTCTTGTGTTTTGTTTCTAAAAACAGCAAGAGAAGAAAAGACAAGATTTCAGTTTCTTGTGTTTTATTTCCCCATACAGTAAGAGAAGAGAAGACAAGAGAAAACAAGAGAAGTGAAGAGAAGAGAAGATTTCCATTTCTTGTGTTTTATTTTTCCACACAGCAAGAGAAGAGAATAGTTCTATTTCTTGTGTTTTGTGTTTCCACACAGCAAAGACAAGAGAAGAGTTCTGTTTCTTGTGTTTTGTTTCTCCACAATGCAAGAGAATTAAAGAGAAGAGTTCAATTTCTTGTGCTTTGTTTCTCCACACAGCAAGAGAAGAGAAGAGTTCTGTTTCTGGTCTTTAGTTACTCCGCACAGCAAGAGAAGACAATAGATGATTTCACTTTTTTGTGTTTAGTTTTTCCACACAGGAAAAGAAGAGAAGAGTTCCGTTTCTTGTGTCTTTGTTTTTCCACACAACAAGAGAAGAGAAGATTTCCATTTCTTGTGATTTGTTTATCCACACAACAATAGAAGAGAAGATTTCTATGTCTTGTGTTTAGTTTCTCCACACAACAAGACAAGAGAAGAGATTCATATCACGAGTTTTGTTTTCCCACACAGCAAGAGAAGAGAAGAAAAAAAATATACGATTTCTGATTCTTGTGTTTTGTTTCTCCACACAGAAAGAGAAGAGTTCACTTTCTTATCTTTTGTTTCCCCACACAGCATGTGAAGAGAAGAGCAGAATTCCGTTTCTTGTGTTTCATTTTTTCCACACAGCAAGAGAAGAGAAGATTTCAGTTTCCTATGTTTTGTTTCTCCACACAGCTAGAGAAGACAAGAGTTCTGTTTCTTGTGTTTTGTGTTTCCACACAGCAAAATATGAGAAGAGAAGAGTTCATTTTCTTGTGTTTTATTTTTCCTCAAAGCAAGAGAAGAGGAGAGTTCTGTTTCTTGTGTTTTGTTTCTCCACACAGCTAGAGAAGAGAAGACTTTTGTCTTGTGTTTTGTTTCTCCACTCAACAAGAGAAGAGAAGAGTTCTATTTCTTGTTTTGTTTCTCCACACAGCGAGAGAAAAGAAAAGTTCAGATTCTTGTGTTTTGTTTGTCCACACAAGAGAAGAGAAGAGTTCAGTTTCTTGTGCTTTGTTTCTCCACACAGGAAGAGAAGAGAAAAAAATAGAAGAGAATAGTTTAATTTATTGTGTTTTGTTTCTCCACACAGTATGAGAAGAGATTTCCCTTTCTTGTGGTTTGTTTCTCCACACAGCAAGACAAGAGAAGAGTTCAGTTTCTTGTGTTTTGTTTCTCCACAAGAGAGGACCAGAGAAGAGAAGAATTCAGTTTCTTGTGTTTTGTTTCTCCAAACAGCAAGAGAAGCGAACTGAAGAGTTCTGTTTCTTCTGTTTTGTTTCTCCACACAGGAAGAGAAAAGAAGACAAGAGAAGAGCTCTGTTTCTTGTGTTTTGTTTCTCCAAACATCAAGAGAAGAGAAGAATTCCATTTCTTGTGCTTTGTTTCTCCACAAAGCAAGAGGAGAAGAGTTCTTTTTCTTGTCTTTTGTTTCCCAACACATCAAGAGAAGACAAGAGAAGATTTCAGTTTTTTGTGTTTAGTTTCTCTACACAGCAAAAGAAGAGAAGAGTTCAGTTTCTTGTGTTTTTGTTTCTCCACACAACAAGAGAAGAGATTTCTGTTTCTTGTGTTTTGTTTCTACACACAGCAAGAGAAGAGAAGATTTCAGTTTCTTGGGTTTTATTTCCCCATACAGCAAGAGAAAACAAGACAAGACAAGAGAAGTGAAGAGAAGAGAAGATTTCCTGTGTTTTGTTTTTACACACAGCAGGAGAAGGCAAGAGAAGAGAAGATTTTCATTTCTTGTGTTTTGTTTCTCCACACAGCAAGACAAGAGAAGATTTCTATTTCTTGTGTTTTGTATTTTCACACAGCAAAGAGAAGAGAAGAGTTCTGTTTCTTGTGTTTTGTTTCCCCACACAGCAAGACAAGAGAAGAGAAGAGTTCCGTTTTCTGGGGTTTTATTTTTCCACACAGCTAAAGAAGAGAAGAGTTCTGTTTCTTGGGTTTTGTTTCTCCACTCAGCAAGAGAAGAGAAGAGAAGAGAAGAGTTCCATTTCTTGTGTTTTGTTTCTCCGCACTGCAAGAAAAGAGTTCAGTTTCTTGTGTTTTGTTTCTCCACACAGCAAGTGATGACAAGAGACGAGTTCTGTTTCTTGTGTTTTGTTACTCCACACAGCAAGAGAAGAGAAGAGTTCTGTTTCTTGTGTTTTGTTACTCCACACAGCAAGAGAAGAGAAGCGTTCAGTTACTTGGGTTTTGTTTCTCTACACAGCAAAAGAAGAGAAGAGTTCCATTTCTTGTGTTTTGTTTCTCCACACAGCAAGAGAAGAGTTCTGTTTCTTGTGTTTTGTTTCTCCACACTGCAAGAGAATAGAAGAGAAGAGTTACATTTCTTGTGTTTTGTTTCTCCACACAGCAAGACAAGAGAAGAGAAGAGTTCAGTTTCTTGGGTTTCGTTTTTCCACACAGCTAGAGAAGAGAAGAGTTCAGTTTCTTGGGTTTTGTTTCTCCACTCAGCAAGAGAAGAGAATATTTCCATTTCTTGTGTTTTGTTTTTCCACACAGCAAGAGAAGAGTTCAGTTTCTTGTGTTTTGTTTCTCCACACAGCAAGAGAAGAGAAGATGCTGTTTCTTGTGTTCTGTTTCTCCGCACAGCAAGAGAAGAGAAGAGTTCAGTTTCTTGTGTTTTGTTTCTCTACACAGCAAAAGAAGAGAAGAGTTCAGATCCTTGTGTTTTGTTTCTCCACACGAGAAGAGAAGACAAGAGAAGAGAAGAGAAGAAAAGAAAAGAAAAGAGAAGATTTCCATTTTATGTGTATTGTTTCTTCAGACAAGAAGAGAAGTGATGAGAAAAGTAGAGAAGAGTTCAGTTTCTTGTGCTTTGTTTCTCCACATAGGAAAAGAAGGGAAGAAATGAGTTGTGTTTCTTTTGTTTTGTTTCTCCAAACAGCAAGAAAAGTAAAGAGAACAGAAGAGAAGAGAAAAGAAAAGAAGAGAAGAGAAGAGTAGAGAAGGGAAGAGAAGAGTTCAGTTTCTTGTCTTTTGTTTCCTCACTTAGCAAGTGAAGAGAAGAGAAGAATTCAGTTTCTTGTGTTTCATTTTTCCACACAGCAAGAGAAGAGAAGATTTCATTTTCTTGTGTTTTGTTTCTCCACACAGCAAGAGAAAAGAAGAGTTCTGTTTCTAGTGTTTTGTGATTCCACACAGCAAAATAAGAGGAGGGAAGAGTTCAGTTTCTTGTGTTTTGTTTTTCCTTAAAGCAAGAGAAGAGAAGAGTTCCGTTTTCTGGGGTTTTATTTTTCCACACAGCTAAAGAAGAGAAGAGTTCTGTTTCTTGGGTTTTGTTTCTCCACTCAGCAAGAGAAGAGAAGAGTTCCATTTCTTGTGTTTTGTTTCTCCGCACTGCAAGAAAAGAGTTCAGTTTCTTGTGTTTTGTTTCTCCACACAGCAAGTGATGACAAGAGACGAGTTCTGTTTCTTGTGTTTTGTTACTCCACACAGCAAGAGAAGAGAAGAGTTCTGTTTCTTGTGTTTTGTTTCTCCACACAGCAAGAGAAGAGAAGAGTTCAGTTTCTTGTGTTTTGTTTCTCCACACAGCAAGAGAAGAAAAGAGTTCCATTTCTTGTGTTTTAGAGAAGTTTCTCGGCACACTGCAAGAGAATAGAAGAGAAGAGTTACTGTTTCTTGTGTTTTGTTTCTCCACACAGCAAGACAAAGAAGAGAAGAGAAGAGTTCAGTTTCTTGGGTTTCGTTTTTCCACACAGCTAGAGAAGAGAAGAGTTCAGTTTCTTGGGTTTTGTTTCTCCACTCAGCAAGAGAAGAGAATATTTCCATTTCTTGTGTTTTGTTTTTCCACACAGCAAGAGAAGAGAAGATGCTGTTTCTTGTGTTCTGTTTCTCCGCACAGCAAGAGAAGAGAAGATGCTGTTTCTTGTGTTCTGTTTCTCCGCACAGCAAGAGAAGAGAAGAGTTCAGTTTCTTGTGTTTTGTTTCTCTACACAGCAAAAGAAGAGAAGAGTTCAGATCCTTGTGTTTTGTTTCTCCACACGAGAAGAGAAGACAAGAGAAGAGAAGAGAAGAAAAGAAAAGAGAAGATTTCCATTTTATGTGTATTGTTTCTTCAGACAAGAAGAGAAGTGGTGAGAAAAGTAGAGAAGAGTTCAGTTTCTTGTGCTTTGTTTCTCCACACAGGAAAAGAAGGGAAGAAATGAGTTGTGTTTCTTTTGTTTTGTTTCTCCAAACAGCAAGAAAAGTAAAGAGAACAGAAGAGAAGAGAAAAGAAGAGAAGAGAAGAGTAGAGAAGGGAAGAGAAGAGTTCAGTTTCTTGTCTTTTGTTTCCTCACTTAGCAAGTGAAGAGAAGAGAAGAATTCAGTTTCTTGTGTTTCATTTTTCCACACAGCAAGAGAAGAGAAGATTTCATTTTCTTGTGTTTTGTTTCTCCACAAAGCAAGAGAAAAGAAGAGTTCTGTTTCTAGTGTTTTGTGATTCCACACAGCAAAATAAGAGGAGGGAAGAGTTCAGTTTCTTGTGTTTTGTTTTTCCTTAAAGCAAGAGAAGAGAAGAGTTCCATTTTCTGGGGTTTTATTTTTCCACACAGCTAAAGAAGAGAAGAGTTCTGTTTCTTGGGTTTTGTTTCTCCACTCAGCAAGAGAAGAGAAGAGAAGAGTTCCATTTCTTGTGTTTTGTTTCTCCGCACTGCAAGAAAAGAGTTCAGTTTCTTGTGTTTTGTTTCTCCACACAGCAAGTGATGACAAGAGACGAGTTCTGTTTCTTGTGTTTTGTTACTCCACACAGCAAGAGAAGAGAAGAGTTCTGTTTCTTGTGTTTTGTTACTCCACACAGCAAGAGAAGAGAAGAGTTCAGTTACTTGGGTTTTGTTTCTCTACACAGCAAAAGAAGAGAAGAGTTCCATTTCTTGTGTTTTGTTTCTCCACACAGCAAGAGAAGAGTTCTGTTTCTTGTGTTTTGTTTCTCCACACTGCAAGAGAATAGAAGAGAAGAGTTACATTTCTTGTGTTTTGTTTCTCCACACAGCAAGACAAGAGAAGAGAAGAGTTCAGTTTCTTGGGTTTCGTTTTTCCACACAGCTAGAGAAGAGAAGAGTTCAGTTTCTTGGGTTTTGTTTCTCCACTCAGCAAGAGAAGAGAATATTTCCATTTCTTGTGTTTTGTTTTTCCACACAGCAAGAGAAGAGTTCAGTTTCTTGTGTTTTGTTTCTCCACACAGCAAGAGAAGAGAAGAGATGAGTTCTGTTTCTTGTGTTTTGTTTCTCCACACAGCAAGAGAAGAGAAGATGCTGTTTCTTGTGTTCTGTTTCTCCACACAGCAAGAGAAGAGAAGAGTTCAGTTTCTTGTGTTTTGTTTCTCTACACAGCAAAAGAAGAGAAGAGTTCAGATCCTTGTGTTTTGTTTCTCCACACGAGAAGAGAAGACAAGAGAAGAGAAGAGAAGAAAAGAAAAGAAAAGAGAAGATTTCCATTTTATGTGTATTGTTTCTTCAGACAAGAAGAGAAGTGATGAGAAAAGTAGAGAAGAGTTCAGTTTCTTGTGCTTTGTTTCTCCACACAGGAAGAGAAGGGAAGAAATGAGTTGTGTTTCTTTTGTTTTGTTTCTCCAAACAGCAAGAAATGTAAAGAGAACAGAAGAGAAGAGAAAAGAAGAGAAGAGAAGAGTAGAGAAGGGAAGAGAAGAGTTCAGTTTCTTGTCTTTTGTTTCCTCACTTAGCAAGTGAAGAGAAGAAAAGAGAAGAATTCAGTTTCTTGTGTTTCATTTTTCCACACAGCAAGAGAAGAGAAGATTTCATGTTTCTTGTGTTTTGTTTCTCCACACAGCAAGAGAAGAAAGAAGAGTTCTGTTTCTAGTGTTTTGTGATTCCACACAGCAAAATAAGAGGAGGGAAGAGTTCAGTTTCTTGTGTTTTGTTTTTCCTTACACAGCAAGAGAAGAGAAGAGTTCTGTTTCTTGTGTTTTGTTTCTCCACACAGCTAGAGAAGAGAAGACGTCTGTGTCTTGTGTTTTGTTTCTCCACACAAGAAGAGAAGAGAAGAGTTCAGTTTCCTGTGTTTTGTTTCTCCACACAGGAAGAGAAGAGAAGAGAATAGTTACATTTCTTGTGTTTTGTTTATCCACTCAGAAGGGGAGAGTAGAGGTAGGTAAAGTAGCGACTCGTCCTCCACGATACTATGCAAATAACCAAAAAAAGGGTCCCTTCCGTATCAGAGAAAGAAGAAAAAGAATGACCCTTGCAGGAACTTGAAGAAAGAAAAATATTATTTTCTTTCCAAAAAGCCCCTTGGTGGAATGCTTCATCATAGGGTCCATCCCTGCCCTCTACGGACAGGGGCGTGCTGCTACCAACGAATACGTGGGAGCACTAGATTGAAAAATATGGATGTTTGTTTATCCACTCAACAAGAGAAGAGATTTCCGTTTGTTGTGTTTTTTTCTCCACATAGCAAGAGGAGAGATCAATTTCGTGAGTTTTGTTTTCCCACACGGCAAGAGAAGAGAAGAGAAGAATAGATTGGATTTCTGTTTCTTGTGTTTTGTTTCTCCACACAGCAGAAAGAGAAGAGTTCATGTTTTGTTGCTCAAGTGAAGAGAAGAGAAGAGAAGAGAATTCCATTTCTTGTGTTTCCTTTCTCCACATAGCAAGGGAAGAGAAGATTTCATTTTTTGTGTTTTGTTTCACCACACAGCAAGAGAAGAGAAGAGAAGAGTAGAGTTCTGTTACTTGTGTATTGTGTTTCCCACAGAGCAAAATAATAGAAGAGAAGAGTTCCATTTCCTGTGTTTTGTTTCTCCATACAGCTAGAGAAGAGTAGACTTCTGTGTCTTGTGTTTTGTTTCTCCACTCAGCAAGAGAAGAGAAGAGTTCCATTTCTTGTTTTTTTCTGCACACAGCAAGAGAAGAGATAAGATTTCTATTTATTGTGCTTTGTTTTACCACACAGCAAGAGAAGAGAAGAGAAGAGAAAGTTTCAATTGTATTTGTTTTATTTCTCCTCAGAGCAAGAGAAGAGAAGAAAAGAGTTTTGTTTCTTGTTTTTCCTCACAGGAAGATAAGAGAAGAGTTCAGTTTCTTGTGTTTTGCTTCTCCACACAACAAGGGAAGACAAGTGTTCAGTTTCTTGTGTTTTGTTTCTCCACACAGCAAGAGAAGAAAATATTTCCATTTCTTGTGTTTTGTGTTCTCAACACAACAAGAAATGAGAAGAGAAGAGAAGACTTCCGTTTCTTGTGTTTTGTTTTTCCTTAAAGCAAGAGAAGAGAAGAGTTCCGTTTTCTGGGGTTTTATTTTTCCACACAGCTAAAGAAGAGAAGAGTTCTGTTTCTTGGGTTTTGTTTCTCCACTCAGCAAGAGAAGAGAAGAGAAGAGTTCCATTTCTTGTGTTTTGTTTCTCCGCACTGCAAGAAAAGAGTTCAGTTTCTTGTGTTTTGTTTCTCCACACAGCAAGTGATGACAAGAGACGAGTTCTGTTTCTTGTGTTTTGTTACTCCACACAGCAAGAGAAGAGAAGAGTTCTGTTTCTTGTGTTTTGTTTCTCCACACAGCAAGAGAAGAGAAGAGTTCAGTTTCTTGTGTTTTGTTTGTCCAAACAACAAGAGAAGTAAAGAGAACAGAAGAGTAGAGAAGGGAAGAGAGGAGATTAGAAGAGAAGAGTTCGGTTTCATGTGTTTTGTTTCTTCAGACAGGAAGAGAATCAGTGAGAAAAGTAGTGAAAAGTTCGGTTTCTTGTGTTTAGTTTATCCAAACAGGAAGAGAAGAGAAGAGAAAAGAAGAGATTTTTTGCGTTTTGTTTTTCCACACAGCAAGAAAAGAGAAGAGTTCCATTTGTTGTGTTTTGATTCTCCACACAAGAGAAGTTTTCCATTTCTTGTGTTTTATTTCCTCACACAGAAAGAGAAGAGTTCAGTTTCTTGTCTTTTGTTTCCCCACACAGCAAGTGAAGAGAAGAGAAGACTTTAGTTTCTTGTGTTTAATTTTTCCACACAGCAAGAGAAGAGAAGATTTCAGATTCTTGTATTTTGTTTCTCCACATACCAAGAGAAGAGAAGAGTTCTGTTTCTTGTGTTTTGTTTCTAAAAACAGCAAGAGAAGAAAAGACAAGATTTCAGTTTCTTGTGTTTTATTTCCCCATACAGTAAGAGAAGAGAAGACAAGAGAAAACAAGAGAAGAGAAGATTTCCATTTCTTGTGTTTTATTTTTCCACACAGCAAGAGAAGAGAATAGTTCTATTTCTTGTGTTTTGTGTTTCCACACAGCAAAGACAAGAGAAGAGTTCTGTTTCTTGTGTTTTGTTTCTCCACAATGCAAGAGAATTAAAGAGAAGAGTTCAATTTCTTGTGCTTTGTTTCTCCACACAGCAAGAGAAGAGAAGAGTTCTGTTTCTGGTCTTTAGTTACTCCGCACAGCAAGAGAAGACAATAGATGATTTCACTTTTTTGTGTTTAGTTTTTCCACACAGGAAAAGAAGAGAAGAGTTCCGTTTCTTGTGTCTTTGTTTTTCCACACAACAAGAGAAGAGAAGATTTCCATTTCTTGTGATTTGTTTATCCACACAACAATAGAAGAGAAGATTTCTATGTCTTGTGTTTAGTTTCTCCACACAACAAGACAAGAGAAGAGATTCATATCACGAGTTTTGTTTTCCCACACAGCAAGAGAAGAGAAGAAAAAAAATATACGATTTCTGATTCTTGTGTTTTGTTTCTCCACACAGAAAGAGAAGAGTTCACTTTCTTATCTTTTGTTTCCCCACACAGCATGTGAAGAGAAGAGCAGAATTCCGTTTCTTGTGTTTCATTTTTTCCACACAGCAAGAGAAGAGAAGATTTCAGTTTCCTATGTTTTGTTTCTCCACACAGCTAGAGAAGACAAGAGTTCTGTTTCTTGTGTTTTGTGTTTCCACACAGCAAAATATGAGAAGAGAAGAGTTCATTTTCTTGTGTTTTATTTTTCCTCAAAGCAAGAGAAGAGGAGAGTTCTGTTTCTTGTGTTTTGTTTCTCCACACAGCTAGAGAAGAGAAGACTTTTGTCTTGTGTTTTGTTTCTCCACTCAACAAGAGAAGAGAAGAGTTCTATTTCTTGTTTTGTTTCTCCACACAGCGAGAGAAAAGAAAAGTTCAGATTCTTGTGTTTTGTTTGTCCACACAAGAGAAGAGAAGAGTTCAGTTTCTTGTGCTTTGTTTCTCCACACAGGAAGAGAAGAGAAAAAAATAGAAGAGAATAGTTTAATTTATTGTGTTTTGTTTCTCCACACAGTATGAGAAGAGATTTCCCTTTCTTGTGGTTTGTTTCTCCACACAGCAAGACAAGAGAAGAGTTCAGTTTCTTGTGTTTTGTTTCTCCACAAGAGAGGACCAGAGAAGAGAAGAATTCAGTTTCTTGTGTTTTGTTTCTCCAAACAGCAAGAGAAGCGAACTGAAGAGTTCTGTTTCTTCTGTTTTGTTTCTCCACACAGGAAGAGAAAAGAAGACAAGAGAAGAGCTCTGTTTCTTGTGTTTTGTTTCTCCAAACATCAAGAGAAGAGAAGAATTCCATTTCTTGTGCTTTGTTTCTCCACAAAGCAAGAGGAGAAGAGTTCTTTTTCTTGTCTTTTGTTTCCCAACACATCAAGAGAAGACAAGAGAAGATTTCAGTTTTTTGTGTTTAGTTTCTCTACACAGCAAAAGAAGAGAAGAGTTC